>VXBO01000520.1:286811-318679 GCA_013400135.1 Rhinoptilus africanus
AAATGAATGGTCCCACATCCACCGTTTCGCATTCCCCAGTGATGACAGGAGGCAGGAAACATGAATGTGTCATCCTCCAGCAAAGAGCAGCCTGGGGAGACCCTAAGAAGCGGGATGGGTGTCCCAAGGAATATATCCCTGTCCTCTGCACAGGATGGTGATCCCTGTGTCTGCTCAGCACAGACAGGGCCTCCAAAGACGAGGACAGGGGTCGATATTCATAGCCATTTAGCTGATTAGCCAGAAAATACAGGTCACCTTGTGAGACTCTGCATTTTAGAGAATGTGGAGACAGTAAGATTATAGAAGGATTCCATATGCCACTGAAGCCTCTTTTAACTCTCTAGTGCCCTGCAGTGTTCTTAATCCACTGCTGTAGCACTTGATATCACAGTACTTGAGTACTCCACCCACTACATCCAAGAAGGAAAAACACTATCTCCTACCCTAGTCTTACCTAGGGGATAACAAAGCGAAGTCATCTTGAATCACCCAAGATGACATGGAAAAGTTGTGGTCCAACACACTGCAGAATAAGGCTTTGGGAATGCTCCATAAACCAAACTGTCTTGTCCACCTGCTTAGTCCTGTTATTCCACCACAGGAAAAGGCAGAGACAGTAAAGGAATTTAAGGACAACTGAAATCCTTTGAGTTCTTATCTGAACAGAGACAGTATTTAGTCAGCACAGAACACACCATGTGTCTTACAGACAAGGAAACTTCACTAACATTTCTACAGTACAAAATATGGACTGTATTTTTTATATCCCTTCACATGACAGCCCAGGTGTCTAAGTTACAGTGAGAGAAAATGAACAGGGCCCGGGGGGAGCTGCAGAAATGTGTTTTAAAAAAAAAAAGAACACTGAGTAGGTCTTTAACAAACTTTGCAACCATGCTGGTTCCAGTTATCTTGAGTAATTTCAGAGTGATGAGTAATCTGGGAATTTCTGTAACACAGTAGCGTAAGCTCCTATTTCCAGACTTACAGGATCCTAAGTTATTAAAATCTCTGAGGCCAAGGCATGTGGGAGCCAAATTTGGATGCCTGCACTCACATCAAGTAACACATTCTGTTCAAGCTCTGCCACTGCCGTCAGTGGGTGTAGCTAACAAATGAATCACTACTACAGAAGCAGAGATCTCAAATCTCAGTTTTTGTAACTATGAGTGGCCCAAAAATGAAATTCAGCTCATGCACAAACTTTGAGCTGGCTGCAGGAACTGATGAGAAATATCCCATAAACTGCAGGACACATGACACCCATATGCGATGAGAACACAAAACAACCACCCAGTGACTGGCAACCAACATCTGCAACCAAGGAAAGAAGCTGAAGGCAAGAGCCAGGATACAAAGTCACAGATCAAGATTGAAACTTAGGACTTTGTTTTGACTACTGGAGAGCCAGCACAGGGATGCCTGCCAGAGCTACAGCAAAATGCACAGTGACCTGCGTGTTCGTGACTACCAGGTAGGTCTTGCTTACTCTGCTGAGTCAAAATTCAGATCCTGACCTCATGAGTTCTGATCCAATCCTAATTTTCTCCTGGCCTTAAAGTCTCTATATCTGAGATCTCTCAGGGAAGGTATAATTATTTGGAAAGGTCTCAGAGACAAAAATAAGACCTCTCCCTATCAGGCTGACTGATCCCATGAACCAGGTGAAGATTATAGTTTTCACAAGTCCATTCACAGCAGCCTGAGAGATGAAAGTCACGCTTTGAAGGCAAAAACGTGAGACAAAGGCTGCCCCAGATAAGGCCAGATGCATTCAAATCAGATGAAGACTGTCCCATTTGATGAAGGATGCTTACCTGAGCTCTTACTAATAAACAGTGCAGAGCAGCACAAACAAGCAGCTCACCTTTGATTTTGGCATCTTCCCTTTGTTATTGTTTCACCTTTCCTGGAACTTTTAATTAAGAGGTTTGGTAACATAGTTTTTGATAAGCTGATGAACTCCACATAATAGTGTCTCATGTCCCTCTGAAATAATAGCCATATGCACTTTCTCCCTCTTTCATAGCCTATTAAAAAGAAATCACCAAATTCCTGAGGCTAAAGTGTTCTCCTTGCATTTCTTTTTCTGTACACCCCTCACAAGCCAAAACTTGTAAGTTATCACAGTTTGCAGTTTTAAAAAGAAAGAAAGAAAAAAAAAAAAAAAGAAAGAAATCAGACAGTTAAGGGGAGTTATTATGTTCAAAATTTCAGCATCTCTGACCCCTGCACTATGAATTGGTTCAAATCTCTCTCGCTCTGGGAAAAAACTAATTCACTCTCTTGGAAACTTTATTGTCAATGGGATTCTACTACTTATGAGTGGAATAAAGATTTCTAGGTCTATGCCATAAGAGTTTTAACTATTGAAGACTTCTAGACTTTTTAAGAGAAAGAGACATCTGAAACAAAGGGTTTATATAATGTAGCGTTAAAAAGCAGCATTCAAACTGATCAGCCAAAAGGCTGTATGAAAAATGAGGTAGGCTGTTGAAAACAATTTACAGGTTTGGGTGCCAAATGAACAGAGAAAAACAGGCGACTTAGACTAACCATAGTTATATAAAAGTGGAATATAAACCACAACAACACAGCCTCTCCTTTAGAAAGAGATTCCGCTTTGTTCCCAAGTCAGCTCAGCCCTTGCAGTTTATTTTCCAAGAAAGCCTCTCCCCTAAGCTCAGCTGTGCTATTTGGAGGGTAGGGCACAATTATCCCTCCACAGAAGGATTCATCTGAAGGGGATCTACACTCACATTTGTCATGTGCACCTAGCATGAATAGTGAAATCAAGAGATTCCGGATAGTTAGGTCAATCAACCACCTGCCACCAGAACCAGGAGTACACAGCCACCATGCCAAACCCCTATGTTTTAAATATGGAAGTCTAAAGCTGTTCAGAGAGATTTGCAAAAGGACCTAGACTATTTGAAAATCCTATGAGGTGTCTATCTTCACTGCAAGGTGTGGAAATATTGCAAATACAATCTATAGATATTTTGGGCCTGGATTCCAGATATTTTTAATGTCATGCAAGAATTCCTATGAGAATTTGACTCTAAGATGTCAATTCTTGAGTCCTGCAAGTCCTTTTTATTTTTGACTCTTCAAAGAGCGAGCCTCTGGTTTCTTAGTATTACCATCTTTTTTGGCCTTAAGCACTAGGCACTTCTTCAACTACTCACAGATTCTGTAGATCAGCACTTCTGCATGTTCACACACTCCACACACACACCCCACCATCACCTGGCATGTAATACAGCGTCGAGAATCTGATTTAAGCCCCAGATTCTAGATTCAACTTCAGAAGACTACGGCTGGGTTTTCTCTTTTTCTCTAAAGTCAATTATTGCGCCTTCACATGGTGGAGAGAAGTTGAGAAAATCAGCATCTGAAATGGAGGAGCTTGGAGACAGGAACTAAATTTGTTTAATCATCTGCTTTTAAGACACTCTCCCAGTTTTGGGGGATGATGCTTGGGAAATGGAAAGGAAGATAGTCACAAAGCAGATTTTTAGCAACCTGTTTGCACATCCTGGGGTCTCACCAGTCAGTAGAAAAGAACTGTCCCCTCAGAGAGGGATTTAAAGTAGAGCCTGAATCATCCTCTCTTCCCACGTTGCATAAGGAGACCGGTCAGAGTGGCCAGCTCTGCACAAAGACTGTGTTGGAGGCTAAAGTAGCTCTCAGAAGGGTTGGAAAATAGGAGTCTAACGATCATAGCTTTGTCACTGAAGCACCAGGCAGTTTCTCCGTGTTACTGTGAGTAGGTATATAACAAAGAAGGAGGAGCTTCACAATTATAAAAAGACTTAGGCTCATCTGTACAAGACACCACTGTTATCAGATAAGAAAGAGATACATATATGGAGATATTCAGCTATAGCGCTGCAAGACACGTACTATGGATTGAGTATATAACATTTATGGATTGAGTTTATAACACTGATGATGACCAAAACCAAGGGCATAATTAGTGTTCAGGGAAAGCAACCAATCCCCTCAAGTTGGATGCCTTTCTCCCCTCCATGACCTCCCCAAAGCAAAGCCCGAGGGCACAACTCACCAGTAAAACCTATTTGGAGTGACCTGCTCATGCATGAGCTGCCATTTTCTTCCAAAGTCCATGGAGCTGTACAGCTGAAAAACAAAGAGAGAGGATGAGTATAAGCTTTGAGGAAGAAGAGGAAGGACTGCCATTAAATACAGTATTAAAATCAGCTCAGATTAAAGAAGGAATGGATTGTCCTGTACAGTTATCGATCAACCTCGCTGCCAGGGAAGGCTACTAAGGTAATCTCCTCTCTTCACATCTAAACCAGACTAAGCTGCTGAGATTCAAAAGCAGATTGGCTCTTCCACAACCTTTACTAACATTTTTGTGCTTCAAAATGTGTTGTCAACACATTCACTTCTGCTGCCATATGACAAAGCTGTCAGTCCCTCTGGCTTTTTCAGCCCAATAGGAAGCAGGTGATTGATGACATGTAAATTCCTAACATTAAAGAGAATGAAAGACAAATTATATTAGTTAACATGACTATGAAGTCCCAGGTAATGAGTCTATACTCAAAATAATACTGTGATTGGCTTTTATGGGGTGGATTACATCTCTCTTCTGCATGGGAAAGAAAAGGAAATTGCTCCTAATTTACAACTTCTATGTTCAGAACAAGATCTAAATTTTGAGATAAGTTAGAAATCAGTCTGCTCATTAGTTAAACATTGAAGATAGTGAGGTGGTTCTTCTTGAAAGCCAAATTTTCAATCTAATGATCGTTTTGACTCTTTCTGGCTAACAAATGGTACAGCTGTAATAGAACCAAATTTCCACGCAACTCCACACTAAGTCTCAGGCATAGGTTCGCTTCATACATACTCGACTTAATACTGCAAACGTTGTTCTCCATATAATTAGTTCTTTACCCGCAATCTACTCACTCATAATCAAAACATACATAAGCTCCTTTTCTCCATCTTGGAGCAAGTTGGCTTTGTAGAAAAAAAAATACACTTTGAGAAATAACTACTGTGCTTCACAGCTAGATCACAGAGAAATAAATAGCAGGTAGTGTTTTGAACAGGATTTCAAATAAAGTTCATCTGATATAAATTCTGGCTTAATAAAATAAGGGTTGATTGCAGGCTAAGGAGGTGGATAACAAAGCTGAGAAACTTAAATGTTTGTAATATCCAAATTTAGGTCCTTAATGGGAAAATGATATAATTTGAGTAAAGGTTCTGCATTTGATTTGATTTTGAGTAATTGGATTTAAAAATCGGAGGCAGGTCCACATTCAGATTAGAAGGGTTCACAACCTAGTGATGCGTACTATGGCACAGCTATGATGGATGGCTAAGTGCAACTGGGAAGATAAACTGTATGAGCTTGTACCGAATATTAAAGTTTCTGGAATGGGCAGTATCTTTGACCACAAAGATCCAACAGCCACATCAGAGATGGACAATAGAACAATTTACAAAGGTAATTGGAAAGGGCTGTTTGAGCAGTGTTCAAAGCCTGAGGCAGCTGACTAATTCTCGCTGTGTTTGTACTCAGCTACACAACCAAACCACTGTATAGCCAGAGAAAGGAAACTCAAAACCTGAAATTCAGACCCCATGAAGTATCTAATGCAACCGGTATGTGTAAAGACAAAAGAATCAGTCTCTCGCATTTATGCCAATGGGAAGTCCAGTTTCTGCCAATGACAGCTGAAGCTGCCAGTGAAAAAAGCACATCACGGGAAAAAAGATGGAACAGTCATCCTCCTCCAGTCTTCATGTCAAAATGGGCTACGACTATATAGACTTCACTCTAACTAACATCACTGAGCTTGTGGCAAGAAATATTAGGAAAAATTTTCTGCCCCGTGTTCTTCAGGAGATCAGACATGATCTGAATATTTCAATTTGGCCATATTTCTTTGTCACCCTCACTAGATAAGGTAAGATACTGCACTAAGAGTCCACATTATCTGGGCTTCCTCTGCTTTTCTAGTCACAATCAATCACAGTGATAGTCTAAAAAAATACAGTAGAGAATACTCTGCCCCAAATTGAATTCTCCATAGATACAAAATAAAGCATTGCTTAACTTTTTTAATTAAAGGAGCTGGGAAAATAAAATTCCTTTTCCAAAGTCAGGGATAGGCTTAGGAAGTCAACATCAAGGCCACACATCAAGAAGGTAAACAGCAAACATTTATCTAAAAAGCACCATATCTTCATTCTGAAGGAAAATCCAGATTTTTAGAAACAGGAATTGAAAATCTGCATTCCAAAAGTCAGAATTCTATAGTGCTACAACCCTGCTTTGATGTTGGCATGGTGCCTGCCAGCAGCACTCCTTGAGTTATTTGACATGGTTTTACACATACAAGGACCTCTGCACACAGACGGGGGTGCATCAGTTACATCAAACAACTTGGCTGTCCCTTCCGTTCTTGACTGCACATACCACTTGAAGATTGAGCCACGGTGCTGTTGAAATCGTGGGCCCCAGGCAGCTTAGCCTCAGTTCATTCCTGACCACAAGCAAGTGCAAGCGGGACTAGCATCCTTATTGTATTCTGCAGCGGATTAAACGTTCTCACCATGAGAGGAAAGGATTAGCAAAATACATCCATTTCCTCAGATTCTCTTTTATCTTTTGCCCCTACCATTTCCTTTTCTTTTGCAGCTGCATAACAGCAGTAGCTACAGAGAGCTCAGTGGCATGAAGCACAATCTCTTTCTAACTACTCATCTCTCCCAGCGTCTCATTCAGGGAGCATCCTTCTTCCTATCAAGTTAAAAAACAGACACCAGCTACTGAGTACTTTACCCCCCCCCCCCCACCTTTCTTTCCATTAAAGCTCAGACTGACTGATGATAGAAGGATTAAATTGAACTTGCAGCCTTTAGGTGATTTCAGATAAAGAGATAAGAAGGATATTATTCATTTCAAAAACTTTTATTTGTTTATTCATCTACTTATTCTAGGTGTCCGCTTTGAATTTTAACCAGATGATGGAGTCTTAAAGCTGTACGATAGAACAAATTCCTGAAAGGTGTCCCTGGTTCAGTTCACTTTTATAGTATTATTTACAGATGCAAATGTAAAGGTTAATGTTGAATTACTAAATAAAACATACAATAAAGAGTTTTCCAGTATGCACTAAAATTGAGTGTATATACACTTATTGTTCATCTCCCTTCACGGGAGAAGAGATGCTTTTAGAAGACACAATAAATTTAGTGGCAAGTACAGTAGATTTTAATACAGATTAATTTGTCCTAAGGCTGAATACTAAGCGATGGAAAGAAATGAGGTTTGTTTGGTGCCATGCTTTTCCCTTTTAAAGCTCTGCTCTGGCTTTTTAGTGACAAGTAATCTCTGGCATTTCCACCTCCCAGAGCAATCCAACACAAGGGATGGACTTCAGTGTACCATAAGGGTGTACTGTGAGGTTATGCCCTTTTTTCAACTGCCTTGCATTATTTGGCCTATTCTGATGAATGAAAAATTAAGACCATTATGGGTCTTCATGCTTGTATGGGATGGCCTTGTGCCTTGACACAGCTTAAAAGTGGCACGCAGAGGACTTGATTAAGGAGCAATTCAGAAGCAGGATGCAAAACAGAGGGACAAAATCCTGACTCAAGGCAAGGGTGACAAAATTCAGTTTTTCACATGAAAACAAACTCATAATCCTGTATCTACCACAGAGGCACCTCAGTAAACAGAGTCAGAGCACTCAGCTGATCCCAGCAATCTCTGCCCCTATTTAAGCAGACAGGTCCCAGGAGCCTCCTGAAAGCTAAGGTGCTTTTGAGAACAACCACACAACATTAAATTTCCCTACTGAGTCATCTAAATGATGCTTCTGAATCTCATCTACCCTTGCATGCATGACCCTAGAATTTCTGCTTGCCCACACACTGGCATGCAACCCTGCCACACGGCAGACGTGATTCAGGAAGGTGAAGGGGCCAGTATTGCACTCTAAGAAATACACTTTTTGATGTGCTTTCAGGCCTGATGAAGCACCTAAAGTATTACCCTGACAGTATCAACCTGCTGGCACTAGCAGGATCCAAAAGCAGCTCTGCTTTCTCACCCTAACTCAGCAGTACAGGTCCAGTCTTTGAAAATGGGTACTGAGCACTGGGAAAAACCTCCCTGCGCTCAGGAGCCTAGTTAGACCTACCATTAAAGAAAGAAAAGGCTGTACATCAAGAAGGTAAATAGAAAATGTTTATCTAGACAGCATCATAATGCTCCACGCTCAAGAATCGTAGCACCAGACATATCACATCCACCACCACAGTCCTGTGTTTTACCAAGAATACACAGTCTGTTCCAGGGAAGACCTTGGCAGCCCAAGTGATACACAACTTTATTTCACCACACGCCAGAACCTTCACTCATACTTGCCTTGCTCAGCACAACTCTGAATCATAAGGATATTTGTCCCTCTTTGCTGCAGGGGATTGGACTAGATGACCTTTAAAGGTCCCTTCCAACCCAACACATTCTGTGATTACACACCACAGGTGGAACCCTGTTCTTTAAACTCTAAGAACACTTGCAACTTCTTATTTAACACCAGCATTGTTTCTGAGGTAAGCAGTAAGCTTATCTCAGAAAGAGGGAGCTTTATCCCCGGTGTCAGATTCTACACCATGAACACATGCAACATGCCAGGAACACAGAACTACAGAGCTGCAAAGGAAGGAGTTATACACATGTGCATGCACACAGTGTTGCATATTAAAAAAATCGTATCCGTGCCATTGCAATTCTCCAGTACAAACTCTCTGGGTGACACATCCTGCTGTCTCGCTTAGATGATCTTGTTTGGGGCCAGGGTGATTTGTTTGGGGTAAGGTTTTTTGTTTTCCCAATGAGAGCTAGCAAAAATTTACAAAAGGATGATTTTGCTCAAGTTAAGCTTCTCAGAATGGGAATAGCATGAGAAACTGGCCTGCTTAAATTCCACTTATGGACAGAGGGAAGAAGAATGAGCAATGAAGGGAAAACACGGAAACCACAGATTCAGCCCCCTGCTGTTAGTCATCCATACTCGAGCTAGTCATCCATGCTCTTTTTTAGACAGGCTTGA
The DNA here is from genome assembly GCA_013400135.1 of Rhinoptilus africanus. NCBI lineage: Eukaryota > Metazoa > Chordata > Aves > Charadriiformes > Glareolidae > Rhinoptilus > Rhinoptilus africanus. The sequence goes on from VXBO01000520.1 coordinate 295,925, forward strand.
AACAGGCACTTTTAAAGCACAATTCCCATACTAAGATACAGTTCCAAAATTGCTTATTATTCATTCCTTAGAAGCCTCCATTTTGCTCCATAGATACTAAAAGTAGTTCACAGTGACTAATGCAGGAGAGAACCCCACTGCAGATACAAGATTTAGGTGAGATGGGTTTCAAGTTAGGTTCCCTGTTTCCAAGTTGATCTACTTGGTTTTCATAGGAGAAGCAGGCACAAGACTGAAGAGTTGTCATGAGCTGAAGAAAGGCCAAACATAAAATAGTCTGGATACACTTTACCACAGCAAGAGACACACTTAAGACGTCACGTATAGATTGAGAAGCAACAGAAAAAAAATAAAGAAACTCAGAGAGCTTTGATATTTATAGACTTTCTTGCTCAAACACAGAAGAAAAATTAGGGCATCAGGAACATACATAAAAGGCTTATATCCGAATAAAATAATATTTGTTGCTATGAAATCGGATCAATTGGCCTGAGCAAATATATGGAGAGAATCTCAATAGCTTCCTGTCTGCCAGCCAACCCTGGAGTGAATTTGGAACTTGCAAATAATGGTGTCAGATAAAGTGAGGAAGAACAGCTGGACTATGTGTACTTAAAGAATTCATTTATTACACACAAAATTGTACTTCCCCCAGGCAATACATCTAGCTGATGATGGAAATATATATTCATATCAATCCAGCAGGGTGAGAGTTGTCTTAGTGGTAATTACTGGGCAGCAGATGACACACTGTAACACGATGGAAGAGGAGGGGCAGGCTAGCCTGGCCGGCCATGTCTTTGGAAGAGAATGATCCTGATCAGTAGCTTGGATTGTTTACATGAAAAAACGGCTCTGATCCCAGAAAAGCACAAAAGCTAGCTAACACCTTTCTCAGCCAGAGCTGGTGGGAAAGATCTACAAGATGTGTGGAGGCTTCCTGCCAAAAAATCAAACTGGGACAGAGGAAAAATAAAATTAGGTCAACATTTCTGTAGGAAATTGGACTACATGGAAGCAGCAAAAAGTAACTTAGAAAAGTAAGTCTGTTGCAGAGTCTTAAATTATCTCTACAGAGGAAAAATGACCATCATCAGTGGAAAAAAAATTAGAGGCTCAGAAACTGAGAAAAAGTTGTAAACCACTCAGAAAATTGCAAGCTGTGTCTTTTCTCTACAGTTCTGCATTACAGAAGAAATTACAAAAGGAGAAGGTGCCCTCATTAATGTCAGAAAGTTCATTCCTAGAATGAAAATGAACTGGAGGCAAAACTCAAAATACTTTTCAGCCTTGAGAGTACATAACAAAGAAGCCACGTTTGACAACTGCCAGAGATGACCCATCACATGGCAGAAGAGAGCCATATGCAACAAATTCAAATTGCAGTGAAAACGTTTCAGGACATGACAATACCAACATTTTTTCTAAAGACAGACTGAGCAGCTGAGTACTGCAGGATAAACATTTTGGAAGATCTCAGAATATTCTGTATAGAATAAATGGATGGTCCTCACTTCACCAACTGCAAAGAAAGATCTTTTTTCCACACCTAAAATTAGACATAGGAAGGATTTAATAAGGTTGCCTTTACCTAGAAAAAAACCCCAAAACTAAACAAAAGAGTCTGCACTGTAGGAGATAACTGCTCCAGAAAGTGAAAGGATATGAGTAATAATTGCATTTCTCCTTGTTATATTTCTTTCATTTAACTATAAAATAATGCCTACCCCTACTCAGCCACTCCTGACAGTCGGATCCATCTACGCACCATGCTCTTCACTTGTTGAATTTACACGGAAATTCCAAGCTGCCAAAGTACTCCTTTTTTTTCTGTTTTGTTGTTTCATCATTTGAAAATGGCATCTTTTTCATTCAACTCCAGCTGAATTCCTGAGACACTATCTCTCTGTAACTCCTCATTCATACAAATAGTAATCAGATCCCCAAGGAATTCAAGTTGGGGTAGTAAATTCTCAAACAGCCAGACTGACCCAAAGATTTACAGGCAATATCCACAACACACTAGCCACTTCCTCTTATTAATTTTTTCCATTTTGGATGTCATAAAATTGTGGGTTTCCTCCACGTGCTAAATCCACTTGTGGAAACCCCCTACAACAATCCTGCAGCCATTAGTTGGGTTTCCTCCACGTGCTAAATCCACTTGTGGAAACCCCCTACAACAATCCTGCAGCCATTAGTTGCCCTCAAGCACTGGCATGGTGTGCCTTTGGGAAAGGAGCAGACTGTGAAGCCTCACCAGAGCAGAGCAACAAAAGAAAGATGACAGAATTGAGAAGAATTGGGTAAGAAGATAGGCAAGATAAAATTGGTGTAGCCATGAAGACAGCAGCTGATACTACAGAAACATCCCCCTTTCTCAGGATCGCTTGTGAGGCAAAACATGATACTTGCAGGATAATAGGAACAGGACTCAGGTCTAACATGCTTCAGTTGGGTGGCTGAAACTGGGCAGTACTTGCCACGGAAGGGGTTTATCATTCACAGTAGGAAGGGTTGCAGTCAAGGAAAGAGTCACGGCCTTCCTCTGAATCCTCTGTTCCACCTCTGTCCTTAGTCTGGGCCTTACTGAGACATCTCTGGAGTGTCCAGCAGTTACCATTAGGGGATAACAAAGGTTAATGTCACCTTCAAGCTGATGGCCAACTCAAGAACAATGACATCATCAGTGCTTGTTCCTTTCACCTCCTCCTAGGGAAATACCTGTCCTTGCCACCTTGCTTTGCTGAGGCTCCAGAGGAACCAAGATATGAAGCTTGGAAGAGCTTCTGGATCTTTAGAGAAGGGAAAGAAAAGCTTCTCGCTCTCTTCTTTCCCACAAGCTGCTGGAAATCACAGTTCAGGTAAGGCATCCTTGAGAGCTCCACACTAAAAGACCTAAAAATAAATCCTGCTACTCAAGCCAAAAGATTTGTGTAACAGCTGGTGGAGCCGAGCTTAGGAGAAAGAATTCTACCAGCACCAAATTTATGGGCCTTGCTCACACAGGGTTGTAAAAACTAGTAATTGTAATGAAAACAAAAGGAACAGTTTATCTCTCTGCTTTGATTTCCTTTCCAGGTGATTAAGGTCTGCATTAAGAGACCTCGTTACAGCCCGAGGTTCACTACCATGGTACAGCCAGATTGTCTTAGGCATGGAAAGAGAACTTGTTCACAGACTGCTGCATGCCTGAGATTCACCAGAGCTGCTCATTTCCCTACAGATGCTTCACACTAGAAGGGGCACTGGAAAATATTTTGATAGAAAACTGGTCTAGACACAAATTAAATACCAAATGCATTTCCATCATCTGTCTCATACAGAGAGGGGAAAAAAATAATTAAAAAAAAAAATCAGAAGCTGGGAAGACCTCTCTGCACTTTAAAATCTAATACTGAAATATTTCACCTGCTGGCTGGCAAAAGTAGGTCTTCAGACAAAAGAAATTCAGACTCTGCCCTACTATTATAACAAACTGGGCAGGGATCTTCTGCACGAAGCCCAAGCACTTTGAAAATGTTTGAATTCATGTTGTAATTGCATAGGTTAATCCAGATCTGGCTTATAAAGGAATCAGGTAGGTTAGGACAATGCACTGATGTCATGTTTCATGTTTTTACAGTTAAAAAAACCCCACGCTTTCACCTGATGCATCCACTCCGTGCAGTTTGTTTAAAACCTGATGCTTAAACCTTGCCCCTCTCTGTTGCTCCACTTCATCCCCAAGAAAAAGAGAAAAGTGGACTAAACTAGTGGAGAAACATTCACATTTCACTTTCTCTTAAGCCTAACTGGTACTGAGCATACTCAACCAAAAATTTGCCATTTCTGCTTCTCAGCAGCATATATTTTGCTTTTCTACTGCATGACTGGTTTGTAGTGGAACACAAAGTCCAAATACAGCTGCAACAAGAGCATTGACATAAACCAGTACCACTAAGGTATGTTAAGGCATGTTTCAGTCCTGGGTGGAAAATAGACTTTTTCCTACTTTCTCCCCACCTCTAGAAATGCTGAAGTGGCTCAGATCTGAAAAGTATTTTTTTCAGATTATGCGGTTTTTTCTTAAACTGAAAATCTGGGGGGAAAAGACCATGTTCACTTTGGTCAGTCAAAACACATTTCAATCATTTATAAATAATTTAGCTTTAGCAACTTGCAAAAGGTACTATAAATAGAAATGTCATTTTGAGGGAAGGCTAACTTTTTTGATTGCTTGTTTCTTCCTGTCTTCATGACATTTTAACCACTTAAAAATCAACTCTAGAGTCTGGGGGAGGGCTAAGGTTGAGCAATGTGTTGCCACTGCCCCCCTTCTGAGGAGTGTTTTGTTAACAAGTCTTATTGAAAACTACAGGCATGAAAGGGGAAAAAACCCAGAAACCAACCCCCACTACTTCCAGAGTCTGAGATCAGATTAGAATCATGGAATTGTAGAATTGTCTATGTTGGAAAGGACCTTCAGGTCAAGTCCAACCATCAACCTAACACTGACAAAAATCATCACTAAGCACTATGTCTACCAGCTTTTTAAATACGACCAGGGACAGTGATTCCACCACTTCCCTGAGCAGCCCGTTCCAAGATTGAGAGATAACAGACAAGGCAGGCAACGTGCCATGCAGAGGGACAGTCTTCCACACCAGCAATGCAGCGCAGAGAGCGACACCAGACACAGAAAGGGGCAGCGATACAAGGGAAAGGGAGGGACAACACTGGGACTGTGAAGGCATCAGAATGGGATGGAGGTGGCAGAGTTGCCTCCTGCTACCAGGGTCTACAAGGTGCACCAGGAGAGATTTTTACCAGTATTTCTTCCGCTGTCATCTGATAAGCTTGCCACAGGCAAAAGAAGGTTGCAGGCTGCTCCTGTTGTCCCCAGCTGCTGCTTCATTCCCTTTTTCCCTAGGATCAGCTCTTTAACAGTGACTAAAGACTGAATCAGCTCTAATGGCTGTGGACTTTTCTCCCTCCAAGCCAGGCTTCATTATCAGCATCTTCTCACTTTAAAAATTACTAGGCGGTTTTTGGCCTGAGGTGTGTGCTAACTGGATCCATCAACCACCCGCATATATCCAGCGGGGCCATACAGGTCAGCCTGCACTGAGGATCTCTGTGCCCTCCCAGCCCGAGAGGAAAATCTTGTTTGCTCCTGGGGGCTCCAAACTGCATACACTTAGAAGACCCTCCTTATGCTCCATCAATGCTTATTCTCCAGAATTTTAACAACAAGGGGAAATAAATGGGAACCACGTGTCTAATGGGAAGATTTTTCATTCAAATGTGCTTTATTGTGTGATATATGCCTTTAATTACAGTGCAAGCGTCTGGGTACATTCGTTGCTATTACAGACCAATCCTTCATGTTTATGGAGCGTAAGACTACAATGAGCAAAGCAGGAGAGGCTCAGACATTAGCCAGAGTGGGACATAAAGCTACAATCACATGCTTGGCTCTTCCTCTCTTCTATCTGTAGGGTAATCTCTATATTACGCAGAACAGGATTTAATGGGAGAGGGGCTTTTTCAGACTAGTGAAAGAATGAGATTCAACACCATCAAAACACCTTCCAAATTCATATAAAATTTTGCTGAGTTATTACAGTTTGTGGAAAAAGAAACTTTTCTAAAAATATGCACATGGGCATTAATTAAAGGGTTTAAAACTGCATTTAGAACAGCATTTTATTCTGAGTTGTAATTGTTGGTCATGTAAAAAATGTCACGTGGCTTGAAAGAAATAAATATTAGTTTGGGCTCAAGCAGAACATGTCCTTTTGGAAAATTAAAGAAACCTATTTTGTTTCAGGTTAAATCATATGTCATTCAACACACACACACCCCTGCCACCCAATTCAGCTTCAGTTTTCCATCCATCAGCATTTTCAGGGAGGTTACTCAAGAAAGTTCTCAAGTCCTGCGACTCCTCGCCTGCAGGCACTGAGGGGACCCACCGCTGCAGCTAACCTCGCTCACACAGGTGAGAAGCCTGTAAAGGAGAGCTGCTCTGACTTGAGGCCAGCCCCAGCAGAAGGTAGGTGTCCACCCTCCTCGTACAGTTCTCATCTCACCAGCTGAAGAGCAGCAGACTTCACCGCTCCTTACGACCTGCACCCCACTTCTCGGAGGTGTTGTGCAGCTCCCTTTCTTCACAAAGTCAGAGTCGCCGCACACCGCCCACATCCTTCCACCCCGCTCACCCTACAGGGACACTGTGCCCCCTCAGCCTGAGGCCAAGGCTTCTGTCAGGGATTTATGAGGCAAAGAAATGTTTACCTGCTGCTAAATCGCACCTTTTCTAAGACAGGAACTCAGCTGGGATCTTACCAGGTTTCAAAAGCTGACAAGTAGCTCCCATCATCCTCAGGAAAAGCAAGAAAGCAACAGCACTGCACCCGTCCATTGTGCCAAGCACATTTCCTATAAGCACCCAATATCGGGGTGAGCAAAGGTTGAGCTACACCAAAGATGGACTTTCTGATTATTGAGGAAGCTTGTGGCCCAGCACTGGATAAATGCAGGCTGCTCCAATCAATCCTGCTCCGATCCCACGGAGACCGGTGCAGCCTCTCGGCACGCGCGCGGTAACAAAGCTGTGAGGCTGGAGGGGTTGCTCCGCTCAGCGGCATCAGCACATCAGCCCAGCGGGTGCGCGGGCCAGCACTGAGCAGCCAGGGCAGCCCAGCGCTTTGCTCTCCATGGCACAGGTTTCACTCAGTCTGAGGGAAAGACGCGTACACCAAGAAATGCATCTCAGGCGACAGACAACTTGCAGGGAAGTCAGGGAAAGGCAGTAAGAAGAGTGAACCAAGAGAGAGATTCTGAGAGAGGAACCTGCAGAATTTCTCCCTCTGTCTCCCCAAAACAGAACACAGATGCTGCCTATAGGACAACCGTGACTGTGAAATAAATTCTATGAGTATTATAAAAATTAGGTAGAAAACTTCAGCTTCTGATTGTGCTGAAGATGCAGCTTCAGCAAATATTATCTCCTACACAAACACCCTAGCTCTTGTACCATGTTCTACAATTAATTCCTTTAGGCCATATTCATTACCACACAGTTATCATACCTGTCCTATAATAAAATCAAGAGAACTAAAATTTAAGATTAAATGGCCCACATGACTTGATGCATTGGGTGCCTCAAGTGCCAAAGCAAACCTGCCCCTGCAAGCTTGAACATATAATATAATAAAGAAACAGAGAGTTCCTCCCAGCCTTACTCTCCTGCTCCCCAGCAGCCCTGGTCTCCACCAAGGGCTCTGATGCCTTGCTGGTGTTCTCCAGGACTGCTCTTATTATGATGCTGTTAAAATCCTGAGAGGTAATTCCGTACAGCTTTAGCTTGGCACATTTCTCACTGTCCAGTTTCCCTGGCAACCCGTCCACTGACAACAGGCAACTGCTGAAGAGAAAAGCAGAGCCCGCTTGCACAGGCTTCTACCTCTACAGACACACACAGAGCCAAGCCAGAGATCACGTGCAGGAAGGAGTTTCAAATCTGGGAAGCTCTAGAGGAATACCCTTTCCTTCATCCTAAACAGCAAATGGTCTCATGGAAGGCAAGAGACGGTGTCTTCTCTGTACCTCACAGGGATTCAGCTCACCCTAATCCAAACATGCAGGGGAGAGTGACAACGCCAGCCACTCCCCGGCATCAAGGGCAGCAGACGGCTGTTTACAGGAAGAACCCAAATGAACAGCATCATTGTAAATGCCAGCCACCATCAGCAACAATTTTGCTTGACAGTTGTAGCAGAAACTGTCACTGCACTGAGGCATCATTGCCAGAAAAATCACCAAAAGAGAAACTCGCATGTTTCAGGGATCCCCTAGGGCTGCTGGGCATACACCATTTACACTGTCATTTCTGATTCATCCATCACCTGGCTTCTGCAATCAAACGGTGGAAAACTGTCCCTTTGGAATAAATGAATCTGCAATTGCAGATCATGGAAGAAAAAGGAAGCTCTTATCTAACCTCTCTCAGCAGCTATCTAGGCTTCTACAGATTCTGTGGTGTCCATATTTAAGCTATTTACCCCATTTAATTCAAACTCTACATACCTTCAATCCACCTTATGGAGCAGGGTGAAGGAAAAAAAACCAACCAACCAACCACACAAAACCTCAATAAAAATAAGCAAACCTGATCCAAGGCAACAAATCTAGTCAACAAGTCACCAAACTTGGCATAATGTAATTTTAATTCCTGAATTTAACCAATGTTCACAGTGATGGTACAGTATAATTCGTAAAATAAGAGGAGGCTGCAGAGGAAAAATAAAGCATCCATCTCCATGCTGTCACTAGAGAAAAAACACAACTTACCTGGCTAGGGAACATCGGACTCAATTTTGCAGCAGAACTTTCAGGTTTATCACATTTGTGCCATTGGGTACGTGCGTGTAACTCTTGTGGACTTGCACCGAGATATGAAGAAATCAACTGGCCTGAAGCAAGTACTGTGTTTGTCAGAGGACAAAACCAGAATCCTGTTTCGGCAGCAAAACTTTTGATGACATTATTGTTCTCTTACTATATGTCAGAAAAGTCCCCTTGGGTACAGTATATTCTGCTAACATGTTATTTGTACGTGCTGGTATCTCTTGAACAGTGCAAGTACAAAATGCTACCAAATTTACATTCAGATGGTTTATGATCACTGAGCTGCTGGTAGAAATAAGATGTCCAAGGTAGGAGGCTGTGGAAAGGATCAGGTTTTCCTCCTTTTGCATTACAGAATCCCAAGGATTTTCTATAATGCTTTAAGTTTTGTTGTTTGTTTTATCAATTTTCCTTCTCAAAAATATCACTCTTCATTTTGGTGGCTCAGCTTCTCTTTTTATCACACCTACAATACTTCTGATGTGCCAAAAATTTACTGCATCATGCCCTAACTTTCATTTTATAGCCACCCATGGTCCCATAAAAATCAATTGAACACAAATGTAAAGAATTTTATTACACTGGAAGAACTTCTTGTAATTGACACAAAACTGTTGTGGGGCTTCTGCAAAAATTCAAGCATGTACACAAATGTGTGCACACCCCATACAAACAGGCCACCAGCCTTCTCCCAGACATCCTTTATGGAAGACGAGTTTGACCAAAACACAACTGAAGATGTGCCACATTTGCAATGATGAATAAAGATCTCTCTTAGAAGCATAAATGTCCCGCAGCAGAACGGTGCTAGAATCAGATTATGAAAATCCTGGCTTTTTTGCCTTTTTTTTTCTTTAAAGATAAAGGTTCTAGTTTTATTAACTGTGAGGAAACACTCAAAAAAACATGATTCACAACCTTTCCTCTGTTACAGAATCATCAGAAATACACGAGAGGACAACTGAAATTATCCAAACACCTTCCTGACTTTTTCTCTGCCAAACTCAGGACTTTCAAAGGACAAATTCATGACTTCTAAAACCTTGGGATTGCTAGTTATGATGTGCTAGACCAGAAAATCCAGGCACTGACTCCTTTTTCACCACTAAAGCAATGAGCATGAAAAGCTGAAACACATACTGGGTTAACACTGAGTGTACAGGAAATGTGAATCATCTGTGCCTACTGTGGGGACAAAGAAGTTAAAACTGCTCCTCTGGGACCTTTATTCCCCAGAATAATATTGATTACATGCAGTTTCTTTCAGAAAACAAACAAACAAACAAAAAACACAAAAAGGAAAACATGAAAAAAGAGGAGGAAAACATAAAAGAAATTAAAAAAAAAAAAGGTGAATTCTTGTATGCCGAGGTTGAATAATGGAAACAAATAGTTGTCTTAACATAAGCGATGGCTTGCACACAAGCAGATGAGCCCAGGAGATGATCTGCATCTCAGCAAGTAGATTTTAAGGAAACAGCCCTGCACACTGGGAAGGAGTAAACTACATCTATCTTGTTTTCTTGAGGGAGCAGAGTAACATGTGTGTTTTTAGGCCAGATCCCCCAGTGACATAAATCAGCATTTCCCTGCTAAAATCAATGGACCTGCACTGAATTTCATCTGCTACATATGTGACTGCACGCATCTTTTGTAAACCGTCTCAGGTGTGCTATTAGATCAGAACATGGTCCATTTCCCCACTGAAACCAAGCACTGGAGGCAGGAACAGCCTGCAGTGAGTCAAAAGGGGGAGGAGATAGATAGGAAAATAATTTGCAAAGGGCAATCTGAAACAAAACTAGGGCCACATACCAGCTTCCAGTATTGCAGAAATCTGTTTCACACAATATCCACTAAACTATTTCAAATTAAATGTATGAGCGTTTTAGTATACTGCTGTGCTACACTATGAGAGAAGGGCCCTCTCTGCCCTGTGGCACATCTACCACTACAGCACTTGCTGATGTGAAATTCCCAGGTGGGGTCCCCACTCCAACCACGCTGGAAATTCTGCCACAGCCTGAAGCCTGGGGAGAGAGGAGGTTGTGAGAAGAGGAACTCCTGTAACATTTCTATAGGACCACCTGGGCCATTGGAAAGGAAAACAACATGATTTAGGAAGCCTGGGTACCCCTGCAGCTCTGTCGCTGGTTAGCTGGCTGACCTTGCATAGCACACTTCAGCTCCCTGTGCTTCAACGTCCTTCAGCCTCTCTGACTGTCTTGTTGGCTCTGCTTCTGTATTAGCAACCATCAAGCTGTGATTTCCGAGCCATTTAAAAACCTCTTGCACAACAGTGGTAGGTAACATGACCAGGACAAGACTGGGGTAACAGTGGCACTGCTAAGTAAACTAGATGATTCCTCCTGGTCATGGCACGAAGGGACCTACTAAGAACTGCATGGTGCAAAAATCACCAGGGCATCCTGGGATTTACAAAAATCTAGTTATGCCTCACAGAAGGGTCATGGAGAGGAAATGTCAGCTCCTGCCGGCTCCTTTCCTGGAGTTTCTCTTTCTTTGGCTCTCAGATATGCATCTCTCAGCTGTGTAAAAAGATTTTGATAATATACTGGTAGAGATAAGATATAATACCAGCATCCTGTTAAATGGATGTGACGTGCCCAGCAGGAAAGCACTGAGCAGATATCACCACCATAGCAATAGAGCCCCACTGAAATCAAGTCACAGATGCTCTGTGTGGTCTATGGCCAGCCTGTAGGATCTGATGGCCAGACTGGGCCCTGCACATCCTCATCTGCAATGGAAAGCATAGTTACAACAGCAGCTAGAAATAAAACAGTGGCAAAGATTTTGGGTTTTGGCATTGCCAACTACAGCCAAGACTCTGTGTCAAGATCAGGACTGTATATTTCCTAAAGATTCCCATCCCTGGATGGTTGGCATAGCCCTCTTTCCAAGTACAGTCATTTGTTTCAGGTTATACAAACATGCCAGAGGTTCAGAAGCTGAAACACCCCCGCCTTAGAGACAGAAATGAGAGCAAGAGACAGCCTGCTATTCCCTCTCCTGACTGTGAGCTCCCTATCTGGCACACAGAAGTGCACCCCTCAGGAAGCCTCCTCACAGACTGTCACAGATCTTTGTTGCTTATGGTGTAGGAAATAGGCATGTGCAGGAGCACGTATGGGGGAGAAGGACTGTACTTTCACCCCTCAGCATCGTCCATCCAGCTGCCTGCCTCCTTGTTCTATCGCTCACTCTTCTGTCTTATCCCAGTCACCCATCTTTGAGGACATTAAAGATGAAAGTATCATCTTAAGCAGCCCACTGCCATCCTAATGTGCAACACTTCCAAACAGCAATGGCTTTTATTGTCAAAGCAATGTCCAAATACTAATTAATGCCACTATTACCCAGACAGAAAGAATAGTTCTGGTTGGAGAGATTTCCAGCAGTTCTCTGCTTCCTTAACCACTGACAGTAATGGTAGCTGCTGGGTCCCAAATCCTTCTGGGTAGAGCAAGACCCTTCTTGGTAACAAAACATAACAACTTCTTAACAGCCACCTTCCAGAAAGCACTCTTGGCCCAAGGGAATTAAACAGTGTCCCTCTGTATTCAGTTCTACATGCCCACAGTCATACTTTCAGGTGCTGGCAGACCAATCTTACCCCAGCCTCAGCTTTAATGTCCTGAAGCATTAAAGAAAGATGAGAGAACAGCAAAATCCAAGAGAGTAAAACTACATAAAATCATAACACTAAAAGCCCATACATTACTTGTATGTTCTTGAAGATACTTTACAATAATGAAAGCCTGTCTGTATAACCACTTCACATCCTAATTTGTAAAGGCTTACATATTTACAGGCCTAAATCTACAAAAGCACTTATGCGTAACCTTAAAAATAGGCCCAGGCTAAACCATTTGGCTCCTCTGAGGTCAGGGTTGCCGCCTTTTTTTTTTTTTTTCTATTAAGCTCTACATTTTATATGTAGTGCTTTTCAAAATGAATTTTTTATTACAGTTCACACAAGTTTAAGTTCATTGTCACAGGCTCCTCTCTGTTACTTCAGCTGTGATATTTTGGGTAAAATTAATCCTGTTGTTCTTTGACCTGGAATAGTCAAATTTCTAAACTCAAGCATCACATGGAGTCAATTCAATGGGAGGGGAAAGGACACCAAACTGAAGTTTTCTATGGTCAACATCAACAGGCATCTGAGTGGAGTCAACAGCTGAATTGTGCTCTTTCTTCAATTGAAAGTGGTATCATCTATAAATTTGCTCAACAGATTTTAGAGGAGACTTAATGGTGCCATCAGGCTGGGCAAATAGTGAGACAGAGCTTTGGAAGGCAAAGAAAAAGCAAAAGAAGAAAAAAAGAAAAAAGAGAGAAAGAAAGAAAAAAAAAAAAAGGAAAAGGGGAAAAAAGGCCAAGAAAACCCTTCTGGATTCATCTAATTTCACTGAAGTGGCCTGGTAGGTAACTCATATATACACAAATTAATCCTGATACAGAAAAGCAAAAGATTTGGAATTCCAACTTTGCTTGCACATCATGTTTGCTCTCTCCTCCAGGGCAGGGGTCATTATAACCTGTAGGCATGATAGCAGGAACTGGGAAACTTAATGGTTTTTGTTGCTTTGATCATATTGGAATCATATCCCATGTAATCAATTTTGCACACATCCAGACAGCAGGGTTGGTTTCAAGTCCCTTAATCTCAGGTAATACAGCAAAGGAAATTACTTTCTTGACAGTCAGTGGAGGCTAGTCAATATGAACGAGTCTAAGGTACAATTTACCTCACGCTAAAACAGTCACCTGCATTTGCTTCCAGAAATCAATCAACACCATTCAGTAGATCACCACCAATTACTACGTGCAGCCTCGGCACCTAATATAGGTATATATTGCTACATTTTAGATCTCTACAGTCAGGCAAAATAAATCATGCCCCTGGTGTTCTTATTCCTCGGCCTTCTTCATTCCTTCATGTTTATTCCCATCTGCTATATTTATAACCTGCCCTCGCCCCACTTAGGCTCCAGATAAAATCAATATATAGTCATGATTTAGCATGGCCGAGGAATAAACCACAGGCTCCTTGCTCTGTTAAACAATAAACTAGGTTTCTTCAGCAGCAGAGCACATTCAAGCAGTGAATGTGCCTCCTTCCATTTATCTCTGTATTTTCCTTCTCAAAGTAAAACCTGTTCATGAAGTAACTATAACATAAATAAAAAGAAATAGGAAAGTCTGTTCTAGCTAAATCAAGTTTCATAAGCAGTTACTTTCTTTTTGCCACTACAAATCATCACAAGCCCGAAGTTCACTATTTTGCTAGGCCAAAATTCATTGGGCATTTCCAAAGCCAAGGCTGCATATTTTAATTTCTCATCTCCTATTAAAACTGCCAGGCTTACCATAATCAGAATGATAAATGCAGAGTCATATGTCTTCTTTCCGACTGTAATGCCCATCAATACTTCAAATGCAAACAATTGTGACATTTGACTTTATAAAAATTACCTGGTGCACTAATACCACTTAATTAAATCATTTAAAAACTGCTTTTGTTACATTTAATGAATGATATATTATACTGCAATGAAACATGCAGCAATACAAATACTTCACAATGCTAACAATTAAGGCTCACTTCACTTACGGCAATCGACAACACAAGTGCTCCTCACTTCATTCAGTTTGTGCATTCCAAATGAACTGGTTAGCGAAAAGGGTGCTTCTTTGCTAATGAGTTTTGTAATCAAGGCATCTATTTTAATTTCAAATTGGCTAGATTGGGGGAAATTGCTGAACTAAATGACTGGTTCTAATTAGGACTATAAAAATATTCATCATGCAGCAGAATTAGCACAAGGTCTTGATTTCCCCACATTTGCATATAGCTTTAGTTTAAGAGTGGAAAAAACCCTCCTGATAAATTGTCTTCCTTTTAATGAATTGAACAAACACTATATCTGTTTTAGTCATTCTTTCATTTAAAGGCACTGATACATATTCATGATTTGTAAATGAAGTTAAGTGATTTCGATTCTCCAGTTCATTACCATATTGAAGAAGAGACTTCTGTAAATTGCCTTTAAATATTACCAATCTCAAGGGTTTAGGGGGTGGGTGGGTGTTTGATTTGGGTTTTTTTTAACTTTACTACCATTTCAGTTTATCTGTTTGATGGAGCCCGGCCTGCCTGGGAGAGCTGCTGGCAGGTGGCTTGTCCGGCAAAGGACACATGATATCTTTGTAGGACCTGATCTTCTCAGAAGACCGTTCAAAAGGCAAAGAGATGAAAGGCTTATTTGTGGCTAAGTCATGGGAACAGGACTCTATCTGGGTTCAGTTTCTGACTTTGTCACAGCCCTCAGTGGTGGTTAGGCAATGAAACACTTTAATGACCCACGCCTGAATACACTGTGGATACTCCAGGGACAATGCTTTGTCTGTCAGCTTCACATTTCATGGCAAGCTCTCTGGGGCGAGGAGTGATTCTTACGATGAATGTGTAATACAATGGAACAGTCCGTGTGGTGGGGATTTTCTAAGAGCAGTCGCTGTAATATGGCTTGTATTAAACCCGAAACACTAAGTGTTTCTTTATAGCGGGGAAAGATACTGACTTTATTTCATTTCTCGGTATGATAGGCCTGTAGGAGTAATTGTTATTATGGCTGCTTCCTCGATCTTTTTTCCCCTTTGGGTGAAGCAAAGAAAGCAGAAGGTGTGCCTCCAGCGCCACTCTGCAGGGTGCTCAAACACCAAGTGATTGGAGCAAGAAAAATTTGAAAGCTGAGTATTGTTTCCATAGGCCTGGACCGACAGTCATCATGCTCTTCAGGTATCAGTGAGCCATGATGAGAAATTAGCCCCAGTGTGTTCTCGCCCATCATGCAATGAAATGATGATTCCACCACGAGGATCCATGCAAGAGCAGAAAGAGCTTATTTTCCTTGTTAAATACAATGTTCACAACTTGCTAAGAAAAGCTGAGTTTTACCCCAGAGGTTCAGTCTCCAGCTGTTGCTGTTAAAAGGAGAGGTTGCTCACACTTCTGACAGCTACAGTTATATCTACGTTCCAGGCCCAGAGGCGCTGCTGAGGATGAGGTGACAGCTCTGGCTGGCTGCTAATTTATACCCAAATGAGATGTGAGGCAGGCACTAACCCACCTCTCTCCATCAGTCCTGTACCTCTTACCTATGGCACGAAACCCTGCAGGCCTGGGCTGGAGTCCCGTCTCCCTCTGGAGACGCAGCAGCGCACACCGCTTGGTTTCGGCACAGCTGCAGCCGCGACCTTAGAACTGCACTGTCTAACACTGGGAGCTACAGGATCCTCGCCTGGACACAGTCCGGAGGTTCCCATGTGCCCAAGAGCCGGCAGCACTGGCACTCCCGGAGACACGGGGACCAAGGGGCCTTGAGGGGGCCAAGCAGAGGGACCAGCTATGACAGAAAGAGGAGACGAGGAGTTGTGGTCTTCTCCATTTGTGAATGTCCATGTGAAAGTCTGACTTAATTTCTTTACGTGACTCCTCTTCACAAGGAGCCACGTGAAAGGGACGAGGAGTGTAAGTTGCACCTGCAGAGGATTCATCTTGGTATAAGAAAGAAATAATTTACAGTGGGAGCAATCAATCACTGGAACCTCTCCCCCAGGGACATGGGAGCGTTCCCATCACTGGAGGCTTTCAAGAGATGACTGGACAGAGTGCTAGATAATCACATTTAGGCTCCCTTTCCCACAAAAGCTTGGGCCAGATGATCTTTTGGCATCCCTTCCAACCTGGGCTGTTCTATAATTCTGTGAAAATGGCTCATCACAAAAACCCCAGACAAAGACGGCTGACTGCCTGGAATAAGGCCTACATTTTGAGAAGAATATACACCCAGCCTTGCCCTCCTCTCAGCGCGTCCCACTGAGTTTCTTTGTCAGCACTCTACGCAACTGGGCACGCTCCAAAAAAAAACCAAAATCCCAGGCTTAGCTGTCTAACTGCCCTGTGCTGTACTGGGAGCCTGTGCACAAACTCCAGGGGAGAATTTCGCCCAGCAGCAGAGACACTGCCTTCATGGCTCTAGATCTGCACGTCCAGGCTATTAAAAAAAAAAATCCAGGTAGTGCCAGTGCTATCTGTGATTCTTTTTGATAAATTCAGCAGCATCAAGCCCAGATAGTTAGGGCTCTGACATAAACTGCATTCAGTTTTCAGATCGTTATTTACCCCATCTCCAACACCGAAGGAAACTCCTCAGCCAGACCCGATACTGTCTGCCAGGCGACACTTGGTGATACAGCAGAATGGGATCTTGCACAGTTTATTTATCGCCTCATTCAAAGAGATACTAAGACACCCACATTCTTCTGTTTACTGCCTGCTGAAGATTAAGCCCTATGGAGGGAGAAGCCATTGACTGCCAAACTTCTTGTTCTCAAATTCATAATGGTGTAGCTGGGGAATTTAAAATGGTTTGTTATTGAACTATTCAGCCTCTCACCTATTCCCAGTGGGTTACAAATCACAGTTTGGCCTGTAAGGAACAGGTGGAACAGCATCTCTTTGTGTAATTTTTTTTTTTCTCTTAACAACAGTGTTTTGAAATATTTTAAATATTTCTCTCCCTATTTCCCTAGTATTTTCTCTCTTTTTTTTTTTTTTTAATTATCTTTTACACAAATACTAATGCAAGAGAGTCATGCACATTGCTCTGAAAGAAGTTTCAATGTCATTTTGATAGAAATTCCATGAAGCTGGAAACCCCTTCATTTCCACCTCCAGACTCATCCATTCCCTCACCCATTCCGGTACTGAGGTGTGGGAAGTTGATGTTATTAAGAATTACTTGGTTCCTTGGATAAATTAGACAAATGATGAGGCACTTGAAATATTTGTATCAGAAATGCAAGACCAGTTCATCCCCTGTCACCATTAATGGCAGCAACAAAAACTATACCTCATGTATGGGCTGAGCTTTCATACTCTGAGCTTTCACAGCACTCCACAAAACAGTCTCCAGTGCTTTCTAACAGAGAATATCACAGCTTTTTCATATATTCCCCTTCCCAACATACTTTGATACAAGGGTCATTTAAAATGGCTTCCTATATATTTTCTGCAACAGCCTGCAAGAAGTGGAGGATGTAGCCCCATTTTCCCTTTGTATTGGCTCATATACCCAAGTGCAAATACAGACAGTACTAGTGAGACCTAGCCTAACTTGCAGCAAAATTGGCTATAACATTTACATAGCGTCCACCTTCTGACAAAGGCCACAGGGGGCCATTAACAGAACCAACACGAGCACACATCAGATTGCACTATTTTATCAATAAAGCAGACACGCAAAAAGCTACCGGGAAGAGATCCAAGATTTTCAACTTACAAGATGCAATTAATCTCCCAGGGCCCAATAATTGCACAATGCCACACAGCTGCTCGGGGGGAAGTAATACACCCACCCATGCTTGCTTAAAGCCCTGCAAAAATTCCTCCTGTCTAGCTTTATATGTTATGAGAAGACATTAGGGTCTACGAACTTGCTACACATTCATGCCCACACAAACAGATTTCTTGGCTCAGCCATACTGCATTTATTTAATAATACAAGAGAGTTAGCAAGGCATAAGAGGGTCATTAATTGGCTACAAAAATTAAGAACAGGAACTGATACGCTGTGTCGACTCATACTGAGGAAGTATCCTCAATAACTCTTTGGATATTCCAAATAGAAAACGAATCACAGCAACTGTGATTTGTCCTTAAATGAACAAAGTAACCAGTAGTCACATAGTAAAACATCTTTCAGAAAGACTGCTGAGCTCCCTCCCTCTCACTGAATCTTCTCCCTTGCTCCTGGAATAGCCCCAAGAGTAAAAAGAGGGACAATACCCATGTGGGAGTGGTAATAAAGATCTGGGGACTGAATTGATGATGTATTCAATTATTTTAGTTGGTGGAAGAGATAATGTTGTCAGAAAACCTTTGGCTTTCTCAGCTATGAAGTCATGTCTCAAGGAGAAGTTCTGTTGAGAAGAGATGGGCTTCTTCTCTTAAAGAAGGAGGTCATTTTTGGACATAAGATTGCTGTGAGGTTTGGGCTTTAAACTGGTATCATGTGGGACTGATAGCAAAAGCCCACAGGCAGGTATAAAAACAGATCCATGCAAGGGATAAGCTAGGGGAGTGGGGTTATTCAACAGCAAGGCTGTACGAGGAGCAGTGAGAACAGTGAGTCTTATCTGCAGAGCATCCTGCGATGCCTGAATGTCAAGGCTGAGAGTAAGAGAGAGCTAGCAGGAAAAGCCTGAAGCATAAACTTATGATCAAAATCACACATAACAGTGGCAGAACAGTGTCTGGCTGAGAAAATTCACAACTAGAAGATTCCACAGGAAGGCGTCACTTGCTCAGGAAAGAGAGGACAAGCCTTGCTTACCACAGATGCACACACTCAGTCTGAGTGCTCATAGCCTGCTTAGAAGAATGCTAAAAGTCTGTGGGAAGTTACTATTAGCTGGGTAAAAAACCTAACTGGGATGCCATATTCTGAAAACAGTTATCACTTGGCCACTGTCAAACTGCAGGGGACGTGTAAAGACTGTGGTTCCACAAGGATGTCAGAGAGTCCTACATTATTCCGTTTATTTCCTACTGTCTTAGAATAGTGAATACAACTTCTAAGTTTGGAATAGTGAATAGTTTCTAAAATATCAGCTTGGAAGGGACAATAATTCTGTTAGAGGACAGAATTCAAAACGTGTTGGGTTTTTTTAGATGGCTGGTTGGTTTTTTAATCAACTGGATAAATAGCCTAATATTGTTGTCAAATGCGTAGAACTTAGCTAAAAGGAAGGAGGAATGCTTAGGATAAAAGAATGATTAAAAAAGAGGCTGGAAAAGCAGCCATGGAACTGTAGGTCAAAGGAAAACTTTCTAACAGGAAGATTCAAACCATTGAGTATTTTTATTTCAAACAAAAACTTTAATATTGTTTTCTATTTTTAGACACAAAAGAATTTTTAAATCTTTTTATCTAGGCAGTGACCAACTCGATTATTTGTAGGGCACTACCTGTTGATATTTCATTTCACTGTGTGGGACAACGTACTAGGCAAAAGGGATTTTCAGATTCATCATTCTCATTAATTTCCAAGTTGACCACAGCTTGCTTACAACACCATACTATTATTTTTAACTGGAACAAAATTAATAAAATAAATATTAACCTGAAAACTTTTTTTAAAACTAAGAAATGAAATCAAATTTGCAAACCTGTTTACACATGCACATTTATGTATTTGATTTGTTTTCAGAGCTGTTTGCATTTTTAAATCTGCCTCTAAAGTAGTCATTACAAATATACTTTGAAGTTCAAACACACTTTCAAAGCTTTGAGAAGTGGAAGGTTATGGTCTCCCACCGTAGAAGTGGCTGCACCACTGAACACACAGTAAGCCACTGACTTTCATCGGCACCTTCCTTGCCACAGTATCTGTGGATGAGAATTACCTGCAAGTTACAGACTAATGATAAACTTTTTATTTTATTGCATTAAATGCTTATCATGCATTTAAACCAAAAGTGTTTCAGAGCAGTGGTATCCCAAAAATCTGGATACATGAAAGGAGAAAGCATGCACTATTTGATCCAGCACCACCTATTTTGTGCCAGGCAACTTCATGCTGCCTGACAGGAAAATGCGCACAAAAACAAAGGACACAGAAGTACCAGCAGAACCAGGCTGCAGTTGGAGAATTAGCCCCTGACAACAGCATGGCATCTCTTTGGATAGCCTTCTCACAGCTGTGGAGCACTATGGCAGCCTCTCTAGCCACTGATTTTAGGAGCTCTTGATATCTCTCTTCTGGTCATCAGCAGAGAGATCAAATGGCCATTGCCACCGGCATGATTCCACGATCACGGACAGGACAGATAGGGCATGGCATAGCACTGTGGGAAGGTGTGAGATCCAGTTTGGCTTCTAGAGAACAAGAAAGAAGAACAATTGCAATACTCTCACGAAGATGCTTACGACTTGAAGAAGCTGCTTAAGGATTTAGGATTTTTAGCTTAAAAGACACTTCCTTCTTGTCATTGGCCTAACCCGCATATAACAGAAGGTCATGGCTGACCTCTGGTTCCCACTCAGCTGTGGCAGTATTCCTGTTTCCAGTCAGGCAGGAATGTATTACACTAGCCTCTCAGAAGATTTCATCTAGCGACTTCACATAGCACCACTGTCACAACCTTAGTGCTGCCTTTGCGCTCTAACAGCACTGCCCATTATCTCGTTATCAGCTGTAACCACAGCGACATTGCGTGATCCTGAGCCAGAGCAACAATTCTCTTACAGCTTTTACTAAGCCAAGGTGTGGCTGACCGCAATCTATACCTGGGTTATGTTAAGCAAACGCTTCAACTGGGAAAAGCTCTGCCTCCATGGTTGCATTCAAGGATCAACGTTCAACCAGCAGGCGAGGCCACCTTTCTGAACACTGAGGAAAAGCATCATGAGTGGCCTTGAATGCAAAGGCAGACACAAAGGCAAAGCCTGAACTTTCTGTTACTCCATTTCCTTTGACCAACAAGCTGCAGAGCACCCCATCTTTGCTCTTACATTGGGAGCAAATTTTTTCAGTTCCTGGGATAAAATGCAAGCAGTGCCAGCATGTTCATTTTCCTTGGTTCTCATCTGAGCAGAAAAGAACAGCTGACGGGGGCACTCAGATGCATTACTCTGCAGAAGCAGAAGCAAAAATGCTCCTGAGCCATTATTGCTGTACTGAACCAGAAGAGCATAATTACAACCTCACAGTCAAGTGTGTGTGCATACTTTGTATTTTAATTTCACCTTCCAGTGGCTAACATGTCAAAAAGACTACAAAGCACTGGAAACAGAAGTACAGTGTTTGAACACAAGAGCAGATACTCCATACTCACTACAGCGGGATCTCTTTGCAAACACGTACTCAGCATGTCATAACTGGCTTCTCACATCCATGAGCGCCTCATCAGATGTCTGTTTCTTTCAGGGCTGTCTTTGTACAAACACCAGTACCATCTAAAATCCTTAACTCCGGATTAAAAGTGGAACCACTACAGGTCTTTCTAGCCTAGTTCAAAATCCCTGTTACACTGAAGATCCGAGTGCACAAAACTATTTGACATTTGACTAACTCCTTCATACAGTAAGGACTTGATACCATGAAAGTAGTGTATTTACAGTAGCTTTGTGCTTGCAAATGTCACTCAAGCACCATCAGCAGTGTAGCAGCAAAACACCTGGTGCCTGCCACAGCGTTCTGTTAACAAGTGGATGGAAAGGTTGCACCAGGAAGTACAGCAGTAGTAGATTATTTGATTATACTCTCAGTAACTGCTTGGGTAAAGCTTTGCACTAGCCTTTCAAAGCAAATTCTGTAAAATACAAGAGGCACAATACTTTGTGTGTACTGTCATTATAGCTGGGATGTGAGACTGACTAGTTCAGAAAATTTCAAAAATAATTGTAGGAATTGAAAATCCTACCCAGAACACAAACACACACTTTGAGAAATTAATGCAGAAAACTTAAAGTGGCTATTCAGCATGTTTTTATTTTTCCAGAGTCTATGGATGACAGAAACAGAAGAGAGGAAGATACAAGCTTGGCAAGTTTTAAGCTTTCTAAAATGTGTAACTTGTTTATCCACACCTATGTCTCAGCTTTGGGCTGAAGTGGGGACTGCTGTTCTGGAGCTGAAGCACACACTCCATAACCACAACACTTTACAAATCACATTCCACCTGCATTGCTCAGCATCTTTTAAGACAGTTGAGTGCTATGTAAGAGCAGGCTTGCTGAGGACAAAGCAACAGACCTCAGAGTTCTCACGAATAGAAGGCCCCGCAAAGTGACTTTAAAAGTGGCACAGAGGAATGTGTCATCTGTTGCTGCTCACTGATATCCGGATAACCCAGTTCAGTTTGCCCCTCACACCCAACAGCCAGCTGTTAGGTACCAAGTCAGCGTGAGTGCCTGATCCCCAAAGACAGCTCAGCAATCACCAAGGCCTACAAATCAATAGATTTTTAGAACAACTCCATATGTCATGCCAAGTCTCAGATTCTTTTCATCTTTCATACTATCACCACTACTAAAGTTTTCATAATCACTGTATAACTCCACTCCATTTAGCAAGCTTGCTTTAGAGTGACTGACTGGGTTTTGAGCACATTTAAATCTGCAAGGTGAGAGCAGAAAAGCAGACCACAATTTCTTTACCCTAAGAGCAAGAAATCGGCCAAGGGATGCAGGAGGCCTGCCTGGCTAAGCAGGGAGCTTCTAAATAAGCTCAAATGGAAAAAGGAAGTTTATACTAAGTGGAAGA
>VXBO01000520.1:326451-412917 GCA_013400135.1 Rhinoptilus africanus
CCATGTGCCTTAGTATAGCTTCTAGGAGGATCTGTTCCATGATCTTCCCAGGCACAGAGGTGAGGCTGACAGGGCAGTAGTTCCCAGGCTCCTCCTTTCTACCCTTTTTAAAAATGGGTGTGATTTTTCCCTTTTGCCAGTCGCCAGGGACTTCAACTAACTGTAATGACTTTTCAAATATCATGGAGAGTGGCTTGGCAACTACATCAGACAATTCCCCCAGGACTCTGGGATGCATCTCATCAGGTCCCATAGACTTGTGTATATTCAGGTTCCTCAGGTGGTCACCAAACTCGTCTACGCTTAGAGTGGGAGGGACTTTGTCCCTCAGGTCCCTGTCTTGAGGTCCTTCAACCTGGGAGGCATGAGGAGAGAGGCTGGCAGTAAAGACTGAGGCAAAAAAATTGTTCAGAACCTCAGCCTTCTCCTCTTCTGTTGTTACCAGTGTGCCATTCTTGGTCATCAGGGGGAGCACGCTTTGTTTGACCTTCTTCTGGTTGATATACCTGTGGAAGCCCTTCTTGTTATTCTTAGCATCCCTTGCTAAGTTCAGCTCCAGCCGTGCCTCGGTCTTCCTGACCTCATCCTTACATACCTGGGCAGCATTCCTATACTCTTCCCAGGACGCCTGATGCTGCTTGAAATGCCTGTGCAGTTCCTTCTTGCCTTTTAGTTTGACTAGCAAGTCCCAGCTCAGCCATGCTGGTCTCCTTCCTTTCTTATTTGATTTCTTACACCTGGGGATCAAGAGCTCTTGTGCTCTATGGAAAGTGTCCTTGAAGATCTGCCAGCTCTTTTCTGTCCCCTTGTCCCTGAGCACCATTTCTCAGGGGGTCCTATTGTCTAAGTCCTTGAAGAGCTGGAGATAATAATCTACATCGACAACAAGAAAACACAAATCTGATTTAAAACAGAAAAAAAGCTGGTTTAGGGTAGGTTTTTTTTTGCTTTCACACTTGAAGGATTGTGTGTTCCTAACAAGACCTATGGAGCTAAGTCTACTTCCCAAAGTTCCATATTAGCTTTGAGTTTAAAAAGCCAAAAAGTTTCAACAATTTATGCTGAAATGTCAATGCAAATGGAGGATTTTTGCTTCTTTTGGGCTTATGATGTCCTTTCCTCCTTTTGAAACTGAAAAACCAAAATCAAATGACATTTAAAGACTTAAAGATACAAAAATAATTTTCTTCTTCAAAACATCAGTTCATCACAAGTATGTTCAGTGCGAATAGTTTGGAACTGTCTTATGGGAAAAGTAATTTTTTCCTGCTGAAGCATTCTAGATTATATGTTTGACCATCTGAAATTTCCCACTGGCATATATTTGGTTATTCGTTCCCCTCCTGTTCTTCCTCTCTCCTACATCATAACTGCAATTTAATTGCCCTGCAGGCTAAAGGATGCCCTCCAAGGTATATACACAACCTTAACCTCTTAGAACACAGCTACACAGTATACCTGAAGCCCTTCTATGCCAATCCCATGGAGGACAGATGCAACTCATTGCAAAGAAAATCTCATCCTTTTTTCTTCTTTCCTCACCACACGTCAGTTCAATTAAAACCTTCAGCCCAAATCCATCTGAGACAAAAATGTGCTGGTGTCACAAGCAACTGTGTACTTACCAGCAAAAGTAACACCCATATAAATCAGCATTAAGCTAAAAATATCTTTGCATGATTTGCACTATTTTAGAAAACACACCTTGAACTTACACAATTTTTTACAGAAGATGTTGAGAAATGGCTAGATACCTGCTCACTGCAATGATCAGGGGAAAAGGAAGCCAGCCTCTACTTTTCAGTCACCACGACCAGCATATCAGTCAAGACAGGAAAAAATGGGAGATGGTAGCGATAAAAATCTGCTCTAGAGCAAAATCCTATTTATTTATGTACAGGTAAAGCAACACACCCCATTGCTCAGTGATCAGCAACTGCAACAAGAGGGACATTTGCTCTCTGGGAAGCCAAACAAGACAGCCATGAAGAGCGCAACAGCTTCCACATAATTACTAACTTTGCATTCCAAAAGGAAATCACTCATTGCAATTGCTTGTGTTACAGAGTAGCCCAGATCTGGGGATCCTTCTTGCTTCACATGGCTCAAAAACTACCCTAATGTAAGGATAACCTGCAGGCATCACTCAAGCAGTAAACGTGCACTGAGCTTGCATGAGAGATAAATTGTCTGGACTTACCCCGTTCCAACTTCTTTTAACTTCACTTCTTATTGCCCGAAATTTAACATTAATAACATATTTAATTAATGAATATAGCACCAAATCGCCATCTCTCAGAACCATAATGCTGTAATCGTAAAGGATGGAGTGCACTGCACTCACTTTATAAGGGTTTATGAAGCATGCGTTATAAAAGTACCTCAACCATAAGGCTTTTATACCTTGGCACTCACTTCAATACAATCCCATAAAATCCAAGCAATCTTTAAGTGTTAAAGGTGACTTTCAGTACTGTATTTATTATTGGATAATGAAAAATGAGTCAGACACCTATAGAAACTGAGCAATGAGCTTCCTTAGACTTTTGCATTGGGTCTGCATTATATGTACCGTGACCAAAGAACCAAATAACTCTCTCAAGACCTTTCAGGCACTTCATGCTAACCTCTCTCCACAATTTCCTTCCTATCAGGACTTCTCTGTAATTACAAACCAACCTCTACTCCACAGAACCCCATTGCTTGACACTGAACTTTCCAGATGTCAACAGCTGTTTCTGTAAGCATCCAAACTCCTGTGAAGGACCTCTTCCGTAGACTCCTATTGCTTTGCTGGAGACTGCAGCTCTCTACTCCAGGAAGCTGGTTTGAGAAAACAGCACAGACCTCTGACACTAACATCAGGAGGACCCCATTTGTGCATTCCCCATCTTTCCAGCATTGAGAGAGAAAGATTAGAGCACCTCATGCTGTTCAGGTTACATGAAGGTCCTATGTCTTTGTAGAACGTTTTGTCTTTTGTAGATGGCACATGAAAGAAGAGGACCATTACAAAATAGAAAACAAGCTATAAAATGATTTTTTTTTTTTAAAATCTAAAACAGCAAGGTCTTCTGGTGATACTGCAACACAGAAGAAAACATCATTGGGAGGCTTGTTCATTTTTATGAATATCAAATCCTCTTCTGTAATGCAATATGCAATTATTCTGCTGTCCCCTTGTTATATGTATTTAGACAGCCCATCTTCAAAATAGAGAGCAAGTTTCATCAACAGGTTTTTAAGTTGTACAGCAACAATATTCTGCATAGATATCAAGACCATTTTGTCTATCAGAAATGATGCAAGCATGAACCTGCTATCCAAAGAGCACACCCCCCCACCAGGATCAAGCACCTCAGGTTCACTGTTAACTTGAAAAGCCCCTCAGCAGAATTCTGGTAGTGTCAGAAATAAAACTAAAAATTTTTTCAACAACCAAACCAACATGTGCCTTGTCTCAACAGAACTTGAAACCAGCAGTTCAAGGGAGCATCAGTCTGGCCTATGAGGACGAATAATCTACATGCATGAGATACTAGTATTACACTCAGACACTAAAGATGCAATTAGAATATACAGTCACAGCATGTGCTACATGCAGTTGGCTCAGTCAGGGAAAAGTACACTTTTAAAATTACAGCATCTCAGCAATTCTTTCATTTGCTTTTCGTAAAGATTAAAAAAGATGGAGATGCCAGATAGACTTTGTGGAGACTCTGAGATAGAGCAGTTTGGTGGCAAAAGAATGACTACGTATCGTCCTCCTGCCTGAAAATCTATAGCAGAGATATCTTACATTATTAACTCTGAGAGAAGAGATTAGTAAAAGCACATCACATGAGGACCAGCACCACCTTGCCTTCTCTAAGGAGATGCACATCAGCCCACCATGCCTGTTACAGTGAATAACCTTGGTTAATCTTTCTGACCTCTGTTGTTTCTCATATCCAATTACATCCAGATTACAATTACAAATTAATTGTTCAGATTAGTACAAATTTAAAACAGCCTCTTGGCATTGCAGCCATGCCTGCCGTAAATTGCCATACCAAAACAAAACACTACACAGAATTCCAAGCTCACACACCCCATGCCCTATGGAGAGAGCATTTCATTTAATTACCACCTCCAGCAGCTGTGTAAGAGCACAGATGCACCTTGCAGGATGCCCTGAGGATCAGGAGCAAATCAAGGCTAAATTGGATACAGAACAAGAGCCCCTCAAGGAAAATCACTCTGCCATCTTCCTTAGCAGGTGGGAAATGAAAATATATCATGGCTGTGAGGCTTAGGCAAAATCAGAGCTGGGAAAAGAACTCAGATGATCTAAAGCTGCCATCCTAACCTGCCCACAATGCCAAATCCCAGGCTGGATCCAATTTGCATGCACAGGAGTGGAATAAGCCATCATACTAGACCCAACAAAGCAGAACGTCTCATCTTTGTTTTACTGCTAAGCAGGTCAGAACAACATGTCTCCCTGCTTTCTCTTGTCTTTTTGGCACTGGACACATGTACTTTTCACTTTTAATTACAAGGCACAGCAAGCATTTGCTTGTTAAATTTCAGGTGCCAGTGGGGATGGAAGCCATCCAAAAAGCATGTGTTTGACCTGGCAAAGAGTGACTGATTGGCAAAAGCCACATGCTTGGTTGTAAAACCTTTTCATTGTCACAGCAAGGCAGAGTCTACCCAAGGTTATTCCATCCCATTATAATCTCGTTACAGCTGCACGTTCTCCACCTCCCCACAGATCATCAGAGTGAAGTCCTCTGCCGCAGCAATCCCACCTTCCTGAGACCACTTTGGCACCGCATGCTGTTCAGCTATGTTGTCAAAGGCTTTTCCATATCACAGCATGTTCATGCATAGTTCCCCTCTATGAACTGCCAAATGGGTTACCAGCATCACCACTCATGGCTGGTTTTGCATGTATCCAATTTGACCAGTGCTTGTATGACTGGGCCTGGACCAGAAGTAGAAGGAAACCCAGCTGAAGACCTCAGGCAACCACCAGTGCTTCCACAGGAAAAACAGCCAAAAAACCTGCGTAAGCAGTAAGTTACAGAAAATGTTATCAGTAAGGAGAGACTGCGTGCACCACAGCTGCTGGAACCGAGAACACCATTTATATAAAAACCTTCCTTTGTTTATAGGTCTCACTTGGGAGAACATTTTACATGTGAGAATAAGTTTACTCACGGTAGTTACCTCGTTACAGAAAACAAAGAGATGTGCATGGATAGTTACTCATGGAGGTAAACTTTTGCAGCCTGTATACTACAGTCTATTTCATTTGAGGACAGTAGAGTGTTTCATGACTTTAGAAAAATAAAAATTGTATTATGTATCTCCCTTGAGGCCATTAAACCCAAATACAATTTTAAATGCATCATTGCTTCTCCTCTGCTTACACACTTTATTTTTATGCTTTTTAGTTAGATTGCAGAGAGAACATAGACAACAGTCAGCTTTATCAATGTTCACATCCAGATGCTAATGATCTATCTCAATTTACTGACCTGGCATCTACTACTTATGTCCCTCACTGTCCCTAATGTACTTCTCTTCCTAACATCCCCCCACTGGAGAAAGCCAAGGAGGTAGGAGAAGGCCTGTCCATTTTCTGGGTGGAAGATGAGGCCCCCAGAAACTTAAGGTTAAAGTTACAAAACATGATGGTATTGCAGTGCTCTGTACAGTAGCAGTCAGCTCTAAGCTATCTACTGTGGCTGCAAACTCCGCACATTAACTGAAGGGCCAGAGTTCCTAATATGTGGGAAGATTCAGGACCTAAGAACAGGATTCACAACTACCAGTTGATTGGCTTCGACATTTTCCATTACATTTGCAAAATTAGCTCCCAATGATACAGTCCTTGCAGAAGGCAGAAGTCCTGTCTGCAATTACACATTGAGAAGGTGAATGCCTGAGTGACTGAACCACATCACCATGTCCTATTCCAAACAGGGTCGCTGATACCTTGGGAAAAAAATCACATACTCTCCTTTCCATATCCTTCCACGCACATACACAAGCCCTGGCCACTGCAGTGTCCTGAAGAACTAGTGTAAGAGAAAAGGGAATTGGAAGAGGCAACAAAGGTTTTCTCTGCCACACAAACTTGACACTTTGGTTTAAGAATCCATTGTCAAAACCAGAAAAAGATGACCCCATCTTTCCAGCCATTTCTAGGTCCTGAGCACTACATTCATTGCCTCCACTCCATTGCCGCTCACATCTCTGAGCAAAGCTGCTTCTCAAGTTTTGTTAGTTTCTTGCAGTCATTTTTAAGGATCACATTGGCCTGCCATGGAACAGCTTCAAGGGAGGCACGAAGATGTCAGATAAGCTTTTTTTGTCAGAAAAATGACAACCTGATTTGTTGCAACAGAGAATTAAAATAGTGTGGGGCCCACTGCAAAAGACAGCACCAATGTCTCCTCAGACAGAGACATAAGGACTGGGCTAAGTGTTGATTCCCCAGATGATTTATAAGAAAACTTGAGTTTTCTCTAACTATTAACTGTGTATCACTTGGAAAATGCCTATCATTCTTTCACAGTCCAGCAGTGTCTGTCTGTATACAATGAAAAAAGGCATTTTAGGACAGATAGAGTCAACGGCAATGAGCTCTGGCTAGTGCGAAAAGAAGCACCAAGTACTCTGAGACATGCTGAAGTGTTTCTCTAAGATCTACTCCAGCCAAGCTCTGCTAACCTTAAGTTAAACTGTTAAGCCAAGTTAAAGAAAAACTGCTCCTAATACTGCCATGCAAGGGCTTCCAGGATTTCCAGTGCTTTTTACACAGAACCGATCACAGCAGAGCTGAAATTTGAGTTACTGCACTTACACTGTAAGAGGCAGATGTGCCTATATGGCAGAAACTGAGACAAGGGCCAGCATGTACCCCACAGACTCTGATAAGCTATTCCATTAAAAATGAGAATTCACTCAATGAGTAATGCTGAATTTCTGTATTCTTCACTTTGGAAAAGAATGAAATAAAAAAGACGGTTTGCCACTGACTAGTGGATTTGGGGGTTGGGGTTGGCAGGGGGAGGATTTTCCTCAAAAAAAAAACCAAACCCAAAACGTGTCCTGGTGAAGCAGCTCTTATCACTAAAGATCAAGGTCAGGGCATTATGCAGTCTTCAAAAGGCCCCACCTGCCCCTTTTCCAAGAGCTGCTCTCCGCCCACTCTATTATTTTTTCCTCCTTTTTAATATCAGGACATGCTGACTCGTTATTATTGATTGATTATCCTGCTGTCTGTGAAGCACCATTCCCCTCCTCGTTAATTCAAAACTACCTCATTTTTCATATTTCATAAATTAATATATTATTGGAGCAGCAGCAGTAAAGGAGATGGCCATGTTTCACAGACAGGTAGGGAGGGTGGAGAAAGGAAGGAAGTCTCATAACCGTGCCCTACGCCAGGATCTGCTGACAGGCTGGGAGTTACATCCAGGCAGCCCCTTGCAAGGTGATGCATCCTGACAGTCCCTCTTTGTCCCTGTAACCAAGGCAGGGCTCGGAAAAGCTCACACATGTCTGCTCTGCCCACTTCATAAAAGCAATGGCCATGCTTAGTGACAAAACTGCAGCTTTGTTTTAGGGGATATTATAACTTCTGATCTGTCCTTTAACACTTGCTGGCTAAATTGGAGCAAACTACCTTTTCATTAAATAATGACAGCCAGCTCTGGGAAGTCCACATCTAAATGTGGATATGACCTTTCCAGTTTTACCCCATCGCTTCCCTTTACAACCTCGTGCAATCCCTAAGGCCCTGGAGAGCTCTGACTCTAGCAGTAGAGGGTGAGGCAGAGACAGAGCGCACAACGGGAAAGGTGGACTGACTTCTAGGAAGCCAGAGAAAGCAGCCCCGGAATAGACCTGCACAAGTATCCTGCCGAGTTGAGTCTTACCTGATAAGTGGTCTTTTTTCTCAAAGCATTATTTGCAAGTCCTATTAAAAAAAATAGGTGACTTATTGGCTTGGGTTTCTTCCGTCTTTCCCCCTTGCGACTTGACTCTCCAGCTACTCCAGCAGACAATGAAGTGCAGTGATACCCTCCTCAACCAAACTTAGGGGTTTTTTAGGATGATGGGGCAGGGAATTCTATGTTTAAAGTGGCAGTTACCAAGATTTACCATCACGAACAGTGCCAAAGACTGCTCACCCACTCAGTTCTTGCACACAAAGCAACCTCAGGGAAGTGTGCATGGTAAATAAGGCAAGTACAAAGGGTTTGAATTCTCATTTGCCTTCCCCTAAAATCTGTGCCTGTTTTCATTCAAGTGGCCTTTTGTTTTTTTTCCTCCTCCCAAAGCCCCAGGCAGCATCTAAGCAGGGATTTCAGGAGCACAGTTCCAGTCCTCTGTGGATAAATGACCGGCACACACCTGACAGCTATTTTCTTATTTTACTTATCCATCTCGTGTCTACATGCTTCCTTTTATCAACCAGACTTGCAATATCTGTGAAGACTAAAAGGACATGTATTTAACAAAACAGTTTTCATAAAGCCAACTTAGCCCTCAATTTATTCTCTATCTTTATTAATTAGATCCTGCATTAGGTTTCCATTCACTTTCAATACTTACCTCAGCACTTACCAAAGGTGTATTAAATGAGTTCAGAAGCCTATGAAAAGTGCAAGTGAAAGCTCTAGGAACGCATAACTACAAAGACATGAAATGCAGATGCATAAAGGCACACACAGGCAACCCTAATTCTGGAATTTCATAATATATGAACTTTTTTTTCTTCATGAACACTGAAATGCTGGCTTTCAATGTAGTATCCTTAAGTTAGGCAGAAACAGAAACAGATACCCTTCCACCCCCATTAAATAATGCCATATGTGAGCATTTTGTTAATTATCTCAATTGTGTTTATTTTTAGAAACAGCTCATGACTAGTGGGTGAGGTTCACTGGGGTTTTTGTTTGGTTTTTTAGCACATCTGCTTTTTCAGAGAATTAACTGAAAAAGCCCCAAGAATCTTCAGTTTTCGTGTTCATGCAGACGGAGGGACAGCCCTCCCTGGAGTGCAACAGATTGTCCCTGTTCAACAAAAGGGAAAAATTCTGTTGAGGATCTCTCATAAGCTTGGGCCCTAATTCTGTGCTGTCTGTGCTGACAAATTATCATATCCCAGACCACAGATGCTAAATGACCTCCATTTATCTCTATGATTTATGTCAAGTTAGAACAGAATTATAGAATTGGTGAGGTTGGAAGGGACCTTTAAGATCATCAAGTCCAACCATTAAACTGCCCTGGCAAAAAACCCTTCTAAACCATGTCCCTCAGCACCTCATCTACCCTTTTCTTAAACACCTCCAGGGATGGGGAATCCACCACCTCCCTGGGCAACCTATTCCAATGGTTAATAACCCTTTCAGTGAAAAAGTGTTTCCTGATATCCAATCTAAACCTGCCCTGACATAACTTGAACCTGTTTCCTCTTGTCCTATCCTTTGTCCCCAGGGAGAAGAGCTCAGCCCCCATCTCTCTCCACCCTCCTTTCAGGNATCAACACTCCCGCCTGGTTTAGTGTCATCTGCAAACTTACTGAGGGTGCATTCGATCCCCTCGTCCAGATCGTTTATAAAGATATTGAAGAGAACTGGCCCCAGCACCGATCCCTGGGGGACACCACTTGTGACTGGACACCAACTGGATTTAACTCCATTCCCCACCACTCTCTGGGCACAGCCATCCAGCCAGTTCTTTACCCAGCAAAGAGTACACTTGTCCAGGCCATGAGCAGCCAGTTTCTCCAGGAGAATGCTGTGGGAAACGGCGTCAAAAGCTTTGCAGAAATCCAGGTAGATGACATCCACAGCTTTTCCCTCATGCACCAAGTGGGTCACCTTGTCATAGAAGGAGATCAGGTTTGACAGGCATGACCTGCCTTTCATGAACCCATGCTGACTCTGCCTGGTCACCCTGTTCTCCTGCATGTGGATAGTAAAATTAAAACCGGCAAACAAACAGATATTAGTTTGTTCTTTCTCTAAGTGCAGGAGCCTACAGGCTGAGTCAGGGCAGGGCGCAGTGGGGCCCCCGACACGGCAGGTCCCATAGCCCCCGGCTGCAGCAGGGCAGAGCACTCCCTCGCAGGAGCCCCGTGAGCATAAAGGTCAGTAAGGAGGCACAATCCCCAAATATAGTAATAATAATAATAAAACCCACCATCACCCAAAAAAACCCCAAAACATCAAAAAACACAAAACACCCCACACCTATTTGGGCATACTGAAAAAGACCCCGTATTTTAAGAGGATTCTAATAATGCTCATATTTTGCTTTTACAGCTCAACATCTTCCACTCATTGATCCTGAATTATGTTTAAAACACTAATCAATTCAGTCATCCAACATCAAGAAACTATATTTCTTTCATAGGAAAGGTCAGAGAAACCTACTCTGAACACAAGACTTTTCTGAATTCAAGAGAGACAAAAATCCCTTCAAAAGGAGGAATTCCTGAAGTCCTCTTCTCCAAGAATTATGAGACACCTATAACTCGAGAGATCTCTTACGCACAGGTTCACATCATGGTTCTGCAAATATTTACAAAAATGCTCTCTTGTCTCAGGTGACAAATTTAAGCTGAATTAATCAAACAAGTAGAGAGAGTGCTATGCACAACAGCTCACAAGACTCCATCCTTGTAGATAAAACACGTCATGTCATATATCCTCTGACTCTGCCATGGATGTTGTGGGTGACCTTGGGGAAATCATCTTTGCTTCATCAGTAAGTGACTTAATTTCCATCTTTATTCCCCTATTCAAATTGGAGATTGACAGTGACGGTCCCTGAAGTGTATTTATGAGACACTGCCATGTTAACCAGATCGCAGTCACATTTGTACAGCCCACTGGTATAACCACAGCAGACAAAACTGAGCTCAGCTAATCCAAATGCTGTGGTTTAGAGCTACAGCTTTCCAGTACAGCAGTAGGCAGGTTCTGCCCACAGAGCCTCTGGACTGAGTGGCATGGGTTTTGGAGTGCTGAGAAGCACAAGAACATCATACGCAGCTCAACAGGTCCAGAGAAGGGCTGCACAAAGAGAAAATTACAATTGCTCAGCAGCTCAGATAATTTAGGCACAGTTAATGGCAGCTGCAAAACCAAGAGATATTTAGCAACTGCATTTCATTGGGCCAAAGGAAAAGATTAGGGATAAAAGACAGTAGAAACCTGTTCTATTACTCCTGCCCTGTGACTCTAACTCAGCCCTGTTGCCTTTGTGTTATAAATATGTTCTCTGAGATCACACCAGAAAGTGCCAGTTTGCGGCACATGCTGTTTATCACAGTGTCAGCATAATAAGGAAAAAGGGTCCAAAGAAACCTACCATCTGCCAAATGGCTTTAGGATACTCCAGAACTCAGTTCCTCACTGATAGCTTGGGAAGCAATCTTAGGAAAAAGCAGCAGATGACTAACAGGAGCTGTGGCAAAGGATGGCAGCTCAGTTCAGGCTGGGCTGGCAAGCATCAGGTGCATGCTGGAACCTCTGATTCATCAGCCTATCACACATTTGATGAATAAGGATGAAACAAAACACTGTAGAATTCCCTTTAGGATCAAATGAAATAAGAAATTAAGGCAAAAATCAAAATCACTTTGGACCACAGTTCTTCCCCGAGGCTCCAACCACAGCTGAGGAATTCTCTTTGGAGATAGATGAGACCAGGCCAGGATTTGCTCTCAGTTACTCTCCAAGTGAGTAAGAAGAAATAAAAAGGAGGTCAAAGCGATCTGTGCTCATTTAGGATCTCCAAGTTCTGTAAGAGGACGCGTCACTCCTAATGTGCTAGCTAGTTTCCAGTCAGGTAGATGCATTCCTCTGCAATTTCAACATTACAGTCACAATTAACTTCTTCCTTCATTAACCTGAACTGCAACGCAGCGTTGCTCTCTGCCAGCTGCGCTTCATCCCCAAGAAGCTGCAGAAACAAACAAATCTAATTAGTTCTAGCTTTCAGAGCTTCTGACTCTCCAAATACCTCTAAACGTTTCTCATTCTGCTAGGCCAAGTTCAGAGGCATGATTAGGTACAAGAGGTGTAGCATGCCCTTGGCTTTTATAGCTTCAGTGGTTTGGACTGCCCCTCCATTTCGACTCTACAACTGGGTAACAAGTCTGCAAAACCTTTTCCTCAAAGCTCTTTTACTGAGCACTGTAAATGTATTTCTGCCTTATGCTGTTTGCAACTACTGTTCAGATTCCTTAGCTAAAAGCTCTACCTATAAATAAAATCTCTAATGTTTCAGTTCTGGTATAAGGGAAAAATAGGGGGAATCCTCATTTCAATCACTGCACCTGGGTGATATTTCCGTGCAGGCAGTCAGAATAAAAGACTACAGACCTTTTAATTCTTCAAGTTATCACTTACAACAACAATGGATGGTTATAGTGCCCAAAAAAAGCTAAAGACTACTGCATCCAATTGAATTGCAAAGCAAATTCATGAAGGAAGGTATTTGCAAGACATCAGAACTGTCACCTCGGCTTTTAAATGCAATAAGGACCTCCTGTTCATTCACATCTCATCTGAGCAATACTAGATACAGGCAGGTGCCTTTTGGTTTGATTTTGTCAGAGTTGTCTTTCTCCTCCTTTTTCCCTTCTTTTTTTTTTTTTTGTTTTAAATGCTTTTTAACTCCATCCTCTCAACCTCCACAGGAATCCCAAGGGTAGAGATAAAAGTTTCATAGTGAAAATTGGGTTTTCAAGTAAATAACACCTTCACCTAGAATATGCACTCTTCACAGAACATTTCATGGAAAAAGTAATACATGAAATTTATGGTTCAACAACAATTCCTTGAGATTCCGAACGGCACCTCAGTGCCTGAAAGGAGCAGTGGTTCAGATATATGGAACGTTTGTTCTCATCTGCTTTCTGCACCCTTTGGAAGGACTTTGCAACCTTCTGTGAGGCATCAATTGTACAATTAATCCTGTTATTGACAACCAAGAAGAAAGCAAACGTTCTTGGGATAGGGGATCTTACCCAGCAGACCAACTCATGCTAGAAAATAGGGACTCATGGCACTTCAGCCGCAAACTGTGCCATTTTGAAAAGCAGTTAGTCAAAAAAAATCACAGGCTTAATTTTTTGTGGAAGATATGCAATTTTCTAACAGAAAGTTTTCAACAATGAAAAAGAAAAAAAAATGGATAGAAAGAAAACAAGAATTTAAAAAGTCAAGAGAAGTGTTCTTATTAAAACAGAAGAGACTTTTTCCCTGAGTGCTTTGGAAGAAATAAACAATTCCAATTCCCAGACTGCTGTGAAAATCCGCCTCTAGTAAAATGTAACTAATGCCCAAAATATAGCATTAAATTAAAGGTCAGCAGGGAACTGAGATCTCTGCCCAGCAGAGTGTAAACAGCCTTTTGTCATATCCCTAAAGACAGACAAGAGGCTATAGGGTCGAAAAGCCAAAGCTATGCATTTTGCAAGGCTCAGCTTTTCAGAACACTCAACCATCTGCCCTTAAATCCCATTCAACTGTAAGGAAGGGGTGCTGCTAAACAAATATAAAAGTTTCTCCTTTCTAAAGTTAGCCACAGAATTATCTGGCTTGTTGCAACCTGTTGTGTTAACCAGGCAAAGCAGATGCTTCTCTTGTGGTCTCTCAGGCAAACAACCAGGTGGGCAGATGCACTGAAGGGGAAGATGTGCCCTGGAATACACTCTGCCTATTAGAGCATCTTCATGGTGGTAGAAGTGTCAAAACTGCAGGCACTTGGCTTCTCACCAGGGCTCAAAACAGTAACTCTTAAAAAACCCATAGCCCCCAGGACCTCAGAGTTGTCTGACTGCTAGGTCTAATGATCACCTGGAATTTCACAGTATTAACGAGAACTCAATGCAGATTTTCCTGATCCAAATGCAAGTCTCTAGTGTGCAAGTGAAAGAAGCAGCAGCCCAAACATCTGCAGGAGAGCAGACACAAGTCTGGCAGTGTCAGCTCCCAGCAGCAGAGGCTGTATGCACAGTTGCTAAGCGTTGTGAAACCCTGAGCTCGTTAGCTCTTAGGAGAAGGGAATTAGCAGTACAACTGCTCCACAGGACGAGGAAGTAGCGCCCGGCTCACAGCAGGAACTGTTTCAGCTCCAGTGCAGCCAGAGGCTAGGGATTCACAATGGGCTGCAGCCTGCTTGACTGTTTCCTTATGTTGGCACTCCAGGGTGGTCCAGGGGGTCATTTCAAATTACGTGTGCTCTCAGCTGGCCTCGCTGGCCCCCGTGACTAGCAATGATACTTGCGAGGAAAGAGGAGCCATAGCTGGGTAGGAGTATTCTTAGCAACTTCCTTTGGTTTCTGCATGTTGTTATATTGATGCAATTATAACTGCAAACCTCAAATTACACAAGGGCAAGGTGCGTTTTCCAAATACTTTCTCATACCTTTCCATTTCTAGGGAATGGACACCCCTCTACTCTCAGGTCCAAACCCAGCCATCAGCGCTCTGGGACCCAGCCCTGCCTCTGCCCAGCACCGCGTGCGGACACAAAGCCACCTCAGCTCAGTCTTGGCTACAGAGCTTTGTGCCTTGGTTAACTCTGTGCATGAGCAGGGCTGGTATCTCCCAGTGGCAACATGTAAAACACCCATAGACTAAATCTGGTCTTTAAGAGCCAAACACGAACACAACCACAAGGTGCCCAGCGAGAACTGAGGCTGTCCTGGGTTTATCACCATGATAAACAGAGAGATTGTGTTTCTTCACCTCTCCTCTCAGCTGCCTCTTTCCTCTTCAGGCAAAGACATGATCTCTCCACAGTGATTTTTGCCCACTGATAAACATTAGTGACTGATGTGTTCCACTGAGGAGCAAAGGACAGGACTGAGAGATCAGCTGCTTCCAGGCTGCTCCAGCATTTTCCAGTCTGCTGTGTCAGGAAAGACGTTTCATTACTCAGCAGGACAGCAAATACAGACAGGGGTAATATTCAACACCCTGCTGGGACTCTCCAGTTAGAGATGGGAGACACACAAGAAAGCAGCTTAGAAGGAAGCCTAAAGAGAGCATGATATGAATAAAATTGACTAAATACATAACTCAAACAAAAAAAGAGGTTTTAGCTTAAAAGGGGAAGGGCAATGATACATGAGGCTAACTGAGGACTTGCTTTTCCCATCAATGTTACATAGCAGGTGCTCAGACTTTAGCTTTGGGGCTTTTTTCTGCCCCCAACAAAGAGAATCAAATATTTTAAGGCCTTAAGAGCCGTTATGTCATCAAGTCTTGATGAGGCTTGTAGCACGTGTTTCAGAATTTCACCAAATCATTCCTACATTAACCTTAATATTTCTTCTAGAAAGGAACCCACTTTTGTAAGAAGAGGGTGTCAGAGTGCCATGATTCAGGCAGGCAAGGGGTGCACCAGGGGTGGCTTTCTTGGGACCAAGAGAAGGGAAATGACACAGACTTCCAGACCACAGGTTGTAGTCATGCCTCATTCAGCTGCTCAGACTCTGCACTTCAACTCTGTCCTCATGTGATCCCCCATATTACAATAAGCAGAGATGTTGGTATTGAGAAATCGGTGTCCCACCATGACCTGGCACAGCACTGAGCAGAGAAATACAGCAGAATCTGCCAAAAAACTTGCAATATTCCCACCAAAAATTTTCAAAATAGAAACTGAAAACAAAAAGCTCTTCCTTTAAAAGAAGAAAGAAAAAAGACAGCGTTTAAATCCTCTTGCCTCAGAATTGAGCCTAGGGTTATGCCACAATTCAGGTAAATGCTGTTTATATAACTGGCATTTGGCTGAATGCATAGTTCCTATTTAACAGCTGAAGAGAGGCATTTTGTGTCTTCAAAGAAATTTGACAGGTAATTCCCACTGTAGTTCTGCAGGGTAGCTGAGAGGTAATTATCCTTCTCACTAGTAAATCAATTAGAAATGAATGTACGGAAAGCTTTTCCCCTCCTCCAAGTAACTGCTAATCCTCTAAGCGCTAATGAGCAGACAGGGCTAGCAACAGTGTGCAAACCCATCAAAAATCAACAGGAGCTTTCGAGGCACACAAGGTCCAATCACTACCTGGGAGCTAATGCCTCAGGAGAAAATTCCTTACCTGGAAAGGGTCTGCATGATCCACCATGTCTGTCCAGGCCTTGTGCACACGTGTTACTTTTGGTATCTCCCTCCCTGTTTATTGCCTTAAACAAAGATCTGGTTTTGAGGCTAACAAGAGATCACTGCATTGCGTTCAACTAGCCAGAATTTGTGCTGTAGGAGGTGAAATACAAGGGATCTGCACTTTCTCTACTGGGGTGCAATTGATTCACCTCATCCACTGCTTTGAGATTCATTATTGGTGGTTGTCCTGAGGAGCTCAGCAGAACCACGACGCTCACTCTGCAGGCCACTGTAAAGATATTCACCCAGAGAGACCTGGAGAAGATTACCACTCAAGTGCGTTTTTTGCAGTGCACAAACTCATGCATCTGCAAGGGGAGGGTAGACAAAAAACCTGATATTGAATTTGAAAAATCCCAGACTCTCCAATCCAGTGACACCTTCTCCAGGCAGTTTTCAAATGCTGCATGGATGTTTGGAATTGCTTTGACGGTCAACCAAACAGGGTCAGCTCTAGATTCAGACAAACTAGCTGTTTAACCATGCACAGTAACAGCGCCCATAGATTTAGCAGAGATAGAAAGAATGAAAACAAGTTGTTCCCACTGCATCCCACACTGAAGCTGGTTTCCTGCGGGTTTTCCTTACAGTTCATCTCCATTTCAAAAGATTTTTCAGAAGGTAAGAGAAGAGGGAAGACAGACAGATAGGTTGAGAAATCATTTCCTTAAGACATAAGACACACAAAAAAATTTAAAAATTGTAATCTGAAATAAGAAAACAGCAGGTAAATATAGGTCTGCCTGCTGCTATATAATGAAATGTAGGTGTTATTAAAAAAAAAAGCAGATAAAAGATTGCTAATCTGTAAAACTTGATAGCTTGAGAAATTGCTAGAAGACAATCATATATCCTAGTACTCCCAATTTGTGAGGGAGGCTTTACACTAGTGACGAAGGATTTGTAACTGAGCATATTGCCTCTGATTTTAGGTGGGCAGAGTTGCTTCGGAAACAGAATGAAGAAGAATTAACTCTTCAGTGCCCACCATACTGGATATGAGAGGGGCGTGAAGGCCAAGAGAGCTTGTTACAAAACATCTTCATTCCATTTTGCTCAGAGAAAAGAAGTCAAGGCAGTTGTCGCAATAATTCAGCTTCTGCATCAGAAAAAAATATAAGCTGATCCCTGCTCACTGGATTCTTGCTCTCCTCTGTACACCCAAACACACACACATTGTTGCTGATAGTAATTAGAGCTATGACTGCCTTAAGGTTGCATACACCAAAATAAACATCAATCCTGAAACCTCTGTAGACTGACCAGTGACAATAGTAGGGATGAGAATAGTACAAGTAGCAAAACACTAGTTTGGAAACTAGTTTGATGGAGACAGGAGATGGGCAGTTTGGAAGCAATCAAGCCAAACGGTCTGCACCCCATCCAAACCCAACTCCACTGCTAGCTATTAGCTACCTCCCACATTCATTTCTGTGGGTAGCTGAAAGCATCTTTGTCCCACTACCTCCCTTCCATCAACACAGGCAATAATTTTAAACCAAAAAGGCATTGAATAGTAACTCCTGGGTTGTGCTCTGTGAGACAGCTGCAGCCCTAATTGCATCATGTGGGAAGCGTGAGCAGGGGGTTTGAAAGCTGGGACCTCATCTTCTCTCCTACACATTCAAATCACATCTTGGGTCCCCCCACCCACTCTCCTCGGCATATTCTGCTTTCAGCCCCCTTACATGATGTAACCAATGAAAATGTCATTTACATCTTTACCTCCAACTTCTAACTAGGGAAAGCACAAAGGGGAAAAGAGTCAAATGGAGAAATAAATGCCTTTTACTCAGTATTTCTAATAATAAGGAGACAGGGAAGGCATGGAGAGGCATATTAGCCAAAGCCAGTGTAAGCAAGAGTCCTAGATACATTTGTGTGAGTTCAGCTTCTTTAAGGTGTAAAAGTGAGAAGCAAAGAAAAGCAACACTTTTATATCTCTAACACATTCAGCAGGAGATTAAGGACTCCATCTCTATCACAAAAACAGGCATAAAATTCTACTGGATTCCATGCAATTGCACTAGTGCAACTCAGACAACAAATTCAAGCTCTTGTGAATTACCAACGGATTTCACTTTAGGATCATAATTCATTCCGTGCAGAATGAACAGAATGCCGTAATTTTGTTTCTATAGCTACCAGTTCGATGGCTCTTCCTTACCTTCCTCTTGTTAGTGGGACTGACATAAAGGTAGCTCAGCACAGTCTTCAGGCCTACTTTGTCATTTAGCTTTTCATAGGTAGTGCCATAGTCTGTTGACCTGGAGAAAAGAAGAGACAAAAAGAGTTTATGTGGTTATTAGAGCTCTGTGAAGGAAATAACTGTGGAAACAGATGCTCAGAGTCACAGCTTGAACATTATTACCCTTAAGACCCAAGCTTTTGTGTTTC
This sequence comes from Rhinoptilus africanus, assembly GCA_013400135.1. Taxonomy (NCBI): domain Eukaryota; kingdom Metazoa; phylum Chordata; class Aves; order Charadriiformes; family Glareolidae; genus Rhinoptilus; species Rhinoptilus africanus. The sequence goes on from VXBO01000520.1 coordinate 345,043, forward strand.
ATTCAAGGTGGCTGGCAGAAAAAAGAAGAAAACTTGAGTCCTTTGAGGCAGGGTCTATCTTGGCATCAACTGATCCTAAGCACCTGTGGAGCTGTGGTGCACCCATGAAGATGGACTTTGGGGACAGGCTCTGCTCTCATGTGCCAGTGTGGGACTGCAAGTGATATTTACCCGAGAGCACACTTAGCACAAATTCTCGTTTCAGAGAAATCCAACAGAAGAATCCAAATTAAACCCATCAACACCAGTTTTATTTAAGTAGGCAGATTTTTGACTTGGAGATGGGGATTTAAATGTGGCTCAGAATTGTAACAGCTGAACTCATGTCTAGCTAAAAACGTACCTAAACTGGCATCTTGAGTCCTCAGTCACCCCCATCCTACTTTGTGCCAGGCATTTAATTTTTCTGAGTTCCAGAGACAGATTCAGGCCCCTACACTAGCAAATCCCACCCGGAGGAGCAGATGATCTGGGGGTGGTATTACCCGTTCGTGACTGGGGAAAAGGGCTGCTTCGTCACAGAGGGTTTTCTGTAGCGTCCTCCTCCTCATTTGTGGGCATGTTTGAAACCTCACTTTGCCCTGCTTGTTTCTCTGCTGTTTTTGCACTCTGATTTTCCTAACAAACAAGATTTTTCCTACCAGAACAAAACAGCTACCTAGTACAGGATCCCACGCCTGAAGGGCGGTCAGCACCAGCCTGCTTTAGAAGGGGTGTCACAACCTGAATTAAAAGCCCACCCACCCATCCAAACAGTGGGGAGAGCCTGGCTCCTCACCCTACACAGTTTCTGTCATATGGACTGAGCAAATACAGCCCTTAGCAGGTGGACAGGGAAAGTCCCTCACAAAAAGCCTACCTGGACATACCTATGGTTTTATTAAGATAAGAATTCACGACCCCTTCACTCCTCTCTAATCACGCTTTTTACTGAACAGATGATTAGAGAACATGTAGTACTGTAGCACCTTTCCCAGTAGCTCCAGTAATTTTTTGATTTTCTGAGTTCAGCAAGCCTCCAGCATCTGCAGCTTTGTGGTTCTGCCTGAGATCATTCCTCTGCTCCTTGTCTGTCTGGCAGAGAAATGGCCCAAGTCACCCTTCTGGCATCAGAGTGAACAGTGCCCAGCGGCTCACGGCTGCCACCCAAGTGGCTGCAGAACCTAAGAGATACCAGAATCTGCCCTCAGCTCCACTGATTTCCTTGCTGCTTGGTGGAGTCCAGAACAACACAGAAAGGGCCATGCCACAGAACCGGACAGCTGATTTCAGGGTTCCAAGGAGTCAACCCATGAAGTCAAAAGCTTGTTTTATCACTGATGGGGCTCCAACACATTTGCTGCTGTGCATCTTTCAAGCACAATTCTTAAATGTTTTGCAAACTGGTTCTTTCCTTAAATGGGTTGAACTAACCTTCCTCCTTCAAATACTCATGAGTCAGGGGTGTTTCAAGTCCTAAACAACTTCTTTATGTTTTGGTTCAGCTCTTTAATACTACAATAGAGCTAATACTAGCTCTAGCTATACTTAATAATTGTTTGTACTAGTGCATAGTATTGATACTCACTGGGCTTCCCACAGATGCCCCAAAAGATATTACAACAATGTACTGTATTTCCGTAGCACTTTCCCATCCAAAGAATCTAAAGCTCTTGTCTCACTAGGTATCAACGCCACACAAAAACCTAGCAGCTTTCCCCCTCCATCCAAGCTTGAAACTGAAGCAGCTCGATTAATAAAACTGAATAATCCAGGCCAATTAATTCCAAAGCATGCAAATTCAACAGGTCAAGAATCTTCAAGTAACACTAAGCTCTAAGCAGAGGGTAACACGCAGAGGGCAAGCACTGAGGTTCTTCCTGGATCTCGCCTTTCCACTAGTACTGAAGCTCCGAACAAGCCACATTCATGACTACACACGTACCAGCCACCAGCCAGGGAAAGAGATCATTGGTTTCAATCAGCATTCAAAGAGAATACAAATAACAGATTAATATTCTGACAGAGCTACTTTGGTTTTGTTCTCGGAGTCATTTTCAGATCTCCCAAAATGCTTTGCACTTCTAAAGATGCAGGCTGGATGCCCTAATGACTCTCTCTCATTAAACCATTATCACTCATTGCATTTGCCCTTTCAAAGAATAGCTAGAAAGGAAGCAGGATCATTATTTCGTTAGTTTCTCTAAGGCTTTCTTTATTATCATGACAGTCACCGCTGTCTTCACAGAAAGGTCTCAAAGGATATCACAATAAAATACTGTATTTCCATAGCACTTTCCCATCCAAAGAATCTGAAGCTTTTGTCTCGTGTTAATCCATTCAAACCAACAAAGTCCCAAGGGCCATACTGGGAAACATTATCTCTATTCTAGAGATGAAGAAACTGAAAGCTTGCATAGGTAATGGTTAATTTTTTCAAAAGCAGGCGTCTACAATTAGCCATTTCAGCTTCTATAATCATCTAGTGTATGGATCAATACTCAAACCTGACAAACCCTTACCACCAAGCTGCCTAATTTGAAAACAAATATTTACAACAACAACAAAAAGATGTTGGCGGCCTGATTTTAGCAATCCAAGCCTGAATATTTGAAGAGATGTGACCCACATGTGGAACAGAAAAGTTTTAGCTCAGCTTTTAATCTTAACTTGAACCCTTGTCCTTTACTAATTATTTATCTTTGCAAAGACTTCTAACTGCAAATTAACTACCCCACATGTCCTTACAGTTGCTTGACACTACAAGCACACTGGATACCATGTTTTTTCCCAAACCTCTGGTCAAAATAGGATACACTTCAAATCACATAATTAAAGGAGTGGAGGGGAAGAAAGGTTGTAGTTATAACAAAATGACAAAAGACTCAGTGACACAACACTTTCCATGAGTCACACGCCAAATGACTGCTTTAACTTTGGTTCAGCCTTTTATGGCCAACTGATCCGGCCTGGCTGGTTCTCCTGGGGGTTGCTCCATTGAATCCATCGCTGGAGTGTCGCCATCTTGAAGGCTCTTGCTGCCTTCAGCCTCAAGTTGATATCTGCAGATTGTTTCTAACCACGTATATGCATAAAAGTGTTATTAACAAAGCTTTCATAAATCAAATTGTTGTACCTTGTTATGCTGCTGGTAGCACAGAAACTGTCACGCTGTGGAATGGACTCTGGCTATATATACAAAGCCTGTAAGAGCTCAGTCCATGCATTTTGTCCCGTGCATCCTTATACTTTGGTCTCACACCATTTCATTGTCCCGTCTATCCTGCTTTACATCCTGCAAACCAAGCTGCTGGCAATTCCCCAAGAAAGGCTGCACAGTGAAAAGCGATAAAACTCAACAGGTAGTCCAGCCTTGAACAGATCTTTGTCTACTCCAATGCAGCTTTTTCGTTTTTATAATTATCAGTTTCTACCAGCCATGAGGAAGAATCTCTTTTTTGCTAGTCTTGGTTAAGATGAAGAAAGACTTGATCCAGTCTAACACAAGCGTCATATTCATACAACCAAATAAACGCGGGCTGTCCTTCAACAGACTGTGGCACCACATTCTACATGTTCCCTTTGGAAAAGCAAGGTTTATAATGTAATTAATGTACTGGGAGACTGCAAATTCTCCCATAATCGTATTCTATTATAAACAGCTGGGAAAGAAAAACACCTGCTTGATTCGACTGCCCTTCCTTTGACAGGCTGCGATGTGTTTTAACCATTGCTGCAAGTGCTGTCCCACAGCCTGGCAGAGCAGGGCTTAAGGGGAACCACCCAGGCAGAGAAGCTTTTCTCTGCCAAACCCACTCAGAACTCAGTGCACTGAGAGCTAACAAAATCCATGTTTAATACTGTGATAAGACTTTCTCATCCCAGGGATATGAAGTAGAGGCGTGGAGAGGCAGAGAAAATAGCTTTAGAGGGGTCCTCCCTTCAGATGGTTTCCATCTCAGAGTTCTTTTTGTTTGTGCAGCTACTCAGCTATGGAGAAAGGTTATAAAGTATGCACCAATCTCTCAAGAGAAAAAGCACTGCAAATGCTGGCACTGGATGTCTAAGAGGGACAAGTCGACCTCCTGGAGTGTATGTGTGCCACTGACTCTCCTGCCAGGGGGTTTCTGCTCTGCACCTGCAACTCTCCCTGACTGTGTGTGGAGGAGGAGCAGGTATGGATTTTAGATTCTCAGCCTTTTTCCTAAAATACTAAAGCTTATGCATTCATGTCCAGATCAGAGTCCCGCTACACACACACCTACAGCCCCACGTTGGGAACTGCATGGGGGCACAGCTCAGCTTAAATGAGCAGAATATCCTGATTCTCTGTGCACTTCAGAGAGCAAGAGGAACACCCACAGAGCCCAGATTAACATTTGCTTCTCTTCTCATGTGCCTGCAAACTGTCTGCCTGCAGTGTGCCTGTTTCTCCATACCCCCCAAACAACTTCTTGGTTTTACCCATTGGCCAATTTTCTCCCAGTTTGACAGAGAAACAAAAACCCGAGAGGAACAAAGTTTCTACAAATTTCATGAAAACCAGCAGGCAGCAAAAGGAGAGCAAACTTATCAGCGCTCAGAGAAAAGCTGCAGCGTGAAACCAAATCCCATGAGACATGAGAGCAGGCACATCTCTGAACATCCAGCTGCAGGAAAACATTCAAACACAGCTCGCATATTAATACACTACAAAGAACCCAACCGCACAACACAAGAAGTCAGGCTGACGAACTTCCATTGCTTGTGAAACAATTTCTTTCTGCCTCTCCCTTCACCTTCTTCCCTCTCACATTACCTTCCCTGAGATAAAAGCCTTCCTGAGGGTATGATACACTGGGAAGAGACTCCTGCAGAGTCAGAGCCCGGCTTGACCACCCCCGACAGTAGCCCCAGCTGCAAACCCCTTTGCCAAACTACCCCAGTGACTGTAAGTGGTTCATGGCTCAGGCAAAAGCTGGCTCAGCGCTAACCCCACCACACTGCTTTGCACCAGCAGAGCCTTAAATCAGGAACCAGACCACCCACACAGGCATCGTCTGGGAAACTGGTCCCACTAACCGACAGGCTGGGCAGAGGGCGGCTCCTCTTCCAAAGTTAGCATGATCTGGCCCAGCCTCGCTGAACTCTGAGATTATTCCTTTTTTTTTCCTTCTTGAACATTTTAGACTAGTTCCTAGCTTTTGGCAACTATGGCTGTTGGTGGCTGAACATCCTCCACCCTTAAAGCATTTTTCATATTTAGATACAAAAGAGAGAAGCAACCTGTCCTCTCTTAGGGCTGATTCTGAGCCCAGACAAAGCCTTGGTGTTCTGGTTGAGCCTCAGCTGGTGACAAAGAACCAGGTGGCTGCTCTCTCAATTCCCCCCGCAGCTGTGGGGGAGAACTGGAAGAAAAAGGCAAAACTTGTGGGTTGAGACAAAGGCAGTTTAACAGAACAGCAAAGGGAACAGGAAAACAACAACAATAACATGGATAGAGGAATGTACAAACACAATCCCTGTACCACCACACACCGACCAGACCTGGGATGCCCCATCCTGCTCCAAGCTTCGACTTCCAGCCCCCTCCCTCAGCACATCCTGGCTGTGGACTGGGCATGGCTTACATGGGATGGAATACCGCCTCCCTGCCAGATCCTGGGGAAAATTAACCATGTTCCCCCCAGAACCAGGACACTTGGACAGCCAAATGCCTGGGATAGAAACACGGAGTTTGCCCTGCAGCTAATCCAGCCCCAGCGGGAGCTCTGGAAAGGTAGGGTGACCGCTGCCACTGCCAAGGCAGGGGACGGGTGCGAGTGAAGCAATGCTTGCCCAGAAGCAGCAGACATGATGCCACTCATCGCTGGTAGGTCAGCTCCCCGGGCGCTCCTCCTCTGTCTCTCGCTTCATTCCCAACCTCCAGGTAACCAGGGGAGCCCAGGTTCAGCTCCCAGCCCGCAACAGCAGAGCCTAATTTCACTTAAAATTATGCAGTTGCCAGCAAGATCCACTCTTACCAGTGCAAGCCTGTCTGGCTGACCTGACCATGCATGAGGACACTTTTTCTGGGGGAAAAAAAGCCACACGCCAAAACCAAAAAACCCCCAACCAACCAAATAAAACCACATCCACCCCACCAAATAACAAACAAAAAAAATTTCCCAAACAAACATGAAACAAACAGCCATGTTGGGCTGTGCCTACTTACTAAACAAGAAAATCCAAGTATCTGTAGTCCGAATCTTTCACTTAGCAGAGCACAACATCTGCTGTGCCAAGAGCCTGCTTTTATGCAACCATGATTTTAGAGTGTGTGTAATAAATATAAAGTCCGAATATTAAACAACTACAAACAGAAACAACTGCCTCCCTTTTTCCCCATCCCACTAACGAAAATTAAGGACAACAAAGAAAGTCTGAGGAAGCGAACAGAAACTGAGAAGGCACATGGTACTGCTTCCTGGAATATTTTCCCAGCCTACAGCAATATCACGGACTTCCTAAATTGAAGATGATGCTTTTGTGTATAGGAGCCAACAGTGGGCTTTTAGTTCCATAAATCTGTCTAATCCCACAGGGAAGCTTGGCAACTTCATTATCACATGTTAAATTCAGAGCCCACTGCTACCACTTAACAAGTATGAAACCATGGAGCCCCATGCTGCCATTTGTGATTTCACTGATTGTTGTCATTTTCCCTATAGATATTTTTTCCCAGTCTGAAAACTTCCCGTTTATTTAGCCACTCCTTGTACAAGCTATTCATATCTCTGATCATTCTGTGACTATTCTTTCTAGTCCAATTACATCTTTTGTCATGGATGCCTCAGAGACCAATCTTTAACAGAAGATCTTTCTTCAAAAATAAAACAACTATCCAAGTATAACATAAAAAACTCAAAGTATTTAAAAATACCTAAATAAAACCACTTCCTGCCATCATACACAAGCTTTTACATTCGCAATACTTCTGGAACAATAACCCGTCATTCTAGGGGACTTTCAGTTCCACAAAGTTTCACAAGTATTTAAAACCAGACATCCCACTGGGGAAAAAGAAGTTCAAACAGATCATTGTTTTGTCAATTTCTGCTGAAAAATTAATTTTTTCCTCTTAGTTTGCTTGTCATCTAAACAAGCAGAATACCCACCCCAATTTCTATTGTGATAACAGAACCCTTCCTCAACCCCCTTTCTTTTTTGATTAATGACAATTCTCATCACCAAACATCCGAATGACTTGAAGATGACCTTTGTTGATAAATTTCAATTCATAATGTACAGTGGAGACTGGCAAGGCAAAAATGAGCTGCCATGATGCATTAGTCATTGTGATGCACAGTTCATAATTAAGGGGATAGGAGCTAACTAGAAACACTGGCTTCCTCTTTTTTTTTTTTTCTTGCAGATTCCTCTTCTTCATTTTTGACAGGAAAGGTATCCTCTCTTTTTTGTTTAATACAAGCCTTTGGGAGGACCCTGGATGTCTCAGAGGTTGGACAAAAGGATACAGAATATTCCGTCTCTGGATTTACGGGCAATAAAGTACAGGAGATGCGAATATCAGTCACATTTCTAGTGGTTGATTCCTCATCAGCATTTCATTTGATCATCATCCCACAAGGCAGGGGGATTGTTCACACCAGTCATTCCTGAGTAGAGATGACTGATCAGAGGGGCACAAACAGTCTCTAGAGATGTAGTTTTTGTCTAGTTAGCCTACAGGGATGGTGAGGACTAACTTGAAAGCTATATGTTTGCATGACTCTTGTTATACTTGTCCTGTAGGAACACAGCGGTTCTTTGGGTATCCCCAGCAATCACTGACTATTCAGAACAATGTGCCATCAAGTGCCTAAATAGCATTCATCATCAGGAAACAGGTTCCTTCCCAACCTCTTCTTTTCTGTACCCAGACCTTTCCCTTACCTCCAGATAGACCATTTCTGTGGAAAGGCAGACAGAGTTTCAGATCTAAAATAATCTGTAGAACCACCCAAACTAGAAAGAGCCTCTTTCAAGACAGAAAGAGGGAAGGCAGAGGTGTTACAGGAAATGGGTCTTCTTGCAGAAAAAGAAAGGCAGAGAAAGTGAGGGATGCTTGGCAAAGCAGAAGTAGGAGATGTCAGATCAAACTAAAGAACCACTTTGAGCACCAGAATCTGATATTCCCTGCTCTAGGACTTTTAGAGGCAGTATACCTCAACTACTGCGGGACACAAATTTGCCGAAAGGCATCTCTAAAGCTATCTCACCATTCTTCCCCAAAGAATGGCAGAATGTTTCCTCTGAAGTAGAGATAAACACAAACCAAACCAATGGATCCTAACACCTCATGGCACACAAGAACTTTTATTGCATGTTTGCCCCATTACACCATTGATGACGTTCTGGCAATCCTTATCGTGTCCAGTGCCCACTGGTAGAAACTGTACCTCACAGAAGGACAAACGTGAAAGCTATACAGGCATCACGTAATATCTACATTAGCAGCCTCAGCAAGGAGATCAGAATCTGAATCATCATCGTCCTGCTGCGAACCTGAGACTAGGACACCGCATCCCTGCGGATACCACCCGAGACACAGTTCAGTTGCAATGAGACGGGATACCTGTTTGCAGCTGGTTGGACAGGAAACGAGCTGCCGCGCTTTACTCACGGAGCAATGGTGGCTACCTGGAGGCGGAAGACTGTGCACCCAGCAACCACCCAAATGGACACTGGTGTCCAGGCCAGGCCGTGAGGAATGCCACAGCCTTTCACTGGCCATGGAGGGTGATACTGACTATTGTTGTGCGAGGAGGCTGATGGCCTGCTCAGCCGGGTGGGACAGCTCCAAGATGAAGGGCAGAGGTGAGTAGATTGAGAAAAATCAGAGGGAGTGAGAGGGAAATTGACTATTTCCACAAACCGACCTCTACAAAAATGGAACAGGAGGTAACTCTTAGTGGAGCAAAGGATTCCGTATCCTTTCATTAACAAGACCCCCGGCCTTCCCGTAGTAACCTGCATGAGCAGGGTCGATAGGAACAGGTCTCTGCCCAACGGAACAAAAGAAACAAATGGAGCAAGCGGGGTCCTCGGAGAGACGCACCACCTACAGTGCCCCCGCAGAGCAGGTACGGGGCTCTGCAGGAGGGACTGCCGGTGAGCAAGGGCAAGGGCTCACACAGGCCAGAAGAGCCACCAAGGCCAACTCGCCTCAGGATGGCCACCAAAACTGACCCTGAAGAGAAAAATCAAAGGGTCGTAGTTGTAGGTGACTCCCTGCCCGATGTGCAGGACAAACCCGCTTCATAGAGAGGTCTGCCGCCTCCCTGGTGCCTGGGTGAAGGACGTCATAGGTAAACTTCCCACCCTTGTGAGACCTTCAGATGATTACCTGCTTCTAGTCTTTCAGGTGACATCAGTAATGGACGAGGGAATATATAGGAGGGGTCAACAGGTCAATTCACGGCTCCGGGACTGGTGTTGTTGACAGGGCTTTGGATTTCACGATCATGGCTTGGTATATTAGGCACCAGAGCTGCGAGCAGCTCATGGGATGCAATTATCCCAGAGGGAGAAAAGGACTCTGGGGCAGGAGCTGGCAGGCCTTTAACCTAGATTTGGAGGGGGAAGGGGTCAATAATTTCATGCTCGCCTGCGACAAACAGTGGGGCAGCACATCAGGGGCAGAGGCATGGAGTCCTAGTAAGGGCTCTCAACTTGTTGCCCTAAGGCAAGCCAGGGATGACGATGCACTGGGACACCCCAAGGGAATCAAGGGGGTTTCACACAAGAGGGTGACACAGCCAGCCCAGATGAAGTCCCTCTACGCGAATGCATGCAGCTTGAGCAATAAACAGGATGAATTTAAGGGCCACTATGCTGCTGGAAAGCCATGACATAGTGGCTATTACTGAAACTTGGTGGGATGACTCCCATGACTGGAATGTCACAGATATCCTGCGTGGTTGTGAATTTTTTGCCAGTTACACATGATGACGTATTTTGCTGTTTTTCCAACCATCTAGGTTGGAGTATGGCATCTCCCACAAAGGTTCACCTAGATGCAGACATTTCAAACTGTAAACTGAGATCCACACTTTCTTACCCATGACAGATGGACTAGACCACGTGAGGTCCCATGCCCTGTGCTATGTCAGAGCTCAGAGTCCATCAATGTAATTGTCCATCCTAACATACAAGTCTATGACTCAATATGTTTTGGGCCTTTGGCCGTGTTTTCTACTTGAACTTGGGCTCCAGTCCCACACAGGGTATCTGCCTGTTGATGAACCAAGTGTTACTCATGTTTCCGACAGCACTGTCCATGGGTCCATGCTTCAAAAAAAAAAAAATAAAATTAGAGAACTCATTAAATTATGCAGTGGATCTTTAATTGTATTTTAAGGCAGCATGGTTCACTCGCAGCCCCTGGACAGTTTTAAAGCAGTGGCGCTTAAGTTCTTTCAGTGATAGAAGCGGCTGTCTTCTTCCAGTGATAGAAATGGCTTTCTCTCTTTCAGGAGAGAAATGGCTTTTTTGCTTTAGCCAGCCTGAAGCTCCAAAAGACAGTGAGAAAATGAAGCATGATACTACATTCCCGGAGGGCACCATTAAGACCCCCAGGGATAATGTCAGCATAAAGGGTTGCCTATCTTTTAGCAGGTAGATTGCAATAGCCTGTCATTAATTAGGAAATAATGGCAGCTCATCATTGTTCATTTCCTTAGCTGCCTTACCAGAACGCACGTGGTTTGTTTTAACATCAGCTTTAACATTCTAGGAATGAATCTTCCTGCAGGCTGAATAGTAACGCTCTGAAAACAAGCCCCCTGCAGTCAACAAGGATCTGATCAACCACTCGGTGCAGGGGCAGTTCTGCAGACTTGCCTGTGCACATCTCTACAGGTTTTACTCTGAGGATGGAGGAGAAAATGAAATATGGGTACAAAAGAGGAAGGTTCACACAGTGCCATGATTTCTAGCAAAAGCATTTGGTCATGACCAAGATGTCAGTAAGCAATGCACGGGCACGCTGAGCATAAGAACGTGTAGGGAAAGCTACGCATCTCTGCAGTTTATTGCAAAAAATAAGAGCAGTAATGAGTGGCCAACAGCTCAGAGCAGATGAACTTTCTTCTATCACCTCTGTCCCTCTAGAAGGTCCCTGGGAGAGCTTCTGGACAGGAATCTGCTGGATTCGCACCACTGCCTTGAATACACTGCTTGATTGCTCATGTTTTAACATTAGACCGTCAGATAGTACATATTTGAAAGAAACTACTTATCACATCCAAAACTGGAAGCCTCAATACAGTACAGCATGTTCCTCAGAACATCTCTCCATGCAGCCCTATCACCCACTTTTAACTAAGTACCACAGTGGACCTGAATCATTTATCAAGTTGAAAATATAAACAAAAAGGTAAGAAGATCTCCAACTACAGGAAAATGGCCAAGCTTTAACTAAGCTTTCCCCACTTCATTCCTCCCTCACCACCCCAACACGTCATTAACCCCTCTGGTCTGTGCTTCTATTTATCACCGTCCATGCAGTCAAAAATTCCTTTCCCCAGACTCCATTTGAGACACACATTCAGATGTAAGGGAATACTTCCATGTTAATGAGCTACAATCATGGATCAATAAAGCTCATATTGAGACTTAAGTGGTGTGATTATTGAAAGAGGGAACGCAGACAGAAATATTATGTCATCTACATATGCATCTATTATGCAGCTGCTAAGCTTTAAAACAATGTATTTGTAATAATCAGAGTACTGTGGTGAAATAGCAGCTGTCTTTTCAAGCCAACAGTAAATGCATGTTGGGAATGCTATCTGAAGGGGTTATTTCTTTGCCCATACTTTACTATGTAACTGATGCTGAAAATGGAGAAAAAAAATAACGACTTCTTTGCTACAAGTCATTATTTTGCAAAGATTACACTTTAATACCTCTACTACACAAAATATTTTCATGAATTAATCTCCCTTCCTCACGGATGATGGCAAACGATAAACATGGGCTTATTTAACCTCCACCTTCTCTCTTTTTTTTTTTAAATCTCATTCTGCCACCACTTATTAGTGTCCCTGCAGCAAAGGGGAGGAAAAATATTAAATGCGTTGCTGGGAATGGGATCTCATCGCTAATGACACCATCAATAATTGCTGTCACAAGCTAATATCAGAGTTGCAACCTTACAAGGAAGATAAAGAGGTAGATTTTTTTCAGATTGTGGTTTCTAGGCAGGCTCTAAATGGCATTTTGCTACATGCTTTTAAACGCTGCCTGGATAGCTCACAGGGCAGTGGAAACTACAAGGAGGCTCAATCCAGGCAGGGAGTACTAAACCCAGGGTTGTCCTATGAAACTCCCATAGTTCCTTGGGGTACCAAGGATATCCTCAGGCAGCTGCTTCTTCATGTGTCAAAGAGATTCCCGTAATTCACCAATCAGCAGTACCAAAATGCCCTCTGGACCCTACACCACTGAAAAGTTACTGTGCAGCTAAGCCCTTGTCATCACAATCTAGACACCATTAAGAGAATTTATACTCCAAGATGCTTTTAAAGAGAGACTGAATGGCTCCTTGTTGAAACCTGTGGCTGGAGAATTGAGATCAGCTGCTCTGCAAATGTCAGCAGCGTGGGGGCCTCGACACTACCTGCACACACCTGCCCTCACACCAGTAAGCTGCAGACGAGCAACAGAACTCCCGTTTCCTGAGGATTTCTTGCTAGTAAGCGAAAGGCCAGACACTGATGGCCATTATGTATTTGCACACCACCAAACCGAGAACAAGCCAGTCGTTTGAGTTTCTCTGCATCATGCTACTGCAGCCAAGTGTGTAATTCAGACTTGAACAGGGAAGGAGACAGGCTTAGCATAGCCAGCCCCAACTTCATCTGCGAGTAGCAACTCCGGGACCCAGATGTTTGGGGTCACTATGACTTCTCAGGTGACTGAGTTATTAATTCCCCAAGAGAATTAGTATACTAATCAATAGAAAACAGTGGAGAGGGCAGAGGCGTGCTGGGAAATCACCTTTAATTTTGCACGTTAGAATCTCCACGCAATTAATACTCAGCATGGCACGCTTTCACTTCTTGTGCAATCCCTGAGAAAACTCCCATCAAGAGCTTTGCATGATACTGTTTCATTTCCAGTCTAGGAATGAAGACATTCCTTCTGCTTTTTGATAGAGATGAATATTGAACACAGTTTAGACCCTCCCTCCTGAACAGTCTAGCTAAGCAGACCCTTTCCCCAGTTTGGATGAAAAACTCACCCCGCCTTCATCTACCCTGTGCTATCAGCCAGAGACACCATTCAGTCAGAAAAGCCCAGAGATGAGTCATTAGTGATAGACCGTAATGCTCCAGTATCATAACACATTGTCAGACATAAGAAATCTCTGAATTTGGCAGGGGGAAAGTGGGGCTGAAATCACATCTTTCCACAAAACATAATATTTTGACTCATCTTCTAAAAAAAGGTTATGTAGGTGAAAGAAAAGAGCAGAGCTGAGGTGACCACAAAGTCTAAACTATGGATTCCCTCAGTTCCACACACTGAACTTAAAAGCACAGTTTCACCAGTGTCAGAGTTTATTATTTGAAGATATTTTGACCAGTCCAAGTTCATGTCAGGACAATCAATTCCAAGACTCACAGCCTCTAAGAAAGAGCACCATCTAAGAAACAAGGAGTTATTTGCTCCATGTACAAAACTGGGAGTTGTGATCTGTTCCCAGCTCTGCCCCACCACTGATGTACCCTGTGTTCTTTGCACAAGCATTGTGAGTTCTGTTCACTGACACCAGATAAACATGGTGAGCCATGGAACAAGAAAGACTTCTGCTGTGCTGCAAACGGTGGTTGTCAAAAGCCGCTTCTTTGGAGAACACAGACCAAATTTGATGATCCAGGCAGATCTCCGTTGCTGCTTCCAAGACCATTACCCAGCTGTACAATAATTTTTCCAGTGTCGGTGTCTCACTATGAGCAGGAGAGGCAAAGCAGATCCTATCATTCCAACAAGAAAAGAAGTGGAAAGGTACAGTACAATAGTGTCATCCACAATAATATGATTCTTTTGCTTGTGCCTGTGCAAGCTAAGCTTTTCTGCACTGCATTACCTTCACCAGACCAGTGCATACGTAATGCAAATCAATCGTCAAGCAGTATTTGTACTACAATAATAACTTGGAAGAACTTTAATATCAGAAGACTTAGTGGAGCAGATGAATGGCTCTGACATGATATCCATGGGATAGAAATTCAATTAAAAACTGCAAGTGGCACAGGAGTGGTAGTTATTGTTCAACATGTACCATGGGGCCTTTGCTGAAATACAGCTATTAGCTGTACTGGTTGAGAAATTCCGTTTTCCTTTATGGCAATCTGTTAGCTTGTAGAAAGTTAAATTAATAAAAACACGGAATCACTCTCACATTACGAGAACACAGCAAAGCCAAGGGCTAGCTGCATATTTTATAATTATGGATTAAGTGCATTATGCCAAGGAAATTAAATAGATGCCACAATTATAATAAAAATGAAAGATTGTCTGGCTCTAAAGGCTGATGGTGTGACTATCGCATGCAGAGCATGCCCATCCTTATCTCCCCCCATCACAGTTCTCCAGGATGTTAACAATTATTCCTGATGCTAGCAGCTACATTTACCATGTGTTCATCCTTTGGTGGAGATACACTTGCATGAGAAAGCTACCTCCTTTCCTGTTAGCAGCATCTCAAATTCGTCTTTTGTCTTGGAAAGTTAGTTTTACCCCCAAAGACCACAGAAAAGAAAGATGGAAGGATTTTTTTTTTTTTTTTTTTGATAGATGGAGGACAGAGCTCAGTGGGAAATAACTCACGAAGCTCATCCAACTTTTGCCAAGTCCCAAAGATGGGACAGGCAGGGATCCCAGGATGAAAATTTCCTCCTGGGGAGGGAAGAATCAGGAACAATCAACAAGGAACTAACACATGCTTTTCATTAAATCTGCAAGGGAGCATGCTCACATCACTGATTTTCACACATTTGCTTCAGGCTCCCTACCCGACAAGTGGAGTAAAAGCTAGGTCTGAATCACCCTGTAACTCTGAGCCCACATCTTTGCAGTCAATGCGGTACCACATCTGAGAGCACTCCAGTATTTCATCTCTTGTAGGACACAGCTTTCCCCACCAGCAGAAGTAACTAATGGGACAGCTACGTAACTAAATAGCCGTGACACCTTCTCAACATGGGGCGCTGACTATTTTTTGACTTACACATAATTGTCAGGAAGCCTAAAGCATACCAAGAAACTTCTAATGATGTCTGGCTTACCCAAAAGCAGCCCCAAGTACCTAGTCAGACCATCATTGCATTTCCTCGACAGCAGTGTCCCTTCCCTTTCACCACTCACCAGCCATCGCTTCCAGATCTGAGCCACCCTCTCAACTGTGTCTGCACCACACAGGGTCACACTGGAAAACATTATCAGTGGGCCAAAAGAAGGGTGATCTAGAGGAAAGTGGCCTAGGCAACAGTGAAGTGCTTTCCTCCCTTTGTTCATCTAAGAGAAGCCTTCTACCTACTCAGGCTATGCTCAAGATCCCCACTTAAATCAGACCGAACAAACTCAGGAGGACCAGCCGTGTCTCTGAGCCCAACAGTTCTTGCAAAACAGCACCTTCTAGACTCTCTTAACCAGCCCCAGCAACAGTTTTTCCCTCTCCAGATAGTCCTATCTTCTCTCAGTCTATGCAAGCCTTTGGCCTCTCTCTGCAGAGTCTGCCAACACATGGCATACCTTGGAGCAGCTCAAAGACTCACTCCCTTAGATCCCGGCTGCTAATAGTGAAAATCACACTGGTCTTCCCAGAAGAAAAAAACAACCCAGAAAAAAAATAATCAAAAACCCCACAACAACAAAAAAACACCCACCACCACAACCCAAAAAACTATGAATAGAGAGACACACGCTTTTAAAATCTGACTTTGAAATGCTGCATGGTAATGTGACTATTTCAAGACTCTACTCACAGGGTTTCCTGACCTCATTTCTAACAGTGGACAGCTAAATCCATGTTCTCAAATATGTATCCATCTTACCTCTCTGGAGCAAAAAAAATGAATTCTTAATGTCCCTTTTCACTCCTTTCATAAGAACATTGTTGTTGCTGCTGTTGTATGAGCAAGTACCACTATAAATTCCTTTCTGCAAATGGAACACCAGCCCTTGTAGAAATAACCTTTCATGGATGGCAAAGTTCACTGGCAGAATGCTATTTTTTCCCTGCCAGGAGCTAGATGCATCATGCTGCTCAAAATTAAAACCACCTTAACATTTATCTGTAATAACATATGACAGCTGCCATGTTTTTAAGACTCCAAATGGAACTAGGGATCTCAAACGAGTCACTTGGATCCATCCGGTTTGACAAAACTATTTCAGGGCACATCTGCCTTGGACTGAACATATCCTAGTTACTAGTGGCAGACAAGAGCACAGCACGTGAGGAAGTAGTAAGTGGTATGGGTACTCTGCAAGCAGCTCTCTGCCTCCAGAGAATTAAGGGGTTATCTTAGTATGCCAGATTGGTTTTTGTTGCCGAGATGAATATTTTAGCAACCAGTCTTGATGTGGAGATTTCAGTTGCTCCCAAGAGCTGTGATTATTACCTGTGCTGTATAAACACAATGCCCTTTGCTCTAGGGAATGACCTAGCAAAGGATGCCATGCTTCCCTAGTACAGGAACTCTTCAAGTCTAGTGCCTTCATAAATGCTGCACAGGTCAGAGGGTAGGGAGTTAGGGAGGATGAAGGGCTCTCTGCTCCCTGTCCTTCCACACAGCTCAGCAGATGGACTGTGCTAAATGGGGAAGGATATGCAGGTTGCCAGAGAGGCTTTCAAAGGAGAGGTCTCTGGAGGTACCCAGACATATTGGAGACAATGACTGGCAGAGGGCTACATCGTGCTGAGGGGCAATACCAAGGTCTTCCACGCGCAGTTCTGGCAGCAGCCATAAACCAGGTCATGAGCATCCACTCTCCCCCTTGCCCCGCCCCCCGCCAAGAGTTATTACCCCTGGCTGGAAGCACTGACTAGGATCAAGAAAACATTTTGTTGTCAACTCCTCTGTGTCAGTTTCCCCTCTGAAGAGAGGAGATGAGCATGGAGATGTCAAATTCATCTTTGCAGAAAGCATCTTCTGAGCTTATTTGCATAAATAAAATAGCTAGTGAGACCAACAGGGCCAGATCAGCATGGAAAAGGAAAATAAAGCCACAACACCATCAGTTCCCTAGGTTACATTCAGATCTGTCCAATACAAGCACTTAGCTGAGGCACTTAGCTGAAGAATCATAACTTCCATTGCAAAAGCATGAAGAGCTATTTGACCACCTGCCGCCCAAGACTGCCAGGCCATTGGTCTGTACAGAAGCCACAAAGAAATATCATTGCACTTCCATTGCAGATGAGTAATAGCAGTATCATCAGTGTGGCCCCACGTCATCAGAGCGAGAGTCTCCCACTGTCACTGCAGCTCCAGGGCCAGCAATAGCACGAGGGACTGCACAAGCTGCCTGCTGACAGCACTGCCTGGGCTGCCTCAACGCGCAGCGTGTCTGTGTGCAGAACAAACGAGCCAGCAGCCTCGTTTGTCATCATCTGTGCTCTCCAGCAACCACCCTCCACTTCTACCATGTCGGCTCAGCAGCTTCCCAACAAAGAAAAAGAGAAATCCTTCCCTTGCTCCTGCCACATGCTCACCTCATCTTCAATCCCCAAACATTGATAGAAAGGATTAAAGAGAGTGCTGCTTAAAATAAAATGGATATAGGATTCAAAACCAATTACCAAAGCATAATCTTGCTCAGATGGGCATGCTAAGAATAATTACTATCCACAAGATAAATGCTTGTTGCAGACACGTTACAGAAGACTGCATAATTAAATTTAGCAACTGATTCTCATTTATCTACCAAGCAATTCACATTTGAAAGCTCACCTGCATGCACTTAGGCAAAAGCCACTTGGGAGTTTTCACAGCAGTTGAAAGTTTGGGGAATAGCAAAACCAGGAAAATAAAAAATAGCAGGAAAAATAATCTGCTTGTCACCAGTAAAAAGGAGGAGGCAGTAAAATCCTGCTCTGGGCATTACTTGCCCTTTAAAATAATATCCTTTGAGAAAAGTGAAAGCATCTTTGATGTCAGCTTACACTTGGTCCAAACAAAAATTGTTTCTAGAAAGGAATGAAGTGATGCAGAAGCAAGAGGGAGCATTGTGCCAGGTACAGCTTTCTCAAGATGATGGCTGCAGGGCCTGAGAACAGCAAAGGTTACCACCACTGACACCACACCCCAACAGCTCCCTCATCTTGCACTACTCTTCCCTTGTCCACTCATCCAAGAGACACTCATCTGCCAGAGTCATGGTCAAATCAAGGAATCCTTCAGTTTTTTGCACTCATACTGTACCACTCCCAAGATTAATCTATTTGCAGAAACAAAAGCCATTTTTTTCTTGGCTACTCTGCAATCTGGAGGGAAACATAATGCCCACCACGCCATGCAACCTGACAGGTGGCCCACAACCATGTGCCAAGTACCACAAGCCCTGCCAGCTCAGCTCCTGAAGTGCATCACCAAGCTCTTCCTTGCCATGTGTCGCCCAAAGCTGGTTACGCCCCAGCTCTCCTGCTCCGTGGATGCTCTTTCAAAAATTTGCCAGATGGGCTTTTCACAGAAGTACGTTGCCCTGATTTGTGATAACTACCATGTTGCAGAATAGATGAACTAGAATCCAGACAAGGATCTCCAGAGAGAAGGACCTCCAGCAACAAACAAGATGCAGAAACCTACCTTCTTATTGACTGTAGTCCCAGGCAATGACCATCCTTCTAGAGAAACTGTTAGTCTCCAAAGATTAAAAAAAAGTGCTCTCTGTAAGTCTTATTACTATTTTACAAATATGCATTCCATCTCCAGCAGTCATTTTTCAAGTGTTTGAAAGATGCGACTATGAATGCTTGGTTGGGAGATAATGGCATTAATCAAATATTCCCGTGCGACAAAACATACTGAGTCCTAACAAGAATATCAGAACATCAATGTTCATTTTATTAACTGATTTATATAAATAGAATTAGTATCTGAACAGGACAAATACCTACTCTATCCCATCACTAAAGTATTTATCTACCTTCTCCCTTAGTAGGGAAAAAAACAGCAATAAAATTTGTAGGCCAGATGTATTTTTGTGGGTAATATTCTTTGTGCAGAAAAAACAGGAAAAGATGTATGTAAAATGAAAGATTTTCAAAGCCACCTACCTAATATAGATGTCTAATTAAGCTTAATCTTCAGCTTAAATGTGTAGCTTTGACAATCTCAATGAAAACGTCCTAAGTTTTCCTACATTGATCTCCTGAAACATCTTTCTTCTTAAAATCCGTTTTACGTTGTCCCTAAGAGATTTTCTCAGCAGCACCTTCCCTCCAGTCTTGCTACACACACTGTTGCATGTGACCCCCTGCCCAGCCACACAACTTGAGCAATAAACACTGAATATCAGACATGCAAAAAGGTTTTACTTTTGACAACCCGTGAAAGGAAGCTGTCAGTCGGGCAAGTAAGAAAGCATTAAATCCTCACAGACATTAACTGAAAGAATAAAGCTTTAATGCACCCAACTTGGGGTATGGAAGTAGAAGTGAGGCTCTGGGGGGCTTTTTACAACAAATGGTTTCAGTGAGTCCATGTTTAACTTTGTATTGAGAAAAATATAGGTACAGATAAGCTTTGTCCTTAAGATACCTGTGATGCTTATAATTAATAATACAACACTTTCCATTTCTGCAATAGTCTGAATGCAACAATGTACACATTCCTCAAGTGAGAGAACACTACCATCTCTGTATTGCCAAGGAGAAAAGCACAGAAACAGGTATTTTTGCCTGAGTTTTGCCCTTCACCTAAGTCTCCTTAGTCTATACCAACTACAAGAGTCAAGGGACGAGGCTTTTAGACCCTATTTCCAATGAACATGCTTCAAACTTGAATATTCAGTGCAAGTAGACACTAACATGTAGAGTTTTCCATGTTAATGGCAGATCCTCAAGTTGTTGGAAAGCATCCATATCTCCCTCCTGGAGGATTCTGAAAGCACATCAGAAGTAGTGGCTTCTGAGCTCGCCCGCCCCACAGAGGTTGACTTCTTGGTCCAACTGCAAGGCAGGGCAAGATTCACAGGGTCTTAATGATTGAAACATAACTCAAGTCTATTACAAGAGAAGGGTGCTAAGAAAAAAATGCATATTTGCAATCTGCACAATTCAATTAATACAACATTTGTCTCACTTTCTGTCATATGTGACCTCTGGTAAAATGGCATTGTGTGAAGACCAAAAAAAGCATTTGAAACCATCTCTGCCCCATGACATACTTCTTTTTCTTTTGCGTTATTGGTATTTCACCACAAAGTAATCCAAAGACATTGAAAGCAAGCTTCTGTTCAATGAAAACCACAGTCACCCTGACCGTTGTATAACCAAGAGCTTCCAACTAGGAAAATACTAAAAAATTGTGTTCCTTAAATCCATCTATAAATAGTACTAGGAAAACCATACTTAAGACAAAGAAATCTGAGTCAGATCTTAGCAACACTGTGTTAGGGATTTATTCTCAATTCACTGACCAAAGATTTATTCTCAATTCACTGACCAAGAAAATCAGGTTGGTTTAGGTTTGGTTTGGGTTTTTTTTTTTCCCCCCACATTGTGTAGTGAGGAACAAGAATTTGGGTAAAATTCCTAGAATAAAAACAATCAAGTGTTCCAGATTGAAGTGTATTCTTTGCAGGTAAGATTAAAATAATTAGGCATACAAATAGTCAAAGTAAGGACTAGGGGCCTGTATAAAAATCATCAGAATGTGAAAGGTCTAAAAGTTTGACCCAATTACTGATGGATTCAGACAGAAAAAAAAAAATAGAAAAAGGCAATAGAAAAAGGAAGTTTTAGGCCAAATATCAGTAAAATCCTGTAACTTGCAGAATCATCAGTAGTGCTAGCTGTAGATACTTCATGAAAGATGTCTAGATGGACAAAGAAATTGAATCACTTTTTGTCAGATAGAAAATTCAAGTTTGGGCCAGCTCTGGCACTTAAGCCATGGAACTGTCTCCTAAAGTGACAAAAACTTTATTGCTCAAATGCAACAAAAGCTACCCGGTCATGTTAGACCTTTGCAGCAAGAAGAGAGCACAAGCATGCAGGGAACAGGCTATTCTCTGCAGAGTAATTTGTCAAACCAGACTCTCATTTGGGTCCTCCCTTAACATGCAGCATCGGGCACATCAGCCCCAGAGCTCGCCTGCACGCCACAGCCATCAGCACAGACACCACAGCATCATTTCTGTCATTTCAGCAAAGCCAATGGAAGTCAGGGACATCTTACAATTTGCTTCATAAAAAAAAGACTCTGATGGAATAAAGTCATGTTTGCAGAATGTAAACAGAGATTTCATAGCACCAAGTCTTCATTTTTATCACATTAGATAGCTCTTTCTTTCTAAAGGGAACTCTGAAGAAGAATAACTAAAGATTGTTAAGACTTCCTGCAGCTTTGGGTTTAAGATGGCAAATAATTTTTTTTTTTCCTAAACTACTTGCAACCTATGTTGCTAAGCAGAAAAAAAAATTATAAGCACTTGTAAATGCTCTACTGAGAGGCAGAAAGGTAGAAGGCAACTAGTGCTGAAATGAATAGATGAGGTTTTGATTTTAAAAACCTATAAACAACATAACAAGTATTTAATGGCAGAGAATCAAAGACAGCTTTTTCTCCATAATGCATGGTGATCTACACTCCAACACAAATATAAACTGTGCCTTATTTTGTGCAGTGTTCATCCAACTACTGCACCTGAAAATACATTAGAGAAGTAAATAACACGGATGGAAAGCTAAAATAAAATATCCTAGTCCAGGAAGAGAAATTAAAACATCTGTACAAAGGGCAGAAAGCTATTTTCAGGCAACTAATAATATGAGGAATCCAGTATTTCCAAAATGCAGAGCCATTTTTTTTTGTGTGCCAGAATGTTCAATGCAGCCAAGACCATACCTTTGCAAAATAGTATTTCAGTTCCTGCTGTAGGAAAGCTGCATGCTTTATCTCCACCCCCCGATCTTACACGCACAGCAAATAAAATCCTCCAGCATGAATCTACTGTTCACCGTCTGCCATTTCAGTCCATAACTGTGGGGAAAAAGACATGGAATTTGCACATTTTTATTTTGTTCCCCTTGAGACAAGAAGAATTTTTGCAGGAGAAGGAATCAAAGAAGGAGCTGGGCACCTCACCCAAGCTTCCTGAGCAGTACACTGCCTTTAACCCTACGCCTGCCCTTCTGCCTGCCAAGGCAGACGGGATCGTCATCTGCAGGGACCTTCTTGTTGCAATGCTGATGCCGTGTCCCAAGCACCTGCCATTCAGTGTACTAAGCAACTTCATTCCTAGCTGGTGATGACGAACTGGGGCCGCTCAGCCCTATTTGCAGTTTGAAAACAGCTCCCAGGTGATAGGAAGCCTGATGAGGGCTGCACCCCTCATAGTATAGAGGGGTGCAGATGCACCCACGTAGTACAGAGGCCAGCAGATGCCACAGTAGTAACAGCAAACGGATGCATCTGTACTGATGTCTGCAGGTGAACCTTGGCTCCTCTGTTCACCCTTGAGGCTGGCTCCATCTGAGGTATCTGCAAGCAATAGGGAAACTTAATAAGCTATTTTACAGCAGCACTGAGCTCAAGTAAAGAGTCTCTTTTCCATCCTTTCCACCAGCCATCTCCATACATGCCCAGAGAGCCTGAGTCTGTCTGCACCCATCCAGAGAGACGTTCATCAGCCACAAAACCTTTGACAGAGTCGAAAAGAAAGCAAAACCTCAATCTTCAGTCTCAAGAAGGAAAACTCAATGCTTTCAAGAGTCTTTTAAAGAAGAAAAAAAGCAACTCTCAAAAAAAAAAAAAAAGAGAGAGAGAGAAAGAGAGAGAGATACACATGAATGAGCCAGTGCTTTATTTCAGTCCCTTGAATTTTATGCTCTAAGCTCTTTTGGCAAATAATTATAATGCCATGAAAAGGAAAGTGAGAAGCAAAAGAGCTCCAAGGCTTGGTTTTCATCGACAAGGAATGATGGCTGCAATTTGAAATCCCACAGGTGCTGAGGCTCTCAGACATGTAGCAAACCAGCCTGTCTTTCAGCATCACTGAATTTGGCCAACTCAGCCCAGAGTCCATTTGCTGCAGCATCAAAAATGAAATGCAGTTCTAGCAGCAATGCAAATCACATCACATAATTGAAAGACTGTAAGTTTTAGTAAAGACTGAATATGTTCCCAGCCAATAAGAAATACTTCAAACACACTGTGGACTCAATGTAGAAATTATTGAGTAAGATTCTTTGGCCTGCACTACCCAACTAGATTATTATCATTACTTCTTACCTGCGCTTTAAATCTATGAATCTGATGCCATGCAGTGCTGCACTTCTGTGAAGAGCACCCCCTTGAGACTTCCCTTACAAACAGGAACATGAGCATTTTGAAGACACTGGATTTGGTGACATGCAAGAGGAGAATCACCCCAACAAGAATGATTAAAGAGTGGAAAAACCTTCTGCCTTATGAAAAACTTACGGTGTTTAATCAGTCTGGAAAACCTCTCTTATGAAGAAAGACTGAGGGATTTGGGTCTCTTTCGTCTAGAAAAAAGACAGCTGAGGGGGGACCTTATCAACACTTATAAATACTTACAGGATGGGGCCAGGCTCTTTTCAGTGGTGCCCAGTGACAGGACAAGAGGGAACGGGCACAAACTTGAGCACAGGAAGTTCCACCTAAACATGAGGAGGAACTTCTTTCCCTTGAGGGTGGCAGAGCCCTGGCACAGGCTGCCCAGGGAGGGGGGGGAGTCTCCGTCTCTGGAGACATCCCAAACCCGCCTGGAGGCGTTCCTGCGCCCCCTGCTCTGGGTGACCCTGCTCTGGCCGGGGGTGGGACTGGGGGATCTCCAGAGGGCCCTTCCAACCCTATGATTCTGTGATCTGCGATAAGTGATTTTCTTCTCCTTGATTGTCTTGTACAGCGTCTGAGCACAATGCTCTTCCTACCTTTACAACCCAGGAATTGTTTTAGTAGTTGCACATTAATGAGTCACCAGTGACCCAGTTATTACTTCACGGTTTATCCACATAGCTGTTTCTACACAAAATTTTTTTATTTAGGATTACACCAAGAGTGTAACCCAGTATTTTCAAAAAGTATCTGCTCCGAGGAAGATTAGTGTCTAAAGATTCCTTCTCTAAAGTTTATCCTACCGCGATACTGTCCCACTCTGCATGCAAGTAATTAATCACTTGATATTTTTACTTCATGAAGCAGGGAGACTACTGGAAAGCAAAGCAGGTAAACCAGGTCATATGAGAACTCTCTTTTTAGCATGTTCCCTCCTACCTTAACACTGTGAGCTAAAGAAATCACTATCAAGGTGTCCTTGCCTGTATTCACCATTTTCCCTAGTATTATGCCTAAAAATCTTCCACTGCCCAGCTTTACAAACACAACAGCATTTCGGTTTAAAAACCTATTTTGTCACAGCTTCATGGGTCTTCAAGAAAGAAAAGATAGATTCAAAGCTGCTCAAGATCATTCACATTTCAAACACATCTTCTTGCTCTTCCACCAGCCATTCAGCCAGCACGCTGTTGGCTCTGATAGCACTTGCATGTTTCCAGCATTGGTCCAACACCAGCTATCTGATTTTTGCCCTCTGTGGTCTCCATTGTGTAATTAGTTGGGGAGGAGGTCAAAGAGGTGAGATCACAATTTTTCATGCTCTGGAGCCATCAGACCCGTGCACCCTATCAACCTGCACATCTGCAGTGAGTGCAATATTTTGCTTGTTGATGGGATCTAAATTGTAACTAATGCACTGCAGAGAGTGCAGCCCCAGCTCAAGTTAACACTTGTTATTGCACATTGTCCAATTTCCACGCTGGCTTCACCATCCCATTACATAATATTCTAATGGGGACATTTCATCATAGGGTAGGATGGGTCACAAGATGAAAAAAATGTGCTGAATGCACTCAAGTAAGAATTACTCAACCTCTCAGCTCCTTCCATAGTCAGTTTCTAATATGTTATGCTGCTCTTCCCAAGGAAAATAATAATCATTGTACCATCACTAGCCATCCTCAAATTCTTCAAATTTCTTCTACCAAGCTTCCTTTACCCTTCTGAGAAGCATTTGCAGCTCAGGTGAACCTTAGCCCTCCATTTTGTGTCATCAACAATGAATTACTAAGCACTAATTCTTAAAGTACATACACATACCAATAACCTGTGAGCCTTTTCCTGATATGTGGACAGTTTTACAAATAAATTTGATAGCAGGTAAGGAAATTTTAGGGGTCTGGATAGCTAGTGCTTGCACTCACTTTATACTACTTCTGGCATCAGATGCATGGGAAAGTAGTTTTAAAACACAGCCCTTTGCATTGGGCTAGTTTTTTGCAAAAGCTGGAGCCAGAGCTGACCTTCTGACATGGGTTTTCTTGTGCCTACTTCCAAGATCCCTTGAAGATTTTTGCCAAGAGCAAAAGTGAAAGTGCAGACATACAGAAAGAAAACAAAGTACTTCTGACTTCAGTTGGCTCTAAAGTGTATTTTCAGATTTCTGTTGCACAGGAACAAAAAGGTTTTTGGGAAGCATCCAGCCTGTAGGATTCTAACCAGACTTTTTTCTGGATCATTTGCCCACAAGGAAAAGTTCCAGAGAATAAGCAGCAGTAGAGAGAGGAAGGTTAAAAATGCACTCCAAAATAATCACAACAATACATTTTTCCTTGTCCTAAGTCCAAAGAGGCCGTAGGCCAAATTCCAAGGGGGAATCAAGCACAACTTGTGTTTTTCCTGTCCCTTTCACCTACACAAGGTCCTTTACTCTCACAATATCCTGAACTCCTCTTATGTTCCAACGTGTCACTGATGATGTTCCCGTTCTATCCAGGTGTATGTAATTCCCTGTGAATTTGTATGCATTGCCGACCATATCTTAAAAAGTCAAAGAAAGAATTATAGAAGTGAAGCAACAAAGAGCAGAGACCAATACAGCAGCCCCGATCACCTCTGCGCTCACAGAATTACGGAATGATAGGGGTTGGAAAGGACCTCTGGAGATCACCCAGTCCCAGCCCCTGCCAGAGCAGGGTCACCCAGAGCAGGGGGCACAGGAACGCCTCCAGGCGGGTTTGGGATGTCTCCAGAGACGGAGACTCCCCCACCTCCCTGGGCAGCCTGGGCCAGGGCTCTGCCACCCTCAAGGGAAAGAAGTTCCTCCTCATGTTTAGGTGGAACTTCCCATGGTCAAATTTGTGCCCATTACCTCTTGTCCTGTCTTGCTCCACACGCCCATTTTCCATACAGAGATCTGGAAAATCTCCTTCACACACTGGACTGTAGCCATCCTTCTTACGTGGGCCACACATCTCTGAACACCTACCTGACCAGGCTCAAACAACAGATGGTTTTAGAGGAGACGCACGTGCTGCCCACACTCAAGCTGGGAAAAGCAAAATACAGACTAGAAAACCATAGCCGTTCTGTGCAGCAGTCAAGCCTGCTCCCTCTGTGCTCTAAACCAGCAGAAACAGCAAAGGCTCCACACCTCTGAGTTTCTGAGAGCACAAAGCAAGTCATAACATTTATATTCACGAGACTAAGATCACTTTATGCTGCTCTTCTAATGGGAAATCCCATGCCTCCTCGTCTTGTTTGCAACTTCCTTACCTCAAGAAGTATTAATCACATGAAGAAATATAAAAACAAGGAAAAAAATGCCTTACACTCCATCTGTCCTTTGGAAAGCTTTTAGGTCATCACATTAACTGAAATTCATTGAAGCCGTTAAACCCATTTTTCCCTAAAGTCAGCTCTCTCCCTGAACACCCCCACTGTTTGAAATGGCAACGAGAGACAGTGGTAGGGCCTATTTACACCTCTGTTTGAAGGTGAGTCTATACCATCCGATTTCTAATTCAGGTCCATCCATCACGATTGGGTGCACAACACTGCTCCTTCAAACCACACGTTCCCAGCAGCCTGACCAGTGTGGTGTTGTCAAACTCCCTCCCTCCACTCACAAAGGCACCTTATGCTAACTTTGGAGCAGCACTTTCCGAGATCAATGATAATTGACTGATTAAGTATGCCTAATGCTGCCAGAATGTGAGCTGATTGTGTAATGGTGCTAATTAGTAACTGCCAGAGCTCATTCCAATTATTAACCTTTATGAATGTCATTTTTAAAGATAAGAGTTTGCAACACAGCCTACTGCAGCATTTGTAATGGGTTTTGTCACACAGGATGAGAGTGAACACAGTGACCACTGAAGCTGAGATAAAGGTAGCTTAAGAAAGAAGCCCTGGCAACAAAGGCTTTTACCTTTGCTTCCTGCAAGTGATACAAAGGCTTTAACAATAAAAAGGCGGAACATCTTAAATATATTCATCAACGACCTGGATGAGGGGACAGAGTGCACCCTCAGCACGTTTGCTGGTGACACAAAGCTGGGGGGTGGCTGACACCCCGGAAGGCTGTGCCACCATCCAGAGAGACCTGGACAGGCTGGAGAGCTGGGCGGAGAGGAACCTTATGGAATTCAACAAGGGCAAGTGTCGGGTGCTGCCCCTGGGGAGGAATAACCCCCTGCACCAGGACAGGTTGGGGGTGACCTGCTGGAGAGTAGCTCTGAGGAAAGGGACCTGGGAATCCTGGGGGACACCAGGATGACCATGAGCCAGCGATGGGCCCTGGTGGCCAAGAAGGCCAATGGCATCCTGGGGGGCATCAAGAAGAGTGTGGCCAGCGGGTGGGGGGAGGTCATCCTCCCCCTCTGCTCTGCCCTGGGGAGGGCACATCTGGAGTGCTGGGGCCAGTGCTGGGCTCCCCGGGTCAAGAAGGACAGGGAACTGCTGGAGAGGGTGCAGCAAAGGGCTACCAAGATGCTGAGGGGACTGGAACACCTCTCTTATGGAGAAAAACTGAGGGAATTGGGTCTCTTTAGTCTGGAAAAGAGACGGCTGAGGGGTGACCTTATTAACACCTATAAATACTGAAAGTGTGGGTGTCAGAAGGATGGGTAATAGAGGACATTTTGTGGTGAACCACAGTCACCAGAGTGCACGCTAGTTATACCTAAACAACTAAGCTAGACCACAGCCTACTTCACCCTCATCTGTCCCGCAAAAAAACTACATGCACTGTCACTATATAAAAGGAGCATTTCCAAAGAGGGAATATGGACTTCTTATATCTATCCCATCATGTAACAGGGCCATGTCCTGTTACATAGCCTTACTTGTGCTCATCACCATTAAAATGCAAGATACAAACTTTTCAGGTGGTAGTGTAACTAACAGCACTCAGCCCCTACGATGAGGTAGCATTGGTGCAGACCACACTCCAAGTCCTCAGAGGGGCAGATGGTCCACCACAGTCTCCCCTGTCATGTATTCTGTCAGAAAAAAAAAAAAAAAAAAAAACCAAACTCAAAGCTTGTCTTGCTTTGTTTTCCATGTCTTGTACAAAATAGAAATTGTGCACTTGTGGGTACAAAGCTAAAAGTGCTGTTTTAACTCTGTATTCCTCATAGACATCCCTTTTACCTTTATTGGTTACAGATAATAGAACCAATGGGATTTTAATCTTCCATGGGACATTTATTCTCTACTCTGCTAGAGGCACACTGAATGATGTACCATGGTCCACTGCTTACTCTGTAGCTTCAACTACTCCATGGCAATAAAACATATCTGAAACCCTTCGTTTTAACAGATCATCTTACTGCCTTGGTTTTCCTTAGCCAGACTTGCAGCTGCAAGTAACACAAAAATGTCAAGCCCTCACACACTAGTTTTAGAGAGATCTGCGTCCAGGGTACCTCAAGGTCAACAGCTTGTCTGTGATCACCAAAGTAATTACGCAAGACCCACAGATGGATCATAGTCTGCTGAAGTCCCCAGGAACTCATATATCCCTTGGTGCTGATGGAAGCCGTACCATTCTCCGGTTTGCACACCAGGCCCTGGGGCCTATTCCCTAGTCCCTGTTCCCCAGGACTACTCTTCCCCATGCTATTCCTGACTTCTGCTCTGAACCTGGCGCTTGCTCCTCCCCCTCCACACCCAACAATCAACAACCAGGCTTCCTTCTTAAAGCAAATCGCTGTCACAGTTTCTATCATTTCAGAGAAAGAGATGCAAGAGGACCAATGCTACGTACATTTCTCTTTCCATGGGGATGATTACAGGTTGCTCTTCCTTTCTGTGTTCCTCTCCCTGGGTGATTTTTGAACATCCCAGGGCTTGTAAAAACTGGTAAGTATAGATGGTACTAGTCCCAGCTTACTGCTTGCCTGCCCCACGCCCCTGCACAGTGCAGTGTACGGACTCCGAGCCCGAGGTATGCAAGTCCATGCCAAGACCCTGGGCTGTGAAGGTGCAGAGCTGAACTGCACATGTCCATTCAGCGCAGCTAACTCCGCTGTGCAGCCCCACACTCCTGGCAGTACTTATAGATAGCTGGAGATAGCTGTACCTTAAATGCACCAGAACTCACCCAGGAAAGTTCATAGTGTGCCTCTCACCTCTGGGCAAAAGTACTACCTGACTACTGCCTGACTTGGCAGTAACGATTGTATTAACAATCCATCCATCTTCCTCTAACCAGTCACCTATTATGATCTTCCTCACAGATGCTCTGAGCTAGACTACAAGATCCATAAAAGAAAATGTAACAGTCCTGTTACAGATGCCATACAATATTCTTAGATTTGTCACAGGGAAATATACCTCAACTATTTCTATATACCTCAACTTTTGCATCCCTGACCAGACTTGCAGGATGCTGAATGTCCAGCTCCTGCAGATAGCCTGTTGCTAGCTTCAGGCATCTGGAGAGGAAGCTTCAGGGATAACTGGATACAAGCAAGTACTACTATTTACAGAGGTAATTGCCATCAAAGACCCAGAAACAAGCCCTAATAATCTGGTTATGGAATGGCCTCACTAACCTTTTACTGTTCTAATTCAGAAGCAGGAATCCTACAGGTAAAAATGCTCCAGCTTCCTATGATGTAGTAGTTTACAAGAGCTTTCATTTTTACTTGGTCAGGCATATACTGTAAAAGAACAGGCTGACAGATTTTACAGATGAAGAACGTGTGGTAAGTAAATAAATCAAAAGCTGCCTTCCAGGCAGGGGGAACGTAGCCCTTTGTAAATATTATTTGGAGAAGTGACCGCTTGATACTGGCCACTTATTAACTTCATTAGAAGTCTAATGAATGTACCACAGAGATAATGAGAGAGACAGACCAGACTAAAAGAAAGATTTCTTGCACATTTTTTGACAATGTTTCTCCATCCTTCAGATTATTTATAGCCATTATAAAATGGCAGTGCATTTGAGGGGAAAAAAAATGCACACAACATTATAAAACACCAATATAAACAGACACAACCCATGTTAAAGTACTAAATTCTACCAGCCACAGTACAAAGCATCAAAGATTTATATGACTTGGTCCCAAGCCTAATTGGAAATAAAAGAAAAGTCGAGGGAGGAGGGAGAGGGGAAGAGAAAGGAAAAGAACAGCTCACTCAAAGAGAAACAAATCACGTAAGCTGGTGTAAAGCCTAGGTTTAGTCTGGACAGGGGAACCGCGTCCCACAGCAAGCCATGAGGTGGCACCAACACTGAGCTGCTGGCTCCTGGTCTAACCCTGACTGAACAGAGGCCGGGGGACTTTCTGAGCCACAAATAAAGTCTTTGCACGTAATACAATCCTTGTGAGTTTTGGGACTTTGTTGCTTCTAGGGACTCGTCTAGTCTCCACTTAAACCCATGTGAACTTTACCTACCAAAACACACTCCAGAGAAATTCACAGATTACCTGCATGTTGTCCTAAGAACCAAATTCTTCTATTTGTTCTGAAGCTTTGTCCAATGTTCCTTTATTCTTTGCAGAATCACAGAATGACTGAGGTTGGGAAAGGACCTCTGGAGCTCACCTAGTCCAACCCTCTGCTCAAGCAGGGCCACCTAGAGCCAGCTGCACAGGCCCAGTCCAGGCAGCTCTCAAATCTCCAAGGATAGAGACTCCACAACCTTCCTGGGCAACCTGTACCAGTGCTCAGTCACCTGCACAGTAAAAAAGGTTTCCTGATATTCAGAGGGAAACTCATGAGTTTCAGTTTATGCACATTCATTGTCTCTTGTCCTGTCACTGGGCACCACTGAAAAGAGAGCATCTCTATCTTCTTCCAGGTATTTCTTCTTTTTTCAGCTATTTGCACACATTGATGAGATCACACATACACCTTCTCTTCTCCAGGCTAAACAGTCCCATCTCTCTCAGCCTTTCCTCATGTGAGAGATGCACCACCCACTTGCTTTGGTAAGGACCCTATCCACACCACATAATTTTGGACGATTTTTTCATATTCTTTTCTGGGCATCTCTTTTCAGGCTTTGCAAGTCCTACTAGATCTGATCTAGTAGGAAAGTTCTTATGTAATTTATTATGAAAGTTCTTATTTTGCAATTATCTATTTGCATATATATAAGTTAATGTGTGGTTTTCACTATGTTGGCACATATCCAAGTTAAATGCATCTGCTACTAACCTGTGCCAGCAAAACTCCTCTGCACACTAAGGAACGATCAGCAAAAGACATTAGTAAGGCCAAAACAAATTCATCTTTAAGTGTGGCTTCCTGCTAAAAGTTTTGCAGTCGGCATACAAATCTAATTAGAATGTAAGATCAGATAACGCAACAAAAGGAGCAGCTCTCTAATGAGAGCAATGGAATTGCTGCTCCAAATGATAAAGAAGAGATGCAATAGCCAACTCCTGTTAACAGATGCAGCTCTGCTGATGCAGCAACAGTCACAACACCCACAGGATCTGCAACAGCAGGTTCCTTCCTACAAACTCTTCCCCAAAAAAGAGGCCTTGCTTCTTTTCTAAACAAGTAGGCAAAGCACTACATACTTTACCTGCCATCCCAGACTGTATGGCTTCATAGGGACTGTGATGCTTCAAAACCACATTGCTTTTGGCAAATCTTCCTCTGACCTTCTCCACCAAAGCCCCAGGACTAAATGCCTGGGAACATGACCTCAGCTCAAAATTAATTTCCGATGAGATAGGATGTCTCCCTTTTTGAGTAGCTCATAATTAAAGAAATTCATTAACAAGGACTGAAAAACTTTACAGGCTATGTATGCTATATTTATTTAAAGCAGCAACAAGCATATTCTTCCAGGTCCCTAAAACACACCGCCCCAGAAAAAAATTCATGAATTCACACTGAGGTCCTCATGATTGTATCAACACCAGAAATATTTTTTGGCATTAAATTCCCTAAATTTCCCATTCCATCATCTAGTTTTCTGGAATGGAAAGACTAGAGATCTGGACATTGTCACACCCAGTTCTGTGTCTGAAAGGACTGGCTAGAAAATTCAATTATGTCAAAGATAGTCTGGGATTTTGTTGTTTGAGGGTGGGGGGTTTTGATTTGTGGGTTTTTTTCCTAAACTACAAAGTATGCTTTTAGTCCAATAAAATAGATTTATTAAGAAAATGTGGTAGCGTCCAAGACAGTCATCAGTTGGGCAATGGATGGAGAACCTACCTGTGGTGTAGAAGACTCAAATCCTTTGGTTGAATAAGACAGCCACAGTAGATCAGATGAAATATTTGTACTGCCTGCTAATCTGTCACAGAATATTCTAGGAAAACTATGAGGAAGAGAGAAAAGGCAACCTGATTCTTCCCATGGTCTCTCCCCCAGCTCTCTTCCTAACTTCATGATCTCCAAATCCCAAAAGCACTAAAATTTTGTGGCATATCATGTCTCCAGTGCAATCCCAGCTATTCCATTAGAACACCGAAGGCACGAATAACTCATTGCTGAAGAAGAGATAACAAAAAATGGATGATGTTTCTGCAACACTGATCCAAAAGCTGTAGACCCGTCTGTTCCTTGAATGTCATATCATAAAATAATTAATGTAAGCCACAGGCTACTGCCATGCTATCATGTTTAACAGCCACCAGCAGAAATACCCTCCATTAATTCATTGAATTCCCTTTCGAAATCCATTTACACTTTTATTATTTCTGCCTCACAACATCCTGTAGCAATGAGTTATACAATTTCATTACTTGTGAAATAAAAAAGCACTTCCTTTTATACTTATTCAGAGCAAGGGCTTGAACTTGGGTCTTCCACGCATAAGGTAAGTATCACTCTCTCCCTGGAGACATTCTCGGTCTCTCCTGCTGGAACTCTTTTGTGGAATATAAGTAATTCAACAGTTACAAGGGAGACAGGAAACGAGAAATGGCTGGTTGGCGCTGTTACCTAAAACATGGAAAATTAAAACAAAGCAGAGCTCACTTTTGTCCTCTCTACATTTTATCTGGAATTCCGCATTTGTCTTAAGCACGTTCCCTCAAAAAGCTTGCAATTTGATAACTTGCCTTTTCTTCTTGCCTCCCTGTCTCCAGCCAGAAAACAAGATGCCTCCAAAAATTCCCAGGCCTACTTATTAACAGGAACATCCCAATAACCTTGTTATCTATGAGATCAAAACTGATGTACAACCACATGACCTTTCTAGACCTATTTACCTAACACATTCCTCACACAAACATATCTGCAGCATCCATCACTAGTGACCAGCCCAGTTCTCCTATGTTTGAAGGTCGACAACTTCAGCAAAGCAGCCCCACTTCGAAGCTGCAAAAGATCTATGGACAGAACAAAGAGCAGGGATGTGCAGCACACGCTGAGCAGTGAGTTATACGCACACGTAAACAGGAACCTCTGTGTTGCCACCATAGATCAACATGCAAAACCCTCACCAAATAGAGATTCTGGGGCAGAACACAGACAAAGCCAAGACTCACCCTGTCTTCAGAGAATTGCAGATATGAACAAAGCACTCTGAACACGGGTAAAAGTTTCTAATTAAGAGCCTAGCTAAAACACTATTACAATCTGCAGTTCTGTTTTTATTAATTCTCTCCGATTCAGCAGGAATTTCACCAAGGAATAGGGATGAGCAGATGCAGGGGGAAGCACATTAATAAATCATAAGTGTCATTAAAATTTGTAAACTAATATCTTCTGGGAAGTCTTGACAATTAGTCTCAGAGCTTTCTTGGCAAACAAAAAATTAATAAATCCAAAAGGTCCCCTGTCTGATGATATCCCCGCCCCCACAGAAAGGTCATTGATAGAGCAATTAAGAGACACAACAAATGGACCAGCCAGGAAGGTTGGTTCACAGAAGAAAAATGAGCTCCATGAAACAAGATGACTAAGGCATCTTAATAAGCTAAGGCAGGACTTCAATCTACACAGCACCTCACGGCACACACAAAGGCTTTTAGATTCACATTTGCTGGGCTACTATTTTGCCCATGATTTTGTATTGCCCACCTTGGTCCCATCCATCTCTGAGGCAACATTAGCGTGATTGCTTGTTAAAGCAAGGAACCATCAGAAAGTAGAGGTGTGAACCCTTGTGGAAAAATCCAGTGGGATATACTAGGGCTAAGAAAGCAATGAGAAGGACATAAATGAAACTTCTCTCCAGAAGTTAGTCATCTACTTAAAGAATTAAATAAAAATAAGACCTCATTCTTTAATTTTTTATTACCATAACTGAGTTTAGCTAACTCTAAACATAGCCCTGAGTTTAGGACAAGCATATTAATTTTCATGATTGGTCCCCAAAACAAGTGTTTAAAACAGTTTTAACTCATGTTATCCATTTGTGCAATGACAGCATCTCCTTCCATTCCAAACTGCAAAGAATGTGTGCTCTGGACAACACCTGAGACTGCCTGGGACATTCAAGGGGGGCTAAACATACAGTTCATTCTGTTCCTTGAATTTTCTTTCTTTTCTTTTTTTTTTTTTTTTTTTAATTCACATGGACTTTCACACAGAGCCACACAGCCCAAGCAAATCAAAACAATCTCTTCCATACAGTTCCTGAATTCAAAAATAACAGACTCATTTAGGTACTTGGAAAGCCACAACTGGAAAGACAATGAATATCCTCAAACCAGAAAAGCATTTTGAATCAGGTCGTAACTAGTTACTCCAAATGGCTTCACTTATACAGTGGGATAAGGTGGTCAATGGTTATCACCATCTGATAACTAGCGACTTCCAACCTTCTTGTCACAGATACATCCCTAAACCAGCAAGAGAAAGTTAAGTCACTCCCTTAATGCTCTTAACAGTTATGAAAAGAGCACAGAAAAGCCATTTTATGTACACCCTTTTGTGAACATTTAGCATCCTTACAGCGTAACTTAATGCAATGCCCTTTACTCATTAATTTCTCTCCTTGCTGATATTTTCACCCATAAAGCTTTCTCTCTTGCTCCTGTTTGTTAAGTAGGACCCACTTTCTGATGCCTGCTGCAACACTTGTGCAGCTGGACAAGTACAGATGTCAGGAGCCTCTGCCAAACCTGGTATGTCAGCCTGAGCAAGCAAACAAGACCTGTTTCTCCAAACTAAGCAGGAATCTATCCATAAGAACAAAGAAGAAATTTTCACTTGGCTCAAGAATGCTGCCTTTTCTATTTTTCTCAAGTAATGACTGACCCAGCTCTTTGGGCCAAGGAACTTCTCTTCATTAAATGGTCATGATCTTCATTTGGCAGCAGCTAGCTCAGGAATAGGCCAACCTGCCGCTGCCGTGCATCTCCCAAATAGTTCAAGTGTGGTTCCCATGCCAAGATGGCATCTATGACTGACAGCCACACCACTCTGAGCCAGGGTAAACTAAATCACCCCTCTATAGGGAAAAGACAAATCGGCAGGCATACTAGAGGTTAAGAACTGCATTATTCTGGGATGCTGCTGAAGACCCACCCTAATTGCAACTCAGGGTACTGGGAGCTCTGGAGAACAACTCTCATCTCACAC
Organism: Rhinoptilus africanus; assembly: GCA_013400135.1. Classification (NCBI taxonomy): domain Eukaryota; kingdom Metazoa; phylum Chordata; class Aves; order Charadriiformes; family Glareolidae; genus Rhinoptilus; species Rhinoptilus africanus. The sequence continues at coordinate 381,093 of VXBO01000520.1, forward strand.
TGCAGTCATCTGTTGCTGAAGACCTAAGGGAATGAGGAGCTGCAAACTTAGTCTGCACCTAGCACCTCTCAACCACAAAGACTCTGACAGGTGGCTCCCATAGCCTGAAAATGAATAGCCATCACTGAGCTAGGGTTTTTGTACACTCTAACAAACAACAACAGTAGAGTTGCCAAACTTTTGGGCATCCTGGTTTTCAAATCCAAGAAAGGTCAGGAATGTGCTTGCACACCCAGCTGGCTCCTTCTCTCCATGCCCTGATAGCTGATGGCAGATAGGAGAAACTGGTTTCTCTTCATCAGTACAGAATTTATGCACTTTGCAGTGTTATTAAAAAATGCCATATAAGATGCAATAATGGGAAGCATTACTACTTTGAAAACCAGGTCCATTAATTTTATGCCTGAATACAGTCCTCTGAAAATAACATGTATCTAAGATGCATGTTGTCAGCACAAAAGTGAAAAACAAGAAATATAATCACATTTGACAATACTGCAGGGAGATGTCAGCTGGTCCTGGTGGCTGTCTGGAGACTGTGTTTCAATACAGCAAATTCCAGAAAAACTGCAGTGCCCCACTGCAAAACGTGTGGAGCCTGACCAGTGCTGAGCAAGAGGCTGTGGCACAAACCAGAAATTGCCAGACTAAATAATGCATTGTCACTGGGATAGGAACACTCTTTTAAGGAAGCTCTGGCTGTGCCATGACCTATTTCAGGTTTAGCTTGTTTCACAGAGGCTGATGTGGAAATTTGTGTCAGGCTTATTGAACCTCTTCAACCCTGCCCTCTTACTCACCTATGTTAGAGGCAGCTACATTCTGAAGCAAGGAGACTAAGCCCCAGTTCCCACAGCACTTCACACCACATTCATCATTTCACACCAACAGAGCAGCCCTATCTGAAGCCAGCTCCCTTTGCAACACGGGCATCTAGGGCACAGGAATCAGGGTGAGCTGTGAACCTTTGCAAAGGAAACAAATGCAAGGGGTACATCGAAATCCGCTGATGGGCTCTGGAGACTGTGGAAGGCTTAAGAGGCAAGGACATAGGAGGAAACAACGAAAAGCCCTTTGGTAATTCAAACCGAACAAAACGAAGGAGCAAAGCAAGACACAAAGCAGCTTGCAACCAAGCTGAGAGGTTTTACTCCTCTAGCTCCAAGTTAGGAGCTGCAGCTGCTGTGTTTTGCAGCTGCCTCTGTTAAAAAACTAGAAGTGTTTTTCTTGTTTTTAAACTCACCACAGAAGCTAAAAAAAAGAAACCGACCTTTTTGGGTACAGCAGCCACAAGAGTAAAAAAATGCTTGGGGATTTTTGACTGCTGCCATGGAAACATAATTTCTTTGTTAATAAACAAGAAAACAAGAAAGAATATATGTAAAAATTCCTTCATCAGCATTTTAGCCTCTTAAGCAGAGTCGTAGTTTTGAGTATGGACTAATGCACGGGCCGGCATTATGTACCATCAGAGAATTTAGCTGGGACCACAGACAGAGGAGGGAACTCCAGGGGACTCATCAAAGGTGGCTAAAATGGTAGCAGGGGGACTCAGAGCTGACACATGCAAGTGCTTGCACTTTGAAAGAAAATCTGAACTACTCCCCACTGCCTAATTAGCTGATGTGCTGCAGTCACGGCTATCGCATTGATCATAAATACCACCCTGCTAACTTGCACTTCTCCCGTCTGCTCTATCACCCTGTTGTCTCTTTGTCTTCATCTGAGATTGAAAGCTCCCTTGGGATGGAGGCTGTCTTTTTAGCTATTGCAATCCATATAAATATAACTGTTCCTGGATACTAAAAAAGGCAACAGTGGAAAAACTTTTATTCTAGTTATCTTAGCAGAAGTAACTGCTCAACCCACACTGGCTAAAACAGTTGAAAACATTTAAAATATTACAATAGCAACTTTAAATACTTATTCAGAATGGCACGTTCACATAACCCTATCTCAAAACCATATAGCTTAAACAGGAGACAGGATTAGCAACAAGCAAGAAAATGTTCACAAGGCTCTTCTTTGGCTTGTAAAACCTGTGATATCTAAGGCCCAAAGAATATGAGCTTGATAAATTCCTCCTCCTGTTTATTTACACTCACAACACAAGAAGGAAACAACTGGACAGCAACAAGATTAGCTCATGAAAGGACTTGCTACCTACAACCTACAGAACTCCCCGTATAATATACCTAAACACAACATACACCTGAAACCAACACTCATTTATCACAATCACAATTTCTATGGTCAGATCTGAAAGTGTTACAAACAGACATATTCGAAGAAATAAGCCACTGAACAGATTTTCCCTTCTCTCCTCCTAATAAAATTTGCCTGAGATTTTCAACAGAAAAATAGGCCGAAAAAAAAAAAGCCACCCAACCCTTCAACTTTTAGTTATGAATGGTGCCTTTTAGACACCGTATTTGCATATCTAACCCTCTCATTCTCCTCTGTTCAACAGATGCCTTCTTGGACTACGATGCCCGTGAAGCAGCCAGAGTTCATATTTGCCAACAGATCACCCCTGTGTGCTTGCAGTTCATCATGGGCAATTAAGTTTGATGCAAGGACCCTGGCCTACAGAGGTTTTGGGAATTAGAAGTGCTCCAACAATACTTCAGACCAAAACCATATGAGCTCACAATTAAGAGGGAGAACTGTTTTTCTTTTGCTGATGGATAAGAGGTGTTGGGGGAGGGGGGGTCAGAGGGAATTCCACAGAAAGCATATGTCCAACCCTTAATCCAATTTTTACTTAAAGCAGGCAGGATGTAGCTGGATTCTCAACTACCCAATTAGATATTTTGATAGGCAGTGAGAACTGATGAACAGTTTGCATGCCTGACAAGCTTAAATAATTAAATAATTTTTATAGTTAGGTTTGCTGACCTCCGAAAAGATCTCTCCCCATGAATTCTGATGTCTCACACCATCACAACAACTACAACCACAATGAAGTAGCTTCCTTTCATAAGAGGAAAACTATCACCTCCCCTCAACTTGGNTTCAAATGCTGACTAGCGTTTCCTCTGTCTAAACTCGTATCAGCCTGATACAGGAGCAGCTTCCAACATAACTTTTAATTCTCCTCTCTTGCTCTTGCTCCCTTTTTTAATTACATTCAAGATGTTTTATTATTGATTTACTTGTCTTTGTATTTAGATGCAGGGATTAGAAATTTCTCTTATACGGCAATTCAGTTTTCCATTAAAAGAAGCCTCTCATGCTATAACCCAGGGGGAACTGAGAAGAAGCTTTTGATGCATGAAGCAAGAGGAGGCAAGATGATATTTGGAGATTGCATTGCATTCTGCTCTATTTTAGCATCCTTTGAAGCGCTGCCGTGTGATTCATTGCTCTCTGACACAAAAGCCACTCCTCTCTTGTGGAAGCCTGTGTTTGCCAAGCATGCGGAATAGATATGACCCAGCACCACTGCTCAGATGGGCAAGAATCCTGGTTAGCAGAAGGGATGTATCAAATTCCCAACAAACAGGAAGATAGGAGAAAAAAAAAAATCTACCTGAAAATGTCCAGACCTCCTTCTGATCATTACTCGATAGCTGCGTTCAGTTTGTGACCCACCAGTTCTGGGGGCTCAAAGNCACCTCCCCTCAACTTGGTGGGAAAAACAAAAATCCAAACAACTGACATTGATCTTCTGTGGCCAAGAAGAGATACAGCATTTAAAAGGGGGAGGGGTGTGACCAAGAGTGTGTCTTTTCCTTGAAGCTGGCTGCTTCAGTAGCCATGGAGGCCTTTGATTTTTNGAACTGAGAAGAAGCTTTTGATGCATGAAGCAAGAGGAGGCAAGATGATATTTGGAGATTGCATTGCATTCTGCTCTATTTTAGCATCCTTTGAAGCGCTGCCGTGTGATTCATTGCTCTCTGACACAAAAGCCACTCCTCTCTTGTGGAAGCCTGTGTTTGCCAAGCATGCGGAATAGATATGACCCAGCACCACTGCTCAGATGGGCAAGAATCCTGGTTAGCAGAAGGGATGTATCAAATTCCCAACAAACAGGAAGATAGGAGAAAAAAAAAAATCTACCTGAAAATGTCCAGACCTCCTTCTGATCATTACTCGATAGCTGCGTTCAGTTTGTGACCCACCAGTTCTGGGGGCTCAAAGATGGCTTTGAAGGAATCTACAGTGAGTAACCAAGGAAAGCAAACTTACTGCTAGAAGGCTTAAATTCACTCTGCAAAGACATACCCTCCTTTTGAAATTTTCAGGGTCTTAAAAATTAAAAGAAAATATTGAAAAGTACTGATTTAAATAATGCAAAGATTTGGAGGCCTTAATGGGCAAATAGAACAGAAAATCCTGAGACAAGGAGTCTCTCTTGGTTGATTGCTTCCACTTAGTGTCTATTTGCATTTCTACAATGTCCTTTCCAAGCAAACTCATAGCTGTTTTCTGACACTCCACGCTCCCCTCTGAAGTACAACATGGCTTAATCCTAAATTTTGCAGGTGGGAAACCAAGGTTTAGACTCCAGGAGCTCTACCTACTAGTTCTTACCCTGAGCCTTCCTCCCAGACCTTGGAAGAGAACTCAGGAGGTTCTGACTTCTCAACCTCTCTGAGTCTCTAGGCCGCACACTGGCCCTATTTCACTACAGGAAAGATGCAGAAATGTCCCAGACCACACTGAAATAGCCTCACAAATCAGCACGTTTCCCCAGCTGACTGAGTACTGGATGCATTCAGTTGTACTGATGATGGACTACATTCCCATCACTCTGGGAAAACTCCAAAAGGGATGCTGCCATTACCTTTCTGCAGCGCCCAGGTGATGCTGTGAGTTCAGTATTAGGACAGGATTTGCCTGCTTGTCACATTATTTATGCAGTGCAGATTGCTTGGCAATTACATTTAAAGTACAATCACAGTGCCATTTGTACTTGTTAGGTAAAGAGGCAAAAGTTTTTAAAGGCTTTAATACCTTGAAAAGTACCACGATAAGTGGAAATGACTGTGTTCTCTCTTATTAGCTGCATGGTTATTTATACTTTAGCAGATTACCATGGTACTGCGCAATTAGGCTTTGGAAGTACTGTGCAAATTGAGAAGTTTCAAGAGCTCTACTGAACAATTAACCCTTAAATACTTTAACAGAAATAAACCTGCAGCATATGCCGAAAGTCTGCTCCAAACAGGGGCTTTTAAATTAGCTGGGAAGAAAGAAGTATGGGACACCATCTGCCAAGAAGCTGCTCACACACATAGCAACAGCTACAATGCATTGACACCAATGGCACCACTACAATGCAGTTCCACCAGCTACACTTTCAGCAGGTTGTGCAATAGCTGCAATGCACCAGGTAAATCTGACACAAGGCACTTCATCTCCCCCCAGCCCCATCTGCCTTTTTTTTTCTTATTTGTTCTTACAGTAAAAAGTACCTAATAAAAATTCTGTTAAAGGCATTCCCTTTCCACACTGCAGGCAGAAGGATGTTAGGAGGAAGAGCAATCCCCACCAGACAGAAACTATTGGTGATTTCAGACACCAAGGAACTGGCCTACTTACAGGGGTGGCTTCGGGTTTGTTGGTTTTTTTGGAGGGGGGGGGAGACTTTTAAAAAATCTATTTATTTATTAAACACACACACATAATTTCAAACACACACTCTGTCCAGCAGTGTGCTTCCCCAGGCCAGGAAACTCCATCTCCCGTGCCAGACTACAAGCAGGACAGGTACTCAGACAAATCTGAGTCTACCCATAGTAGAGAAGACACCAGCATCTCACTGCGATATCTCTAGTCTTTTAGTGGCTACTGTCCTTAAAGCCCAAGGCAACACAGATTCATGCCAAGACGACCATCACAGCTCACAGGGCTGAGGAATATGTCCAAGAGCAGCTAAGATCACTTCTCACACTGTGTTGTACACCATCTTGGACACTGTTCCAGCAAGCACTTAACATCTATAGAGACTGTCCTCATTGCCAGCCTCACAGCAGGGACTTATCTAAGGACACTCAAAGGCAAGAACAAAACCAAGCTCCTCTGTGTGCCAGGCAAATATCCATATATCAAGAATCCCTCATTTGCAGACCCCAATCATCAAAGCAAAGTGTTCTTAATTATGAGCCCCTTTTCCAAAAGGCAACTCCAGTTATCTCCCTCCTCCCCTTGCTTAGCCTCCAGTTTTGCAAGAGACAAAGTGCAACCCTTCCATGCCAGTTGCTGTGATTTCTATAATCCACTTACCTCCACAGTGAGCTCTCCGTAACACTTCCCAAGTTGAAGTCGTAGAGCTTTGTCAGAATGAGAATCACCTAGGGAGGGGGAAGGGAGGGAGGAAGAGAAAGGGAAAAAAAAAAATATTTTCCTTTAGACTGTGTAACAACACGCAAAGCATCTGAAATCACCCAAAGGAGAGCTTAGCACTTATCCATTAAAGTCGTGGTATTACAGGATCAAGTGAGTTAAAAAAAAAAAAAAAATTACTAGCTTAATGTATCATGTAACCAGTAACATTTACTTTAATCTCAAAAAGTTTTGCATGTGAAATAAAATATGCCAACAGGAATTAATCAAACATTGTGAGCTGCCTCTCTACAACCACGATTATTCAAGGTCAGGGATGGAATCAGATGCACCCCTGTGAACTCAACAGCCCAATCAAAAATTAGTCGGCTTTCTCTGTTTCTCAAGGTGCTACCACAAATTGGTGAGTCTCCATGGAAAGAATTAGTATGTTTGTTTATGAAGGTGCCCATCCAGCAAAACAGTCCATTTTGCCCAGAATGAGCTGTTATTCTCTTCCTACTCTCACTGACTGCAGGAACACAGGAGTTTCCACATGCTATGCCCTTTCTGCTGTCATAAAATAGATGGGCAAGGCCATGACATTCAGCTTAGACACTGAGCAAGACAAAAATTCAACTGTATCCTCAGTGCTCAAGGAGAGTCAGAGCCCTCAGGACCCACTAACTTACTTTTGGGTGAGCCACAAACACTCCCAAGTCATGCCCTTGCAAAACTGAGGTAAGAGGAGAGGGGAGTTAAGAAGTACATGGGGGGCCACAGGGGAATACAGCTCCCCTCTGATATCCTTGGTACTCTGAGCTCAGATTTCACAGGGAATTTTACACATTTCATTCCCTCAGATTCTATGGGACCAGGCTCAGGAAGAGCTCTGGGGCAACTCTTCATTTTTGTTTTGCATCATTTTAACATTTAGCATTTAACATTTCAGCATTGTTTCCTCATAGCAGTGTTCAATAATGGGTTAGTCTCCCTTTTACCTGCTTGAGCTGTGAAAGCATCTAGGGAAATTTTTAGTAAATACTTGGGGGGTTTGGTTTTGTTTTGTTAACAGGTACTTCACAGTTTGGCTAAAAGATAGGTCCAAATGAGAGATGTGACCCAAAGGGTTGGGTTCGTTAATGTTTTCCTATGCAACAAGGATCTTTTTACTACAAAAGCCACATCTCTCTCCCTCTTCCTCCTCCCACAGCAGTGGGACCCATCACACCTTTCATTTGGGTTTCCCAGCTGAAAGGCTGCTGGGTGAGGAATTTAAAGCTTTGCAGAAAAATGCCAAAGGATTAATCAATATCACAACGTCTGCAGCAGTCGGTTACTGTCAGCATAATACCGGGAAGAGACCTGTTCAAATTGTAAGGGACCTTGGTACGTGACTATGCACTCAGCGCCCAACTTAATGGCTTTAGAATAGATGCTCTGAGCATCCCTCCCTCTACTGGATTCAGTTTCTCCATCCCTGATTTCGTTTTGTCCCTTTATTTCCTCACGCAGAGACCTTTAGGAGGAAGATAAAAGCCAAGCTGCTTCCAGCAGGCTGCAAAAAGAAACCTGCCAGGCAGATTGGAGCCAGCATATGCAAGCCCATGTCAGTCTAAACTGATGCTGTGCAGTGGGGAAATAAGAACAATATCCTTTTTATCACAACTTAAACCCTGCACACGCCTTCCCATACAAAGTGGGTAAGCCAGCTGCAAGATGCAGCAATCAAGGTTTAATTACCCTCTCCCCTTACACCAGCGGGGGGAAGCAGTGCAGCCTGCTCCCAGCTAAAACCTGATGGGAGTGACGTTTTTAGAGTGTTCCCTATATTCCAAGAAGGGCTTGGACAGGACGCCTCTTGAGAGTCCCTAGGAGTACAGCACAAGGCCTGCCCTGCCCAGAATGACACCCTTCTCACACACAGAGCAAGGTTTCACAAAGTGAGTTTTCCTGTTTCAGAGCCTGGTCAATTTTCAACAGAGTAGTTCTATCTTAAGTTGCAATTACAACTGTAGGAAGCATCCATACTCTCCCAGCTCTTTTTCTGCCTCTCCCCAGATCTCCTATGCCCTATATTTTTGAAGATGTCACTTATCCATTATAAACCCTGCAAACCACAGAATAACATCAGCGTTACAGGAGTAAGTTTAACCCTACTCAGCTCCTGGGTATAAATCTAAAGTAAAAGCACATTTTTTAGTATGGCTTTTGTGGATTTTCACCCAGGAAGACTAACAAAAACCCAGTTCTGCCTGCTGTTAATGCACGGAAAGCAGAAGCATAGGCATCCCTTTGCAGTTAAATCTCACAAAGGGTCTCAGGAAATAGCAGGAGTTGCCTGAGGCAGTCATAATACACAGTACAGTCACCTACAGCAACCTGTCCATAAAAAAAAAAAATCACTCACCACTTATGTCCATGCCAGGCAACACACTGGCATCACAACCTGGCGTGGCCTCCACCCTGTCCTCTCTTGCTTTTCATAGAATCACAGAATGGTTAGACTCGGAAAGGACCTTAGAGACCATCTAGTTCCAACCCTGCTGCAAGGAGGAGGGAAACCTTTCACTAGATCAGGTTGCTCAAAACCCTGTCCAACCTGACCTTGAATGTCTCCAGAGATGGGGCATCTGCCACCTCTCTGGGCAACCTGGGCAAGTGTTTCACCGCCCTCATTGTAAAAAGTTTCTTCCTTATATCTAGCCTAAATCTACCCTCTTTCCACTTTAAAACCACTGCCCCTCATCCTATCACTGCACTGTCTGATAAAGAGTACCCTCCTCATCTTTCATGGAGGCCCCCTTTCAAATACTGGAAGGCTGCAATAAGGTCTCCCCAGAGACTTCTCCTCTCCAGGCTGAACAATTCCAACTCTCTCAGCCGGTCTTCATAGGAGAGGTGCTCCAGCCCTTGGACCATCTTTGTGGCCCTTCTCTGGACCTACTCCAACAGGTCCATGTCTTTCCTGTGCCAAGGGCTCCAGAGCTGGACGCCAACTCCCTCGCCCTGCTGGCCACACTGCCTTTGATGCAGCCCAGGACGCGGTTGGCTTTCTGGGCTATGAGTGCACATTGCCAGCTCATGTTGAGCTTCTCACCAACCAATAACCCCGAGTCCTTCCTTTTGAGACAAGACACTTCAGATTCAATAAAGGCAACTCTTACAATGGTTTGGGAGTTTGAAAACCAGTGAGGATTGGAGGGGCTGAACACACAACCTTCACAAGAAAAGCTGCGAAACAACATTGCCTCCCGAGACCATGGAGCAAATGTAACTACGAAGGCATTGTCACATGCAGTTAAGACTAAAATCAAAGCCTAAGAGGCACATCTGGTCCCTGAGTTATTTTCATGGGGTGCCTTTGACACAGCATTGCAGAGGAAACTTCAAAGTGTTTCAAGAGGTTATTCTGAGGCCTCCACATCATGTTACCCCAACCAAGCTAAGAAGAAACTAGAAGCAGGAATATGAGGGGTAGAAGTGGGCAAGTACCAGATTTTCTGAGACATTCTGTTATTTGAATGCCTTAGTTGAAAAAGGATGGAACAAAATGTAACGAAAAATGGAAATATTTTCCAAAATTGAATTCTGACAGGAGAAAAAAAACAAAAAAGAAAAAACTCTCATTGATTCAAGTTGAGACATTTGATTCTTATTTCTACTTTGTAGTTGAAGATTATCTTGGTTTTGTCAACACTAAAAAATAACCATTGTTTTTCTGTGCCAGAGTAATTTTGCACTAAAATTTTGACAGTTTTCATTCTAAAAGCTGAATTCAATTGAAAATTGGAGATTTCTCATTAATGTACTATTTCAAAACAAAAATAAACATTTTCTTCTCCTGAACTGAAGGAAATCTAGAATCACCACCACATAGAAAATGCCCACTCCTCGACCTTCTAGATGAAAAACAATTTACTAAAGTTCCAAGTGATATTGATTAAGAAACGGTAAAATCTTACACTTAGGCATTCTTTAATCAAAATAAACAACCTTGTAGTGCCAAATTCAACTGTTTCTGTTCATCAAACTAATCTCTTCAAAATTAATTTTAAGTCAACTCAATGCTGGACTGCATTTTTCTTCAGGGTCGTACCGCTCACTGCAGGGAGCACAGCTCAGATGTGAAATTTCCCCCTGTCTCCTATGGGGCAGGCTCCACACAGACACACTGCGCATCCCAGGACCCCCCTGGGGCAGGTGTCCCTCAGGGCACGGAGCAGCTCAGCTGGTTGAGAATGAAAAAAGGAAGAACCAGGCTGCAGGACAGAGTGGGGAAAAAGGCCAGGCTGAATTACAACTCCCTTAAGGCAATACAAACCCTCTGGAAAATGCAATTTCAAGCTCAGCTTACACAAAACTAAATGACCTGAAAAATTCAATAAACTGTTTTGGTTTTCTCAACAGAAGTGGGAATGGAGAAAGGATAATCAGAAAAAAACATTTTTTCTTTGGAAACACGTGATGTTCCAGTCCTGCAAGAAATTCCTATGCACTTTATTTTACACACATGCCTCTCCGCAGTGTGTGGTTTTGTTTTGCAGAAACTACACTGTCTGCTGAATACACTGCTTTAAGGCTTACATGACAAAAATGCCAACCCCTGTCGATTATTTATCTTCAGTGGCTTATACTGCAATACAGATTAAGAATCTTTGGCACTAAAGTACACTGAACCACTAAATCCAGATTTACTATGATGTACGGCTTCTCTAAAATAAGACCAGCAAGTCTCCAAGGCTGACCAATCCAGTAGCTATGGGTCTTGACACAACTTGATTGTCAGGAAAGCAAAACAAATATAACCAGAAATGGTACCCAGGTTTCATTCCATATTGGAAACACATCCCTGAAGGGAACCCTATTTTTCAGTCAATTATTAGGAATCTCTGAGCTCATAAATCACAAAAGTGCTCAGAAGCTCTTCAGAGTATCTGGTGGCATAACAATCTTTCATGCCCATGAAGTTTCACTATGAAGGGAAAATACTTTAATTCATTTAACCCTCCTCCAGACCTTGCCAATTCTAAACTGGCAAAGTGTTTTGCATGTACCTCACAGAGGAATATATAACTCTGTTTCCCACAAATTAGAGCGTAAAAGCATTGCTTTCAGCAGATTGACAATGAACTTTAGAACAACCGAAAAGCGTCACATCAAAGGCAGTCGTGTTCCCGTACCAGGTGACACTCATATTAGAGACAGGAAAGAGAAGACCACGGCAGCCTGAGAGAATAGGTGATCGTTTCAGGTAGACATCTGAAAGGCCAGCACTGATCCACTTCATAAGATTCATCTCCTCTCTAAGTGATACTGCTATATCAGCACAGAGATTAACACAGCTCATTAGTAGCCCTGTACATATATTCACTGAGTGTAATTAATAATGAGCAAAGGGATGAGCACAGGGCAGTGCACAGCACAACACAGAGATTATGGACAGATTTACATGTGAAAAATGAGAGCTCTCCACTCACTTGCTCTAGCATGCTGGGATCTCCGTTTCCTGCCTGCAGACTTATTTCCATTATCGTTGCAACCTTTCCTCCACTGCACACCAGCCACACGAAGGCAATTTTCATCTGCCTTTCTACAATCCATATGAGAGCAACAGCACCCAACAAGTAAATTTAAAATGGGAACAACCATAGGCTACTGGGAGCCAGTATCAGTAAATTGCTCACAGCTGAAGGCAAATTAGCTTAAAATTCTCTGGGACCTAAAAGCCAGCAGCACAGCTTATGGAGGTTCCTATCTGTTTCTTTCTTCTAGGTTTCTGGGTTGTTTGGGTTTCTTTTTCTTTTTTGGCAGTGGTGTTTCATAAAACACAAAATTAATAATTAAAGATGAACTGATTTACAACCTCATGGAGTTATATTCAGGGTGACACATTTGCTAAGTAAGGTGGTCTTTCATATAATCTCTGCACTCAAAATTAATCCAGGCAAAAGCCACCAATGTCAGCCTAATTTTCCCCACATAACCACTCAGAAGACAGGAAGAGGATCGTTTACATGCTCAACATACATATGTGCTTAAATGTGCGGTGGGTTGACCACCCACCCAGACGCTCATTCTCTCCTACCACAGGGGAATGGGGGAGAGAACCAAAACAGCATGTGAGAAAAACATGAAATTCCAGACAGAGACAGTTTAGTAAGTGAAGAGAAGAAAAACAAAAAAGAAAACCCAAAAAACAAGTGATGCAAAGTTATACACTGATTGCCTCTCACAGCAGAACAACGCAGATCCAGCCTCTGAACAATGTCTACTTTGGAAAGACTACTCCACGGTTATTATTGCTGAGGATGAGGTGATATGGGACCTCTTTGGCCAATTTGGGTCCGCTGTCTCAGCTATGCCCCACATCCCAAGCTCTTGAATGCTGCCACCCTACTCCCAGGGCAGGCAGAGCAAGAAACAGAAAACCTGACGCTGTGCAGCACTGTTCGGCTACACCTAAAACACTGGTGTTATCAACACTGGTTTAGCCAAAAATTTGAAACGGGGCCTGACACGGGCTGCTCTGAAGAAAATTAACTCCATTCCAGCACAAGTTTCTTTCCTAGATCAAGGTACAGTCATTCTCAAAAACAATCACTACATAACCCTGGTCCCACCAAAATCACTTCACACACACAACCTCCCCTGCCAAGAAAACCAAACGTATGGATGCATGTGCGTGATCACACTACACAGCATCACCACCCTCATTTACCCTGGGGGTCGAAGTGCAGTTGCTAATACTCACGAGTGCAGTCTCCAGGTGTGAGAAGCATATAGCATTATTACAAAATTCCTAGGTGAGGAATTTAAATTCTACAGGTGTTAACAAATTCTGCAAGCATCACCACTGGAAACAAGGCAAGTAATGTCATCTTTGTTCCCCTGATGAGGAACCACAGGCAGAGAGAGATTGTTTCTCTACACAGGAACACTCAGGAGGAAGAATCTGTACCATGTTTTAAGAGTTTGGTTCAATTTACTTCACAAATACATCAGAAAAATCAAATTAAAGACTACTTTATTCTGAAAAAAGTCTCCATCCAGGAATTTAACATAGCTGAAGTAATCCATTTCAACACATTTAGTTAATTTAAGCCAAGAAGCATCACCTGGAAGATAAAGCCACAATCCAAGTTTACCCACAGTAACAGAACTATTAGCAAAAATAGGAACACCTACACCTTAAATACCTATCTACCTTCTTTTTCCCTGTCTGGTGAGCATAGCTGAAGAAAACGTAGATACTAGCAGTTAAGGAATAGCACATCCTAAGACACCAGAAGAAAACAACAGAAGTACTAACAACAAGCACAGGCCAAACCCTGCCCGCTGGAAATCAGAGCAACACTTTTGCAAGAGTAAAGTGATGCCAACTTAAGCAGCAGCAAAGGACATTTTCTTTTTTTTTAATCTCTAGAGAGATAAACACAATCTGTGTGTGGCTTCAGGCAGTGCAGGCAAGAGCCCTCTGAAATTGAAAGACACAAGTACCAAGATCATAGACTAAAGAAAAACATGTTCCAGTGAACTTGTGATCTCTGAATGGCTGAGACTGTCAAATTTGTCCTCAAAACAAGAACCAGTAACTAAAAGAAAGATATTCTCCTTTAATCCTCCTTTGCCTGTGTTGCTTTTCACATTCCAATATGAAAACTGCCGCGGTATGCTCTTTCTGTCCCCTGTTCTCCTCCCTTTCAATGTAAATCAGGCAGCAGAATAAGCAGGAGCCAGTCTTCCCATGGATTCCCCTGGGACGCTGAAGACAGATCACATTATCTTCACAAAAGAGCCGTCCGGACTTAAGCAGCAGTTTGAAATTCCCACTTAGAGTGCTCGCAGTGAATGAACAGAATCTTGGGGGGGGGAAGAGCCCAAAATCACTACAGCGCTTTGCAGAAGAGCCAGCTCTGAAAAGCCCAACTCCCTCCTCCCGCGCAACAACCAACAGGAGTAGGGCAAGATTCCTGCACGTTGGCTCTCCGCATTGGGCAAGGGCAAGCCCAGCCTGTCAGAGAAAAAACACCCATTGGCATCAACACTGAGACAGACACCACTTCCAGCATCATGGATTTACCTTTCTGGGCTCACACAAATGTAGAGAGGATTTTTCATTTAACCTGACAGGCTCTCTCGTGCTTTTGGTTTCAAACATTCTGGTGCAGGGACTGTCGTTGAGGCTATGTTCAGAGGTGCCTTGCACACAGCAGTCCATGCCACAGGTTGTGAACGCAGCTGAATAACACCACCATCAAAGCAATGACTAACGCCCCCAGGATGCAGGGGAGGAATCTGACTATGTTTTACAATAACACGTGAAAAGAAGTCAGATTCTCCTCCCCCCAAACCACAGATCCCAATTATCACCCAAATGAGGGGTATTCATAGCCTCTAGCTATACAGTGTCTGCCAGTCAGCCACATGGCTCTTCCATCTCCACTACACATTAAAAACTTTTTTACAAGGAAATAGAAAAAAATAAAAAATTGATAAATCCTGCCTAAGTTTAAGCAGATGTACCCCCTGCATACCTACATGCTTATCTTCAGCGCACACACACACAAAAATTACAACCACATTCTTAACATCACCTTCCTAAAGCTATAAAAGAAAGGCCTCCTGCGTGGTTATCAGCCCTTAGAGAGCATCTGGATTCTGTCCCAGAGAATACAGTACAGCCCTAAACACAACTACCATATCAGATCATAAAGCGTTTGTCCTCTTTGTAGCAGGGAAAAAAAAAATAAATACCACCACTCCATAAAAGTTAAGTCTTCTTAGAGTTATAAGCCACACAGCGTCAGGTGAGAGTGTTTGGGAAAGATGTGGTGAATTAGTTATGCTTTTAAGGACAGAAACAAAACACTGAAGACATTTCAGTAAAATTCCAGACCATCAAAACCAAACACACTGGGGGGCGGGTGGCGAATGGACACACCAACACCGTGAGCAGCTGCACGTAGCACTAGTCAGAGGAGTCAGAGACAGGAAAGACACCCACACACCCCCCACCTGGTTTACCTGACCCATACCCCTGACAAGGCACAGTTGTGCTCCACGGCAGCTTTCCCAGCTCCTCAGGATGGCCTTGCTGCACATAAACACACTTTCCCACCAGAAAAGACATCTAGATTGCTTAAAATAACAGAAGCCTGAGATTTATCTCTGTGTAACTCAGTTAAACATAAATACAATCTCTCCTGGCAGGTAGTGATATAATTTAAGGGTCCTCTATCATACATTATAAGAGGTGACAGCAAAGAACTCGTAATTTATTTTTATTGATTCGGTAACCCATGCTGGATCATATCTCCCAATTCTTCCCCTTTGCTAAGAAGCCTCCACCAAAGCCTCGGGAAATTTAATTTTATGGTTTTTTTCCCTTCTCCATCTTCCTTTTAAAGCTGCTTTGCGCACATCTCTACCTAAGTTCAAGAAGGAAATGAAAAAAGGCCACAGTTACTTTGCTGGCTCTGTTCTTGTTCCAAGTATCTTCTGACACCATCTGCGAACCAGCAGATTCCGTGGAGCGATTTAACTCTGTGGAGTCACATACCTGCTGAATTTAAAGCTTCTGATATGGGAACCTAAAAAGAAGGAATGACTTGAACTCCAAGTATACCTGTGGGTGTAATACCAGCACAGGACAGTTCTCAAAAATAAATAAATAAATGAGGTTGACGGAAAGTAAGACAGAGCAGCCCTTGGAGATGTTATATATATACTGCCAGATTAGGTGATGGTTTCCCTTGAGGACTGAAGGCAAGACTGACTGGTTCCATAAGGGAAACTAAACTGTGTGGGGAATTTGGTGTCTAAGCCTTTTCTGAAAGGAAGAGAGAAAAAAGCACCCATAAAACCGATTTTTCAAGAAAATTCAGGCTGCTTATTATTCTTCCATTTCAGATTCCAGGCTCTACTCAGGAACTCTCACTCCTCTCTCACACACACAGTCTTCTCTTTCCCCCCCCCAAGTATGTACCTATACATGTATAATTATTACTGAGCTTCCTGAGATTCCAATTAGCACCTCAAATAATAGGTGCTGAACAGAGCATGGGCAAGAGACTCCCTCTTTCCACAGGTACAGGAGATGGACTAGATAAGCTGTTGAAGTCCTTTCCAGCATGTCTATGACCCAAAGATTTACTTGTTCACATGAAAATGCCTCACTACAAGCTCAGGAGAACAGCAGCAGGGAATTAGGTGCCATTCCACAGAAACAAACACCTGTTGTGCTCCCCAGAACACAGAGCCTTGCCTTCAACATGCCAACGGGAGATGTGTGCTGGAGAAGCCACCACATCAGCAGCGCAGTCTGGTCACTAGCTTGGGATTTAGAGTAGGGAAGGGTGTCAGAGCCTCCCCAAACTATTGCAAGCTTTGATGCCAGCTCGCCCACCTGCAGGGAGATTAATTTGTGATGGCAATGTTATTCTGAGACAACATTGCTCAATTTTGAACAATATTACTCAGAGAAAACATCCTTCTTCCTCTAGGGGAAGCAGTACAAAAGTTGGACTTTCACAGATGTTACCATGAAAGGAAAGGAGGTACCTGTTGGGAGATGAGCCCTTGCACCTCCTATTAATGGCCAGTTAAAAGACACTCCTGCCACTCAGTCATTATCAGCAAATCCAAGTACCTTAGACTTTGGCTTATTCCCTTCCCTGAAACAGCCTAGGGAAATAAGAACTGGTGCAGTTTGCCAGATGACAAGTGCAGGCACAGAGGGGAAAAAAAGCAAAATGTACAAATTGTTCTGTTATGGTAACTGCAGGTACCAAAGTCCAACACTTAGATTTTCCCCCCACATCTATTACCTGACTTTGAACAACTGGAACATCATTAGTATAAACCAATGATTTAATCATAATTCTTAAAACATGCGTAGGTAGAGTATTTATAAATATAATTAAGTAGTGGGGAAAGTGAAATAGTAGAATCATCACAGAAAGAATAAGATAAAAATATAAGTGATAGTTTAGAATATGAGTAACTATCACAGGCAACTTGGGTTAGCCAGGCTGAGAAGGACAGATAGGATCAGAAAGTGCTGGAGGCAAGAAACAAGCACGAGCCAGGGCCCTCCACAGACAAAAGGTCAGAAGCAATAGTTTGAGTGCTAACTAGACAATTAATATATCTTTTACATTATTATACATTCAACAAAGATGAAATGACCTGATTATCTTATATATTAAGGTAATAAAAATGCGGTCTGTCCAATTGACTGCACTCTTCTGACCTTGAACCTATGTTTATGCAGCAGTTCCTATCTGCAGATGCCCAAACTTACTTTGAAACTCAGTGGCTCAGCTGTGGTAAAGGTCAAACTCTGCCCTAGCAGCTCCTTTTCCTACTGGTATTCCTTTGAACTAATCTATACTCTTGATTTTAATAATCTTTATTATATTTATTTTCAGTTTTATCCTGCATTCATCACATGCATATGTTTCAGCATCACTACAGTGCCTGAACTCTTTGTGCTATAGCTACATTGCCTTTTTTTTTTTTTTATTCTTTGTGTTGTATGTTTAAGCAGTTAAGTAAAATTATTTTCATCTGTTGCCGTGAAAGCACACTCTCTCTGGGCAATTTCCTTTGTTTATCCCTATGCAGAGCAGCTCCTTGCTCATGCCAAACACCCCTGGAGCCCTGACGTTATCTCCTTTGAAAGGCCTAATCAAGCAGACTTTCATGAAATCTGGCTCACTAGGTATTTCCAGAAACTGGTCTGGGAATGAGTCCTCTGTGTACGTCCACGACATTGAGCCAGACAGATGTAACACCCTCCTTCATCCAAGGGCACTAAAACAATTTCGGTTCTTGGATTTGATGGGTCAATTGTTTAGTGGATGAGGAATTGGTTGGATGTTTGTATCCAGAGGGTAGTGGCCAACAGCTCAACATCCAGATGGAGAGTGGTGGCAAGTGGTGTCCCTTATGGGTCTGTATTGGGACCAGTAGTGCTCAGTATCTTCATCAATGACATCAAGAGTGGGATCAAGTGCACCGTCAGCATGTTTGCAGATAACACCAAGTTGACCGGTGTGGTTGATGCTGAAACTGTTCTATAATTCTATGATTCTTCCTATGGAGTCCAGAGGAACAAAAATGCTAACAGCAAAGTGGCCTATGCAAGACACTAGAAACAGCTTCCTTGATATGCAACAGAAAGAGGGATAGAGAATTCTTAAGGTCAAGAATCGGCTTCTCCCTTCTTTATGAGGCATCCAAGCTTGCACACCATCCCCTCCACAGAGCAGCCCTAAGCACCATGGGGCCAGAGCTGTTTAGATCCTGTCTGATAAACCAAACAACTATATGAGCCAGTTGATGGACAATCACAGTGGGCAGGTGCCAAGGGGTTCAGCTCTGCCTCCAACTGGCATTTAACTATTTCAGGTTGCAGCTACACCAGCAACAATGAACATGATCTGTATCACAATAGCCTCAGCCAGAGATAAAGCAGCCTCATAGCAAGTGGAACAGAAACGTGAGCAGATGCTGTACAGCCTGTCTAACAAAAGGAACACATTGTGGTTTCTCCTCCTTCCTGCTTGGCCACACAAAGACTTTAAAACTGTGAATTCAAGGGACTGATGGGATGCCTCCCTTCGTGTCAGCTGAAAGAGCAGACTCCAGAGATGCCCTACCATGGGAACCTAACTTAGGGCTAAGGTTTCCTCCAGGCAGTAAGAGGCTACAATAGCTACATTCCGTGGACTTAGCCCTGGGATATATGCAGGACCTGAGAGGGAGAGTAAAGGCAGAAGAGGGACCTGAAGCCCCAATTCAGAGCTCTGGTTTGTCACTCAAGCCAGACAACCCAGCTTCCAAACCAGCCAGTTATCAGTTCTGTGCCTGCCAAGGAAATACAGCTTTGAAGAAAGACACAGAGTGAACCTCTCTCCCCATCGACGTTCGACACGATCTCCCACAGCATCCTCATAGGGAAGCTTAGGAAGAGTGGGTTAGATGAATGGACAGCGAGGTGGATAGAGAACTGGTTGAAAGACAGAGCCCGGAGGGTTGTGATTAGGGGCGCAGAGTCTAGTTGGAGGTCAGTGATGAGCGGTGTTCCCCAGGGGTCAGTACTGGGCCCAGTCCTCTTCAATATATTCATTAATGGCCTGGATGAGGGGATNAAAGAGATGGCTGAGGGGTGACCTTATTAATGCCTATAAATACTTAAAAGTGTGGGTGTCAGGAGGATGGGGCCAGGCTCTTTTCAGTGGTGCCCAGTGACAGGACAAGAGGGAACGGGCACAAACTTGAGCACAGGAAATTCCACCTAAACATGAGAAGGAGCTTCTTTCCCTTGAGGGTGGCAGAGCCCTGGCACAGGCTGCCCAGGGAGGTGGTGGAGTCTCCATCTCTGGAGACATTCAAAACCCTCCTGGATGGGTTCTTGTGCAACCTGCTCTAAGGTGACCCTGCTCTGGCAGGGGGTTGGACTAGATGATCTCCAGAGGGCCCTTCCAACCCTATGATTCTATGATATGAGTATTTCCTAAAGACAGATAAAATACATTTGCTTAAAATCTGATCCTGTAGGGAGGAAAAAACAAAACCTTTTTTAATACCAAAAAAATTGTGCTCTGAAGGACTGGCATCAACTTTGGGGAAGGGGGGTTAGCATGAAGGAATGTGTCAGGAACCACAATAAAATCAGAACTTTTGGTGCTGGCCCATTATTACAATTCTGGGGGGCAAACTAAGAAAAAAATCATGCATCTGTTTTTGAGCTCTGTAAGAAAGAAAAATATATTTTTCCCACTTCAGAAATACCTTGTGCTAATATCTACATGGGGAGATGAGAAAAAGCACAGTTAAAGCTGTCAAGGGTAATTTTTCTTATAGACTTAAGTGTTCCATTACTTAAAAAAAAAAGAAGCTGAAAAAAATAGAGGAACTTGAATTCAAATCTCCTTTAATGCAATATTATGGCTGAGAATTCCAAAGCTATAAAAGTAGGAAACTCAGAAGTACAGATTCTACATTATGCACATGGATTGTATAAAATAAGAGGCAAATCACCACTGCAGAAATCCAAAGCACTATTGACTTTTGCAACCCTTTTAGGGCAAAGGGGGCTGCAGGGGCAGCCGGTCAGATGAAAATACCTACTCACTCCATACTGTAGCCCTCACTGCAATAGAAAACTTTCAGAGGTTTGACCTTGTGAGGTCACTCCCCTTACCTAAGGGCTTAAAAAACTTTGTTTGAACCTGAAATATTCTTGCTGGCAGAGAATCACAGAATCATAGAATAGTTAAGAGTTGGAAGGGACCTTAAAGATCGTCTAGTTCCAAGTCTTCTGCCCTGGGCAGGGACACCTCCCACTAGATCAGGTTGCTCCAAGCCCCATCCAGCCTGGCCTTGAACATCTCCAGGGGTGGGGCTTCCACAACTTCTCTGGGCAACCTTGGCCAGGGGCTCACTCCAAGCCACTGTTTATATCCTTTCTCATAAGAATGACGGTTATGACAACTGGACTTCTGAGTGACCTTTAAACTGGGACTGCTTTTAAGATCAGGATTTGGGATGCTATAACCCAGGAGATAGGTCCTTTTCACTTCTGCATGACAAAGGATAGATATAAAGAGAAGACTTGGTGCTTTTCTCTGCCAGCACCTCCATTGGCTCTCTTTAATGTCACAAGAACATCTGGGACTCAAAACCTGGAGGCAGAAAAGGGACAAGGACAGAGCCTCATATTTTATGAACACGCTCTGTAGCTCTGCAGCATCTCCAGATGACCTTGAGGGAATTTCACATACACAGCTGTAGGGTTGTCTTGCACATTGCACTGAGATATCAAGAACTGCCTACTACTGCAGAAGGGCTCTAAACAACATAAATAGTCCCACTGACTATTCCTGGATTGGCACATTCTCATTTGAGCACCAGAAGTTTCACAAAACTTCCAAAAATCCTTCTGTCCCTCGAGGAACATATCAGGGAATGACTATGGAGTAAGAAAAAAGAATAATGCAAAGTGACTAAACAAGATCTCTAATGGCCATTATGCAAGGTCTGCAATAGATTTGTTCTCTTTACTATTTCAAGAGCCCCGGCTTTCCATCGAAATAATCTCCTCTCCCTCACCAATCACACCACAAGGTCCTGTCTTCATGAAAAGCATGAAGTCGCACGGGCAGGACTTCAGACACTCCCCACCCCCTTGGCACTCCTTGCATCTGTCTCTCTAGCATCTGTTATGACTATGCAATAAAACCTAAGATTGGCAACTGCTCTGAAATGAAAACATGGGTTGGAGATGGGCCAGGCACACCAGCTTGTCCTGTTTTATTAGAGCCTAGACAAGGAAGGTCAATAGTTTCTGGATGGCAGTGAGATCATCTCCACGAGTTCCAGTGTGAGTTCTCTCTCTCTACTGTGATCCTTCAGTGAACAAACCCAACTCCATTCCAAATTTCATGATATGATGGCTGCAAACCCATCATTAAGAATAACTCTAATACACACATCAGCCTCCAAAACAGAGGACTGTAACATAAGCTATGTTCAAAAGTCATCTGTTCTACTTTTGTGACTGTGCAGAAGTTCATGATGACATGTACCTGCTGCAAAGGGAGAACAAAGTTCAAAGACAAACAGCAACATGTTTTTCATGGGAAAATGTTGAGCTGACAAAGGATTAGAGCTTCAAGTGCTATGAGAGGCTGAAGCATGGTGTGGACCAGAGGACTGATTCAAGTTGATGGTGCCAGGGTATCAACTCTGTATGGGCTCTTTGTCTTACCTGTCAAGACGCACAGGTAGGAAGAGGCAAGCGGCAAGTAGCTGTGACAAATGAAAGAACAAATCCAAACGCCTGTTTTGCCTTTGCTGTTTTATGATTGTCCTTACACAAAGGTGATCATCTACAAACTACTTCTTGTAAAGCACATAATATTTCTCTGTGCATTTTTACAGCAGGACTGACAATAAGTGCTCCAAAGATAACCTTCAGCAAACCTAGTTATTGGAACAGTGTAATCTGTTGTAAATTCACATATACAACATAGCAGAAAGAAGGTACTCTCCACTCCAGCCTTTCAAAAGGCTATTGATACAGGTCTCTCCAGCAACTACACTAGCACAAGACTGATTCCAACAGCTCCATAGACCACTCCATGAGACTACTGCAGTCAGAGCAGCTCTCATTAGAAAACTGATGCTACCACAAAACAGGCATCAGGGGGCTCAGCCCTGAACCAAACTGCCAAAGAATCAGAGTCCTCTACTGCATCAAAGAGCTCAAGTCATCTCTCATGGATTGTTGCATTTTGTTTTTCTTAAAGCCCTAGCTCTGGGAGGCCAGTGATGACTTAAAACAACAAACCAAACCAAATCCAATCTCAGTTCCTACTTTTCTGTATTCAGAGGGTGACTTCTAAAAACTGAGAACTCCATTTAAAGTCTTTGACTTCTACTTCACAAAACACTCCACATCTCATATACTTTTTTTTTTACACAAATGTAGAGACAACTGTCCAGCTATGTTTCTAACTATAGGTGCAGCTAAATAATGGTTTTAAACTCCATTGCATTATTTTTTTCTCCTCCCAAGAAAGAAGACAGAAAATTGACTCAGGATGTTTTAGATGCCTCAGATTAGCAATGCTACCGTCAGAATAGCACAGAGCACTCTTGAACAGCTATCACTAGTACTTGCAGGTGCCATAAGCCCTTCACGTTCAAGAATACTCGACTGGCATTCAAACATAAAGGAAAAATAAAACCAGCTTGATTCACGCACTCTCACATCAAGAGAACATGGGGTATTTTTAGAGCAACAGCTTAGCATTCACAGCACATGTAGCATTCTTGATTAAACAAGAGATCCGCATGAACATAATAAACCTGTAATTTTATTGGGCAAGCACTATGGAAACAATTTAGAATACACGGATTGCAATGTTAAGCAAACTGCAGCCCATATATAACACCCATGAATTATAGCAGTTTGGCAATGAGCTGACCAGTTGCTTCTCACAGCCTTTAATAACAATCATCCACATCTTCACAGCACAATAGAAATTAGAGATACAAGAGGCCTATTAGCTCATCCAGAAAATACGGGATTGTTCCCTATGAGATGACTGCTTATACTCTGTCCAAAGTAGATTTAAAGCTGTAAAGCAAGGTAGGCTCTTCAGCAAGATTACTCAGAGTGGCTGAGAATTCAGTTCCATAAAGCTTTTTCTAGACTTTAAATTTAAATGTTTCCTAATGTTAAAGCTAGTCCAAGGAGCCTGGTCTCCTTTGGATTCCCTGCTAGTCTGTTAAGAGAGGATAGACTGGTCCCTTTTTGCTACAGAGCAGTAGCATATAGAGACTGATCTTTTTTGACTAACAGCCTTCACAAACAGTTCTCCCCTCCATCCAGCTAGCTAGTCCTTGCCAGCTCTTGCCCATAACAGTACCTTCAGCACCACCTCTTCTCTTTGCTCACTACACAGGGACATGGATTCATGGCCCCCTTTCCACCTCACAAGTCTTTTGGCTGTATACACATCTGTTGAATTCACTCTAAATATTCATTCAGTAAATCATATATTCCAACTCACTGAACACTCCCATCACGTGTCTGTGCACTACATCCACTTTGGCCATACCTCAACGAGGTCATGTGGCAACACCACTAGCCCAACGGCTGGCAGCTCTAATGCAAGGCATAGTACCTCATCGTGTCCTGTACTAGGGCAGGGGCTCTGGTACAAGGCTGTGTTGAGAAGTTTTCCAAGCCAACAACAGAGGAAAAGAGCATGGACAAATCATACTTCTTGGGTTTTGCATCTCTAACTTTATTTCTCCAAGAGAAGTTTCTTCTGAACTTGCTCCTCTCACTCTTCCAAAACTTCCAGTAAAAATTAACATGCCCATGACTAAGAAACCCTCTGGGATTTCCAGACACTTGATCCCCACTCTTACATACACTACAAAATTCACAGCTATTAAGTGAATTGTTGCTAATGTTGGTCATATTCTTCCTGTTTAGTATAAGCATTCAATGACTGCCCTAACCACTTCTCTAAAATAAGCCCTGATCTCTACTATCTCTGATATCCAGAGACACTTGCAAGCAGTATTTCAATGAGTCACCTGCCTACACTCCCTCCGTGAGTTCATTACACTATCATAGGAAGGCAGGAGTAGAAGGGACAACATTTTCTCTACAGCAACCCACAAAACCTCACGTGTCCCCACCCAGCAAATCTCAAGATACTTCTTCACTCCTCTGAACAAATTTCAGACCTTCACTGCAAAAGCAAAACCAAAGCAAACAAAATTCCACAAAAAAAGTCTTGTAATGTACCACAGGAAGACAGGAAAAGAAAAGTCAAAAAATCAAGGGCACTGCCACTGTCCTCCATCCTTGCAATAATGAAGAATCTGAGAAATGCCAAGATGATTGTCTGAAGTGGACCACAGAGAACAGTAAACCATGTCAGAGACACAGCATCTCTCTGCTCCCTAGCTGAATGAGGAGACACTTTTAAAACATTCTGCTATTTTAACATGCTTTTGAAAACACATTTTCACAAAAAGAATTGTCAAGTGTTTGGCTTGCATTGTCATTTTCAGGTAGAGATCAGGGCACCCAAAGAAACAATATGTATAAGGAACAAGAGCCAAGCTAACAGTTCTCTGTTATAGACCTCCCCTGTTCCACTCAGAAAGTGACCATGTTACAGTGAAGAGTAATGCTTATATATCTAACACAGTACTATAAAATCTTTCAGGATGAAAATTGCAAAGAAACAGTGATTGATTATTTCTGCCACAAAAAAAAAAAAAATATAGTTTGAGGATGTAAGAGAAAGTTCTTTCTAACCTGAAGAATTACCTTCCTTTTGGGAAAGACGAACCACCCATAATGACAGGGGAAAAATCTTTGGAAGTAGTAGCAGAAAAAGACATTAGAAGTGGCAATCACTATGTCAGACACACCGCACTACAGGGAAAGGGAAGAATGGCCAGATAATGAAATTACAGAGCATTGAAAATGTCAAAGAGCGACAGTGCTCTGACATCATTCATGGGTTATATGAGGCATTAACATGCTGATATCCCATTCCAGTGACAAAGATGGCAACAAGAACAGTAAATAGTCCACAATGAATCTGTTGCTGAGACCAGGAATTTAATGAAACGGGAGACGGGCAGAAAATGAATCTTACTTCCACTATGCAGCCTTCAAACTGGAAGCTTCTGGCCTTGTTCAGAAATAGTAGTAGCTTAGGAATGCATTATTTAACTTCCCTTATCTATGATCCCCCTATACTTATCAGTAATCATCACAAAAAGGGGTATCAGGTCTCACTAACACCACCAACCTTGTTGGCAGGTGATGACACATAAGCTGCACCAAGGGAATTTTCAGTGAGGTATAAAGAAGGGGGAAAAAAAGTCCTTCACAATCAGCTGCTACATCGGGGACCCAGTGAGGCTGGGGTATCTCTGTTCCTGGAGGTATTCAGAATTTGACTGGCCAAGGCCCTGAGCAGCTTGATCTAACATCATGGCTTGATCCAACTTTGAAGCTGACCTGAGCAGGAGCTGGACCAGAAGGCCTGTAGAGACCCCGTACACCCTCCTTGCCCACCTGCCCACCCCACCCCCTGCCCCCCCAACTAAATCACTGTACAATTTAATCAGCTACACTCCCTTCAAATAGAAACACCATTGATCAATACAAGTAGGTCAAGCCATCATGCAGCAGTAAGACCAGAGGACCCTGTGTCTATCATGCAATGCATTTTTCTAATTTGCTTACGATAGTTGGTCACTATTAAAAAAAAAAAAGTCCTCTACAACCATTCCCCCTATAAAAAGGAAAAAAAAAAGATGAGTCAAGGTGAGTGGAAA
Organism: Rhinoptilus africanus; assembly: GCA_013400135.1. NCBI lineage: Eukaryota > Metazoa > Chordata > Aves > Charadriiformes > Glareolidae > Rhinoptilus > Rhinoptilus africanus. The sequence goes on from VXBO01000520.1 coordinate 407,253, forward strand.
TGTACAGTCTGTTTATGGAAACCCACTTCTGGAGACAGTCTAGTGGGTTGTAACACAGCTTGGGACAAACACAAATGAACTCTCAAATCCCCAACAGTTCCATGCGGAGCCAACACATATACCTCTACACATCCCCTCCAGACATGGCAGCCCATCAGGGCAGGCCAGGGCAGCACCATACCAGCACACCACACAAACCAATCAAGGCTGTGCTAGGACCATTTCCTCTGCAGAGTTAGACTGCAGCAGAAGTTCTGCACTGTACCCCAAAACTCCACATTCGGAGGTGCTTCCTAGGTGCGGTAAAGAAATGGTTCTATTTTCAGCCCAACTTCATAAACTCTCCTACTGGAGGGCTGGGAGCAAGATGACTTCAAAAGGTCTGATAAGGTCAGAGCAAAAGAGCAGTTGATAAGGCTATCTGGCCTTCACACTGCTTTCTTACAGAGCTTGGATTTTCTGTTTCAAAATTGTATTTCAGAACCAAGTTCACCTAAATTTAATCAGGAACATGTCTTTGAAATACAAAAAGCAAAATGAACAAAAATCCCATTCACCTAATTTAATCTGTGAAACATAAATAAAGTAATTTCCTCATTCCATCAAGCAGATGCAAATTTAATTTCAGATCATTCAATTTTTTTTTTCTGTAAACAAACAAATAAAACTAAGCATGGGAAAAGAAACCCTTGGAAACACTACCTCTTATTGCATATAGTGTGTGCCTCCCTCTCTGCTGGCCCATAACACATTTAATACTATAGTTTTTAAAGACTGATGGAATTCAATCTACTAAAGGTGTGCAATAAATGAGGCTTTGCAAAGTGTGCATGTTCAGTAAGCACAAGTATCTGGACATCTGTCCAGAGATGTGTGTAAGAAAAAGGACCCATTCCTACTCATTTCAGGAAGGCCAAGTTTTCACACAGTTTATTGGCAGCCCACCTGATAGACAACAAAGCAGACTGTGAAATAAAAATCTTTCCACCCATAAGACCATCAGTCCTTCCCTGCTACACAAGTGGATTTTGCATCATGCCCAGAAAGTAAAGCTCACCTGTTGCCCAATTAAGGTGTGGAGAAGATCTATCACCTCAGGGCATTCTTAAACACGACCATCTTGTTCATTACAAGGGCATAACATTCTTCTCTCTCCACTGAGCATTAGCCATGGATCATGTAGGCAGCCTTGGAGGTAGGTAGATGGATGTGAAACTGTTGCAAGCTTCATGGCCATATAACCAATATCTTATAGAGATATATGGACAGCAGTACAGACCTTGGCAACGTCTTTGTGATTCAACACCCATCTGCTACAACAGCAGAACAAATGAACAATAGCCATCTTTGAACTGCAGCCTACGTTCCTAATTCACACAGAATGGTAAGGGTTGGAAGGGACCTTTGAAGATTATCTAGTCCAACGCCCCTGCCAAAGGAGGGTCACCTAGAGTGGGTTGCTCAGGAACGCATCCAGGTGGGTTTTGAATATCCCTAGAGAAGGAAACTTCACAGCCTCTCTGGGCAGCCTGTGCTCTGTCACCCTCAAAGTAAAGGAATTTTTCCTCATGTTCAGATGGAACACATAGGGGAAAACTTACACCTGGCAACATCCAGGCCTGGCTGAGATAGCACTTACCTGCCAAGACACATCAGAAACAACAAACTGCATTTTTTGAACCTAGAATTAGTTTCACATTCCACCTATTGCGACTCAGTGCTCCCTCTACAGGAGTCACTCTTGGGATCTGGACAACATACAGATTTGCCTGTGTGCCTTGCACGTATAGAGCCCATGAAATGACTGACCAACGTGGGCGTTACATCAGAAGAGGAATCTGTGCTGAGATTAAATAAGGTGAGTTTGCTTTAAACTCAGGTCACACCTGCTTTGCCCCTGCTGCACAAGTCAAGATTACTCTGGGGCTACCCTATAAGGAATTAGGACCTAGAGGTGCAGTCTGGACACTTCAAACATATGCATAAATACAACACAGTGCATTGACAATTTCAAGTTCTTTCTAAAAGCTGTCACTAGAAGGGGAATATGAAGTTCCCTCTGTTTGCCCATATCTCATTTCTTACACAGATGTTCTCAATCTTCTTCCAAAAACACCTGAGGTGCAGCATCAGTTTCCTGCTAGTTAATAGTATTGCTATGCTGCACAAAGCTGTTCAATGCCCAGCCCACTGGGGCTGGAGCGGCTGGCTGACTTCACAGGAACATCAGAGAGCAATAACACAACCTGGACAGTGAAACTACAGCCTTAGATGGAGGGGATACGGCAGAGAACACCAAAACCAAGCAGAACTCACAAAGAAGGGTGATTTAACAGTGCACTGCCACTGTTCCAGCTTCATTACATTTGAATGTCAGGAATGAGCTTTAGCAACAGGCACCTGAACAAAGCTGAGTCTAACAGCTTGGAGGGTTACCTCCAACAGCTATATGCTGTTACAGTTCAGGCATGTTAATGCCTTTTGCTTGGCCCAGCTGCGAGGCAGTAATGTGAGTTAACCTTCTTCACCAAGCCTGGACTAGGAGGCTACTCTCCTAACAAAGTGGAAATACCAGCAGATCCAGTTGGCATCTAGGAATTACCCTACTCTGAACAGAAGCAAGCACCACTGGGAAGGCAGAAAGCAGAGCCCCATCTGGCTCTGTCTCCGAGCTGTCTTCCACTAAGATCAGCTGAGGTCCCTCACAGCTCTCCCACCACTTGCTGTCGTGACACTGCTCAGCTCTCCTCCCCGGCTCTCCTCCCCCGCTGGAAATCCAGCCAGCCTTGTTGTCACTTAGTACCACACAAGCACCATCCCCACTTCTCCCACTGCCGTTTGTAGCTTAATCCAGTCTACACTGCAGCTTTCCCTGCACGGCCCACTTAAGCTTGTTTTTCTTATCATTCTTCCCACAGTCTGAAGTAAAGATGTAATCACCATAGCTGCACTGTTATCCTCCCGAAATTACTTTGTCACAGGGAAAAGTACAAAAATACAATTACTTGCTTTAGCTACCGTGGCTTAAAGAGACCCAGTTTTGAAGTGCTTCCTATTTTCCAGGAAAAGACTGAAAAGTTGTACCTGTTTGTACAGCAATCGTAAAGTACTTGTACATTTCCTTAAAGAAAAACCATAGAAATTGTATCAGGTCTTATCTGCCAGAATTATATAGTATTTCTGTCTCAAAAGCCTAATGCAGTTGTATCAAAAAAAAAACATGACAAGCCACCCCAAAGGTTCTTGTTATTTAAAGAGCCTGAAGGAAAGGCCAAGCTACACACCAATTCTTGCAAATCAAGATTTCATTGACACTGGTGGAGATGGAACTGGAACCGACACCTCCTGCCACTACCGCAACACGCAACGAACTTGGAAGATTATTCAGGTTTGGAAGTGTAGGACAATTGAACTAGTGAAATCTGGAGCAGCTACCTAACCAATCCCTATTCCACAGGCAGGATCTTTCATTTCTCTGAACCACTTTCAAGAGATATTTGCCTAGTCTGTTTTTAAAGATCTCTGACACCAGAAACACTACAACCTCCAAAGGATCTATATCAGCCTTTACTCTCCTTGCCATTATAAACCGTTTCACATGAACTAACCACCTCTTTCTTGTTGTATTTTAAGCATAGGATTTCTCATCCAATCCTTCACAGATATAGTGAAAAGACTATTAGCTTAAACAACTGCGTTTTACGCTCTTATCATCCCTCTTCAGGTTCCTCTTCTTCAGCTAAACAACTCCCATCTATTCAAGATTTTCTTGTAAACCAGGTTATCCTGTGTTTGACCATAGTTGTTCTTCTCTTTCAGGTTTTATCAAAATTTTCTTTATCTCTCTTTAAACTAACTTAGACTAGCCACAGAGCTAATGCTGAGGCCTTACTTGCATTGAGTGCACTGCAAGTATTACTTTGTGTATATTACAGACTACATATAATCCTGTTCATTGAAGCAGCAGGGCATTTGCTTCCTGGGAATGAACACTCTCCCCTCTGCAAAACCTATCCTCAGTGTACTGCGGAGTTTAGCTGCTAAAGAAGAGACTGACAAGAGTGAGAACAAGCCAAGGGGAGGGAAAAGTTAGAGTAAATATTTGTGTATTTGCTGGCAGTAACATCATCAGGACTGTTGTGCAGAGGGAGAGACATTTACAGGAGATAATCCCTTCCCTTAGAACAAAAGATGAACACATCTCTGGGATGGGTCAAAGAAAACTAGCTTAGTAAGAGGTAGGAGGCTGAAAAAAGACAATTGTAGTCAAATAGTTTGAGTGAGAATCAAATCCAGGCTGGCTTTGTGTGCTAAATATTTAAGAGGAACAAGTTTTCCAAGACTACATGCCACCAGACAGTGCACTAAGGAAAAAGAGAATCAAATACAATGCACACAATGCAAAAGGGCCAGTCCCACAAACCTGAAAGCAGAAAGCCCACTTCCTAGCATTCAGGGTATTAAACAGGGTTCTATTAATGACCCCTTTCTAATACAATGAGGCTGGATTACTGTCTGACCTGCTTCGTTTCAGAAGTAAAAGATGACACAGTGAAGTCTGCTGGTCCAAGTGGCCCAAAAGAAAAGCCAGAAGACACAGCAGAGAACCTTACAGGTTCTCATGCAAGCAGCTGAAAGCCCAGGCTAGACCCGTCTTCCTCTTCTCTCTTTTCCAGCCCAAACAAACTCCCTTTCAGTCCTCAACGAATATTTTAGTGAGCAAATTGAGTGCTACATAGTAGTACAAATATTTCAGCAATGGGATTAGAAGAATCCCCGTCAGATATGGCAGGCATCAAGAATCACTGTCACCCACATAGAAATCACTCACATAGAAAGGAATCAAGAAGCCAGGAAGTAACAGGAAAGCATGGCCAGTGGGCAAACAAAACAATCAAAGACAAGATGGCAATGCTGGAGAAAGAGCAGAGAAATAGCTGGATTATGCTCCAGTATCCAAGCTCTGGAAAGGCCAAAGCAACTTTGTCATTAGCAGAGAAGAAAGTGCTTCCTGATAAACAGTCCTAACAAATCTGTGTGGTATAATGCAATTTATGTGGACTACAATGCAGTTAATTTATCCCCACAAAGGAAGGCAACACTGTAACTCACCAGACAGGTTCTAGTTCTTTCCATCACTTGTGGTGATAAATTCAGCCCAGGTTTTTGTACCTGACTTAATTTCTGGGTACCTTAAGCTATTCTGACATTAACCTTAATGTGACAGTCTCTGTGGCAATCCAGAAGTGACACATATCCAGCCACATTTTTTTAATTGTGGTTCTCTCTTTTTCTCCTCTCTTCCTTTTTTTCTCCTCTCCAGTGCTCATGAAAAGCATCAGACTGGCAAGGGTAGAGAACAAGCCATTTATTTGCTGTCACAACAGATATGCAGCACAGGGCTAGTTGCCTATGCATCATTCCCTGCCAGTGTGGATCAGCCTTGGCTCAGGGGGACCCATCTCCATGAGTAAGAGCACAAATCAATTTTTCATGGCTGTTCAGAGTCAGCCTCTCTCTTGACACCAACCATTTCTACCAGCTGCACTGGTAAGTTCTGTCACATGGATGTCTGTACACTAGGAAGTGGACTCAAACTACACAAATCAGCCCATCAAAGACATTCCCTTATTTCCAATTCCACAAAAAAAAAAAACCCACCCCA
>VXBO01000520.1:417868-484961 GCA_013400135.1 Rhinoptilus africanus
CTTTCTATCTCCTTCTTTAGGGAATTTTACTCCCCTTTGAATAACTCCCTTTTTAGGAAAGCCAGCTGTTTTCCTACACTCTTCCTTTAGAAAAGGTCACCATTTGGGGAACAGAAAGCTTTAAATAACGTATAAGGAGCTGACAGGTAGATTGAAAACCCAAAAGGAATGAATAGACCAGGCACTGGAAATAGCATCCAACACAGAGCTCATCAGCAAATTCCTAACCTGCTCTAATCATAGCAGGGCAATCCTTCTAAGCAGAAACAGGACTGCTACAACTAAGGGCCATGGCGGGTGGTGAAAAGAAGTCCCAGCTGTTCTTCAGCCACCTTTGCCAAGGATTACTTTAAAGATGCATCTCAGGGCCTGATGCCAAAAGAACCTGGATCTACCTGCAGTGCTAGATGCGTTCTCTTCTCACATTTCACAGAATCATAGGGTTGGAAGGGACCTTAATAGATCATCTAGTCCAACCCCCTGCCAGAGCAGGGTCACCCAGAGCAGGGGGCACAGGAACGCCTCCAGGAGGGGTTGGGATGTCTCCAGAGATAGAGACTCCCCCACCTCCCTGGGCAGCCTGGGCCAGGGCTCTGCCACCCTCAAGGGAAAGAAGTTCCTCCTCAGGTTTAAGTGGAACTTCCTATACTCAAGTTTGTGCCCGTTACCTCTTGTCCTGTCCCTGGGCACCACTGAAAAGAGCCTGGCCCCATCCTCCTGACACCCACCCTTCAAGTATTTATAAGTGTTGATAAGGTCCCCCCTAGTACATTTGCTAGTACTTCAACCTGTGCAAAGGATCTAGGGGTCAAACTCCATCATGTGTGTGAAGAAACACAAGACACTGGGATTACTATGGCCAAAAAAGAATTCTAAGCAGCTCTAAAGCAGGAAGACACCAAAGTTAGTTGCATGTGTTCATAACACCACAAGCAGGATGCAACCATTATGGGAAGACTGATGGTTCCTAATCCACAAGGAGGGATCCTACCCTGAACTGGAGTGCATGAAGGATGTTTATGCATAGAAGAGTCGACACTAGATCTGTTAGGTGCCCTTCCCATTATTGCCAGGTGATACTGTGGACACTCATTACCCAGAAAACCAGACCTCTTAGCATACGTTTGACCATCTCCCAAACAAAACTATAGGTATGTACAAAGCAATAGAACTAAATCACATTGCAAACCTACCTGGTGCTATAATGATTTGTCACAAGAAGAAGAATATAACCTTGGTTAAAGATAGCGGCAGAGAAGATGGAAGAGTTGTTCCCTTGATCATACTCTTTTCTTTTTTGTGCTAGATCTCAGAGCGACCTTTGCAATTCAAGCCATGCCACGGTCATTGAAATAATAAAAGTACATTTTATTACTTACACTCCTGCTTGTAAGAAAACTCATCCTGAACTCCACCTTAATGTCCAATTCTCCTTAATGTTTCACATCTTACTGAGTTTCTGAGGCCTTTCATCCTGCTATATGAAGCTGACTGACCCCCATCTGTTCTCCTACAAGTGAATAGTAGCTTGAATGTAGTTAATATACCTGTCAAACTATGCTGAGGTGAATGATATGTTAATGACGTGCACAGTATTAAATAATTCACCATTCTAACAATAAGGTGACTCAGTTCTTGCACCATTCATTTTTGCTTTTCATGGAAGGAGCTTGCTGTTCCAAAATATGCTCTTGTCTAGGTCAAGAGTGGGCATGTGTGCATGGAGAAGAGGTAGAAGTAGAACAATGTAGATTTTCCCAGGAAACATTTCAAATGCAAGGGGAGCTGTGTAAATGAAGACCCACACATGACAGGATCAGGTTAGGAGTCTCGAGCATTTTACTCCTCAAGGGTGACAATACTGGGATTTCACACACACATATAAACTCGACAGCTATGCTGGCAAACCTTGCATCCCACGTACAGTCACCTGTCAACTCATACAAGCCACTGTTACTTCAGCAAAATAAAACCAAAGAGACATACAACTAGAAACCAGAGATCTGTTCCAGCCAATCTTCTAAAGTTTGCTGACCTAAAGGAACAAGCAATTGGTAATCCCACATTACAACAGAATTGCAAGTCCAAGATGACCGTGACCATGGAAGTGATGATTCTCTTTCCAACCGAAAACCAGGGCCTGGGACAGCAGACCACCCGATTTCCTTTTGCTACAATAGGGGGGATAAAATACACAGCCAGAACAGAGGATGCTCTCTCCTGACTTACAGCTGGCAACTAGGAGAGGGGCTAATATTAACCAAAACAGGAGCTTCTTTTCCTTCAAAGTCTCAGTGAACACAACCTCAACCCAAAGAAAGGCCATCAGCAGGGACTGCTTCCTCTTGCAAAGTGTCATGCCACAGCGCACTTCAACATCCTCAATGAGGTGGTATTACCGAAAGCTGGATCCCTTTTTTCCACAACAAGCAGGAGGCATGGCAGCTTCCTGCTGCAGGCGTTTGTTCCTCCCACATATTTCTAGTAAAACCTAACAGCACAGCATCTGTGCACCCAGCCCCAGAGGAAAGATTGCTGTGGTAGATGAATGTCATAGGAGTCACTTTTCCAAAATTGACTTCCAAAACTCAACAACAGTCTCCATGTGTATCCTGCCTGCTGTCTTCAGTTAGAAGACAGGAAAGCAGTTTACTTTCATGCTCTTTTAAGTATCAGGTAGCACCTTTCACACCCACACACAATTAAGGCATGTATTCTGATCCCATTCCCACTTGGGAAAAAACAAATGGGGCTTATTAATATCAGAAAGCCATCCCCAGAAGTGGTCCAACTCTGCATTATTTGCTAGCATCAGGAGACATGAAAAATTTGCATCCTTTAAAACTGGGTCACACGTTTCTCTGCCACAACAAAAATTAGCTCATCTGTCCTAAAGGCATATAATGCTCATGAGGTCTGAAGTTGTTTACTTTTGGCTCCAAGGGAGAATTAGAGCCTTGGTTCTGCTGTGATGAAGGCTATAAAGTGGTCTCCAGCACAGTTTTAATACATGGACTATTACAGCACAGGGCTTATGATTGTTTACATTTTTGCCTTCCAGTGACCACAGAAAAACAAAGTGCCTGGTGCCCAGGGAACAGCACTACTGATTCAGTCTGGCAGCAGGTCAGCAGAGGTGAGGCAGAACAGCATGAAAACTACTCTCTTTGCATGACCCTTCACAAAAAATGTCTCAGGCATCCACAGCAAGCATGCTTTTGTTAGTCCACAACATCAGCTTTATCCCATTTACTGGAACAATAAATCCTGTCAGAAGAGGATGCCAGTTACCCTCAGAGAGAGCTTCAGCATCGTCTTTAGATGCTTTTGTCCTTCCAGTTCATGGAAATCTCAGTTCCAGAGTCTCTGGAAAGTCTGTAGTCGAAGATAGCAAATAAGGCTGTTTGACCAGTGTCCCATCCTCAAAATGGGAAGTTTCACTAAATGTAACCAAAATGCAAACAGCTCGCCTCCTCAGTTTTCCTGGGCTCTGGGTGGCTGTTCAGTGGTGGTGGTGGTGCATAATAGTCTCTGCTTCCCAACCCAGAGACAGCTGTTTCTCCAGCTGGACAGAATAAGATGTTATTCCTCACAACACAGAAAGAACACAAACTCAGCCACCTTGGGGACATGGGCTCCAAAAAGGTCAAACTAAATTACTCTATGATAATAATTACTTCATCAATAATTAAAAGTGATAATAATCACATCTGGGATGAGCCAAAGGAATACTTTAAACACTATCATCGCATCAGGCACAAGGAGAGGGGATTATACAAAGCAGACAAAATGCAGACCTAAAGTTATTATCCTAGCCTAAACTCCTCTTTGTGCTCAGAGGAAAGACAACAGAAAAAATAACATCTGTCTTTTATTTGCTGTTGTTGTGGATGGAGCTCTTTTCTAAGTCACTAGGTTGACAAAAGAAATTCTGATCTCTGAAACCTTCAAGGATAACAGATCTTGAGGATGCTAGTTCTGTAGCACCAAAGTGAACAATATCTTCCTCAAATGTGGACCCACCAGATAAATTATATAGGTCACACTACACCAAAAAGAAAAAAGAGCAGGAGTGTGGGTTCCCCTGACCCCCCNATGGTCTCATATGTCCCTTTAAGGGCTGATGTAAAAAGCTGCTTCTCCAGCCCAGGGTTACCAGCACATGGAGCTCACCACTCCCATAAGGTACTTCATGCCATGTCTCAGTACAGGTGATGCTGCATAGGTCTGTCAGTGGAGGTCCTACTGACACCCTGAACCTATGTCAATAGGTCCAACAACAGAGGGGTGCTGGTAGGTAAAATGTGACAATGTGTGGGGTCAGAAAGAGGAAAATGTTTTCAAGTTTTTAAAATTATTGTTATTTTAAGTGATTGCAAAACATGAAAATTAAAGAGATGACAATGTGAAAAGCACCAAATGCTAATGTAATGTCCCACAAATATGATCCATTCCAACTGATAAGACAAACATTAAAGGCCAGGAAAAAAAAGATAACCAGGTGTTGCCTTCTTTAGTGACATAATGAGTTTATTAGCTTGAAACTAGACCCACTTGTGCAGATAAATAACTGCTCAAGCTAGTGTCTGTTTACACGTGTTTACTATGAACACGTGTTTCACATCTGCCTTCTGGGATGACGGTATCTAATATTTGAAATACTGTAGTTATTTCTACTCTGACCTAAGGAGGAATGCCTGATACACCCAAGAACATTGATTTGGGCATTTCCATCCTTCCACCTTCCATCATCATCATATCTGGATTCCTCCTATGTGTTAATATACTTGTTCTCAAGTGTTCCGGGTGCTCTGAAAAGCATGTTCATTCCTGTTTTACCAGTGAGGAGCTGAAGCATTCAGAAACGCACAGGACAGAGCCTGAGAAAACCGAAATTACTACCCACTAACTCTGTTCTGTAAATGCCAAGTCTTTTTTGAACACCTGCCCACAAGTCAAACGGGAAATCGGCAGCCAAACCAGGACCTGAACTCACATCTGAATCCCACAGGATAAGATAACTTCTGAACGCTGCTCAAGTACAGTTGCCAGGATTTGGACTAACTGGGTTTCACCTCACAGCCCTTGGTAACTCTTCAACACACATCTTCAAATTATCAAACTTCTCCCCTTCCCAGATGCATCCACTGTAGCTAATACTACTGACTCTTGCTGGTGCCCGCTGCCAGCACAGACTGTGCCAGGCCTCCTGACTAAGGTAAAAGGAGTATTTCTGTGCAATGACTTGTCAAGTCATCTTTTTTCTTTTTTCTGTTGTCCAGGCAGAATCCCCTCTGAATCCAGAATCCCACTCTGCAAGCTGCCAAGTAGATGCTGAGTGTTTCCCAGTTCTCTGCAGAAGGGAGACTGGCAAAAGGCATTTATGTGCTTCTTTCCTCAAGAACTTTGTCTGTTAATAATGCGCATTTCACAGGCTTTTGGTGCAATGCCACAAATATGGCCTCAAGAACTCTGCTAGCAGAGTAAGCATCTACTAACAGCCAATATATCAGCTCCAGCTCAGAAATGTCCAGCAGCATTACATCTTCATTTTGCATTTTAATGTTGTATAGCCCAGACAATAACACTGACAGAGGACAGTTCAGAATTCAAGACTTGCAAACCTCAGCTGCTCTTCAGTCTCCAGCGCCAGCTTTAATAGAGTCCAGTAAGCCATCCCCCTCAAGAAGCTAATGCAAGCAAAAATACTTGCTGGTTTTGGTAGTTCAATCTGCAGCATTTTTGCTAAGGATTAGAAGATCTAGAAAGTTAGCTAGAAGGGATTTTCAGAAGTTTTGTTTTACAATTCCTTTTTGGATATTAAGTTTAAAAACTCTCGCAGTATCTAGGCCATTTCATTTATTTCTTCTGAGTGCTGGATTTGGCTACACCAGCCATACAGACTGATGCTCCAGAACACAGCAAGAGGGCTGGAAGAAAGTGTTTTGGAGCAATTGGTTCCCCTTGCATGATCAGAAGTAAGCAGCTCAGCACAAGAGGACCGATTCTGGGCTGTACCTTTGCAACTAATTGCTCACACAGAAACAGCATTTCAATATCCAAACAGGATCAAACCCATGGATTGTCAGGTCTTTTGTAAGAACACTGCCAAACTCCTCCCCCACAAGATCTTACAACCTGAGAAAAATGATGGACAATATTATGTCTATTTTACAGGTGGAGAATTAAGCTGCAGAGAGACCATGAGCTGTCTGCAAAGGGAAACTGATTGGTGCAAGAAACGCATCCTTAAATAAGTGTAGCAACACCCCATAGGAACAAGCTTATTCTGGAATCATTGTGTTCAGTGAAGGTATTTTCACAAATAACTGCAGCTTCTTCACACACCACCTCTGCTTTATACTGAGCAACTTTCCTGAGGCCTGAGATACCAGGTTCACACAGCTCCAACTCCTATTCAAGCACTTGGCAGACACTGAAATTAAGCTGGCATCAAGCACCTATATCCCCTTGAGGATTTGAGCCTAGTGTCTTGCTCTATGGCACAAAGGAAGTCTTGGCAAAACCAGGATTTAGAGGAAAATCTTCTTTATCTCCCCTTAATGAAAGAAGTCCTGCAACCCAATAAAAAGTTGATCTCTCCTCTTTATCACTTGTATTGCAGTTCCTTTCCAAATAATATCACTTGGACTGAGCAGCTCTTACCCTTTATAGCAATCCTGAGCAGACAAGCAAGTCCTTCTGATAGCTGGTACTAGTATTATACTCTTAAAGCACCCCAACAAGCCAGACTTCACAGCCCTCAGCACTTCATAGCCTTCAGCAAACTCAAACTGACCCACTCAGACAATCTGAAACTACATTCAAACTCATCCGCCAACTTGTAAGGTCAGGAATCTCTTAGTCTCCTGTCTGTCCTTCCCTTAAGGTACAGAGATACAGTTTTACATAGCTTTGGCACTCTAAGAGCTTGATAGAGCAAAGATGATTGTGCCACCCGACTGAAGTTTAATACTTGATTTGATATGGTACAAACAACTGCCTATTTTGAAGTCTGACCAGCAGGAAGTGCCCACTGCTAACAACCACGGCACACGTCATGCCTGCTGAGGTGACGTTGAGGAGAGCCACGTAACAACAGATAGCCACCTTAGTCTTTTGGAGCTTAAAAGGATACCTAATGGTATGTAAGTGCCACAAGACACACACAGTAAGCACAGAGTTCACTGTAATACAGAGGATTTCAGCTAGGTCTATTTGTGTGTTAAGACATGATCTAAACCATAGTCTAGACACCAGATCCAAAAGAGGGCATCTTCAGCACAGAAGCTCACTGTTGACTTCAAAATGGAAGTCTCCATCTCCTAACTGACACCACTTTGTCCTGCTTTCATCTACCTTAGTTTGCATCCTCCTAGAAAATAATTAGCCTGAACCCTTAACACATAGAATCAAAGCAGGAACTTCTCAACTTTGATATCAGTACTTTTATGCTAAATCAGAGGGGCCTGATTTTACAAAACAACTTCACCACCTGTGGGCATGTCATCACAACAACACACAGCATGCCAAGTCCACAAGCAAATGCTAGCTTGGTGTCTGATGGTTTTCTGTCATATAGAATCAGCCACTTTCACTCATGTGACCGCAGCAAGGGTACACACAAAACTGCACTGGGTGTTTCGGAAATCATGTCTGGGTGAAGATATCAGCAGAAATCCAACCCTCTACCCACTTCTGATGCCACTGCCTCACGCGTAAGTAAAAGGTGACCCCATTAAATGGCCAGTATGTTCAGAACGAGTCTAGGCTTTAAAAAGAGCTAGTTAATTTTACTGTCAATAACTGCAGCTAAGATAACAGTAATCAAATCTCATGCTTCACAATGTGAATTAACTGCCTTCAGGCTCAGAAAGATACCTATTTCTTTGCCTCTGGATATCACTAAAAAACTAGCATAAAGGATTATATGATTCAAACACAAGACCCATTTATTGCTCGGTGCCATAAGCAAGATACTGCATTTAACAGGTAAAATGATCCAGTACAGACAAATCTCTGACACAATTTATTAACATCAACTTTTACTTCCTACTCTCCCATTGTCTCCATCCTTCTCTGTAACATGATTTTGTTTTGCAGAAGGTTAAATTTTGTTTTCCTAGCTGTTGTCCAACAAACACATGCAGAATTACCTAAGGGCACTTCAAACACACTTTGATAATTTTTTGTTTTAATTGGGCCAGCTATCTATTATCAACATTAACACTGAGAGAATATTGAAAACTACATCTAAAACACTGATTAGCTGCTGTTTGGGTCCCTAGTTCCCTAGAAATAGCCAATAGAGCAGGCATTTCTTCCACACACAGCCTCCCTGCCGTGCCCCAATGCAGCAGAAGAGCCAGGCAAGGGGAAATTAAGCAATTAATTGTTTGGGGTTTTTTTTAAAAAAAAAGAAAGAAAAAGGCAGTTGAGTAAATCATTTAGTACATGGGAAAATTAATAGCAGTAGCCAAAAGACAGGCACAAGGGAAGAAGCATCCACTCCCTCCTGAAGCTGTCTGTTGCCCTCCGCTGTTTCCTGGCTCAGCTCCCTGCACAGCTTGGTCCATGCTCCTCACCGGAGATCTTCTCTCTGTCCTCACCCATCGCCAGCCTTGGGCTCCACCCCTCACACGCACCTGGAGGGGAGACAGAGCCTGGCACAGTTTTCCTGGTTTGACTGGCCAAGCCACTGGTAAACCCTGAAAGACCTCTCCTGCCTTGCAAGGCTCCTAATGCTTGTTGGTTTATGGAGCGCTTGCTTGCTGCGGCGAGGGAGCCAAAGAGCTATTGCTAATTAGCACAAGTGCGGCCTACTTCATGGGCACACATACGAGCAGAGAGTACCCTGGATATATGTCATGCATTATCAGCTAGTTTTCCTCTATGAGGGGACACTACGTTGTCCTGGTGTCATGATAATTAGTAACAACATATGCTATTGGGAAAAATCTGCTTCCAGCCACAGAAAGAGTGGAGGACAGGTGGCAGCATAGCGAAGAGGACAAGCCCAAGGATCCTCTCCTGTTGTCTCCTCAAGCTTAAGGCAGTAACCAAGGTAAAACAGTCAACACCGAACCCATTTAAAGTCAGACATCATGAAAACGTGACCATGCACAGACCTGGTGAAGTACCAAAACAATTTACCCTGGAACAAAACACACACCCATGGAAGAATCTAAAAAAATGCTAGAGATGTTTATCTGGGAGAGTCTGGATTAAATTGAGCATACCTCAACAGATCAGCTCCCCAAAAAGTCTTTTCTACAGTTTTCAGATTAGGAAATCTGGCAGTTGCCCTATTTCTGATTTTTCACTGATCTGTGTGTATGCCACTAAGACAATCTTTCTGTCACAGTCTCCTCATCTGTAACATAGTGATCATGACACGTAACAGCTGGTTTTGGACACCTATACAGAGAGAGGAAGCACAAGGCAGGAGCCAGGGTACAATATTTTTACTGTTACTGGGGTAATAGAGACATTGGCAATTATTTTCATGCAAGTTTAGACACAAAAATGAGGACAGTAATGAATGTCTCACAGCCCTCTCTTCTTGAGAGACTAGTCTTCAGTTCCAGCCCAAACTCTCACTCTCACCCAAAATAAGTCACCAAATATGACCCAGTTCTAGTGAAACAGAAATATCCATTCCTGACTCCACTGGTGTATTGGAAGGGTGAAAGCCCACTGGGAGATGCCCCAAAGGGCTGTGCAACCACAGAGTCAGAAAAACATTCAGAGGAACAGACTGCAGCCAGGATACAAGCTAAAGCATCCCCCAGCCTTGCCCAGCCTTAGCACACGGATGGGTCTTAATCAACAGGCTTCTAGATTTGTATAATGTTCACTCAAGGGGAATAACTGCTCACACTGCTCCACTTTCACCATGATTGCGCTGCTGGGGGACACGGGTGCCTGCTAACAGTGTGAGAAACGTGAAGTTTGGAAAGGTGGAGAGAAGAGAGCACAGCAGTCAAACCAGCTGTCATGACTGACTACAAAAAAATGGCAGCATGAGATCACTCACACCTGAATAAAGCCCTCCTGGCCCTGTTTGGTCACTGTCCTTGAAACAGCCATACTACCACATTGCACCACCTCCTCCATTCTCCCATCTTCACCACACACAACCTGCAAGTATCCACCCAGAAATTGCCATGCCTTCATGGGTCAGTCATAATGCAGAGCACTTCCAGTTATGCAAAGAAAATGGACAGTAAAACTTCCCTTAGAGCATGAGTCAGAACATGAGTCTGAATTATGATTATTTCCATAGCTTAATAACAATGACAAATCCATCCTGCCCCCAGAAATATATTTAGGTGCATACAAAAAAAGATGGAAGGAGGGGATAATGAGTCTTCAGTATTAGCTCATCAGCCATAGAAAACAGTGTTCACAGAGCTTTCTTGAAAGCACTTACCTTCAGTGGTAAGAAAACATAGATAGAAATGAGCAAGTGGAAAAGCTCCTAGTACCACCAGCGCTGCTACTTGCCGCTTTATACACAGACCAAAACTGAACCAACTAGGAGGATCAGGTACAAAAGAGGTTTCTTTTGCTGGAAGGACCAGCTGCTTCTAACAGAAGTGTGTGCAAGTGGCATCTCTTCTCAGGACAGGTCAGACTATCCTAAGCTTAGAGCCCATCTCTCCTATCACCTTCCTGTGGTAACAGCTCTCAACAGCAAGACATTAAAGTATCTGCACCTGTAAACTCTCAGCTTACAAAAGACCTAAAACTCAGCAGCTCCCATTGAAAGCATTTTTTTGGCTGCTACGCACACTATACCTTTCAGGTAGTGGACAAATTTCCCCATCCACAGATCTGCCAGCAACCTGCCTTGGCCTGTATGCAAACAGAGTAAAAGTTGTAGACTGTAAGTGAAGTGAGCAGGTCATCCCTCTCCATTTACCACCCAGCAGTGCAGTGAGAAGGCAGAAAACAAGCCCCTCCATGATTTTCCATGAGAACTCCAAAGGGGATGGGAGGAAGGCAGGACACCAAGGCATGACAGCAGCAGCCAGCTCACCTCCCCTCCACCACTCACAGGTCTGGGACAAGCCCAAGTCCAGGGGTCCTGTGGTCTGTTAGAGCACAGCTCTGAGTGCTTCCTCCTACAGCTCCTTATCTCCTGTTCCGCCTTTAAATAAGCCTCATCAGATCATGAAAAGAAAAAAAAAAAGCAAAAGCAACTCAGTCCAGCAGCTCCGGACAGGATGAGTTCTCATTCTTACACTTTATAGCTAGAGCTACCAGTCTGACACAGTTTATTGCTGTGCTTCCTCTTATACCATGCGCTGCAGCTTATTAGCTGTTACTCAGCACCCATTCCTCCTGCTGCTTGTCACCAAGGAGAATGGCAGCTGGGATTTGGCACAACACCTCACCATACATAGTACACCCAAGTATCCTAATAAATTGAGCCTGATATTGTTCCCATCAAATACCTACAAAAATAAATTTTTCTTCTCTCACCTTCAGTGTTGATATCAAAATTAATATGCAGAGCTATTTTGCTTTTTAGGTGGTAAATCAGAGAACAAAATGCATAGGTCAAATGATTGCCATACTATCAGGATTATTCCTATGTCTGGACAACCACATGTTACAGAAATAAAATGCTCGTGATAGAACTGCAAATTCTACCAAGCTCTGGCACCAGATGACATGATATTCTACTTTTTTTTTCCATTGCTGCTAGGATGAAACCACCCATGGAATTAGGGAAACCAATCAGAACTCAAAGCTGAGTGGCATTCATCTCAGCTAAAGCACACCATTACTTCTACTCCTCCAAACTACACAAAATTCCAGGCTCCAGAACAAATCCTAAGTGTATGAACAAAACCACAGAAGAACTAGTCTACCTAAAGATCAACAAGAGAACTAGCAAGCTTCATTCTAGGGGGTTCAAAAGCTTTAGGGAGCAAAGCCCACTGGGATCCCAGTTCCTGAAATCCTGTACTGGAATGGCAGTTCTAAGGCTCTTGCCAGTACTATCAGCTTTCAAACTCCTTAAATTCAGGGGCAGGTGAGGAGGAAGGGGGGGTAGTCTTTAATGAAATGAACATTCAATTTCACTACAAAAATATTTTCCATTAAGTTTTTCATAGCCTATTACATTTTTTTTGCTTTTGAGAAGTGAAAGCAAACTAAAATATTTCCCAATTGATTCATACTCCGCTCACTTTTTAAATAGATTTATTTTCTAAATACTTTTCAGAAATGGAAGCTGTGTTCAAAACTGAAGCTGCCTTCACAAAACATTTGCATTTTGATAAAAATGTATTTTCTCCCCCCTCCCCACCACTGAAACACTTGATTCAACTTTCTGGTTTGACTATTGCAGGATAAATATGTAGGAAAAAAATTTTGCCATTTAGAAACTGCCTTACATTGACCCATATTATTCATAACAGTTTGTTTTAATTTGCTTCAGCTTTTACCTGTGACATATACTCTACAGATTCAATTCCTGTCTGTGGGCTTATCCTTTATCGGTGCTCAAGAAACCCTTCTGAGGCCAGACTGCCTGGGCAGGCTGTAACAACAGCCTTTAGGTGCTGCAATCCACTCTGGGCAGAGCAGACTGGCCTTTCCAAGCTGCTGGATTGCTGACACTTTGCAAATGTCATCTCCAGCATTGTGCAGCACTGTATGGCAGGGCAGGCATGATAGAGCATTACTAGAGAGCACGCAGGTGCATGCAAGAAGAAAAAAAAAAATCAATCACTTGCAGCAGAGGTTAGTAAGGGAGGTGGGATTATAAAATGGCAGAACTGCTGACACCTGTAGTACTGAGGAATATCTGCAAACCTCTGCAACTCCTGGCTATAATTTCCCCGGCATATCCACCAGTACTAGCTCAGCTCCTGATGCCGGTCACCATCACTGGTCTGCTCTCCAACACAGGAAAAACACAGCCACACAGCCATATGTAGGAAAGTTTCACAGATATAGGGTGTTTCTGTATCACTGCTCCTCTCTTGCTACTTCTCTCTTATATAGCACTGACTGGATATAACTTCTGACCACCTGCTCTTCTTCTATTCATTCTATTCCCACTCCACCCTTAATTTTACCTCCAAATATTGAATTTTCATGATTATTGGTCTCCTTTAACCTCACCGGAGCATGGAAAGGGTAGGTGGGTGGCTGAATCCTTTAGAGAGCATTACTAATGCCAAGAGAGAGAGAACAAGAACCAGACAGTCATCTTTATCTCCACGGATATGGCACTATCCAAAGAAGAACAACTTGGTGTTAAATTCTCCAAACTAACCAACAACTAATGACAGTCTGTGCAAGTAAAAATATGTCGGAGAAATCCAGACTTCAGCAGTAAGTGCTGATACTCTCTGGTCGAGAACTCAGCTTCCTGAAAGCCAATGTATTTCTTATTTTTAAGTAAATGGGATAGTGTACCACAGTCTTAAAATCTATGCAACCATACCTTTAGCCACTACAGTCACTCATAGCTGGATGCTAATGCTAGTTAAACAACAGGCCATTGGTGCTTGTCCCTGAATAATGTAATTACATCAGCCTCAAAGTTCCGCGTTTCCCTGACATACCATAAAAGGGACTCTCCCCCAGCAAGCCAAAACAGGTCACAGTGCTGGCAATTCCCCTGACCTAAGCCAAGGCAGGCTCCCAGTGACATTGCCAAGGTTTGTACTACACTCTGACCATTCTGCAGGTAGAGAAAGAGTCATAAGGCTGTTTAAGGCTCCATAGCCAAATGTTTTTTCAAGCAGGTAAAAGAAACATGCATAGCTGCCTACTGCAAGCATTGTTTCAGATGACCAGGGCTACAAATCATGACCATTTTGATGATACAGTAGGTGATCATCCCTTACAGGAGGCAGTTCAGGGAATGAGCACACACCTATTCCAAATCCCTCAGCACTTGGTCACCCCAATACTGCCTGCCCCCTTCCCCAGGCATGAGAGTTCAAAATGAACCAACTGCTTCTCTGGGCAGGTAATTTCAGCCCACAGAAGGAACTTGCTTATGCACAGACTTGGCCGCTAGAGCCAGTCAGCATACTGTGGCTGGAGCCACTCACCTCCTGGGACCTCACATCCACATTTAACTAAAGCTACCAGCTTTCAGTATCTAACAGTGAAAGTAGCTTTAAATACCAAAGGATGTCCCACTAGCCTGGGACATGGACAGCAGGGAGTCAACTAGCCCATGAACACACTACTCACCCTTCTGACACCCCATCACAGGAGTACAAATATCTAGGGGTTATCTGCTAGAGGTTACCTGTCTCCAGCTCACAGGGTCAAGCCCTGACTAGTTTTCTAGTCACCTGGAGATAAGTAGCATCACAGACCTGTGGGTCTCCCTGGCTTTCTTGCATTCCAGATATCACCAGCAGTGACAAGAAGCCAGGACAAAGTGCTTCTTTGCATAACTCACCACTGACACTGCACTGGCCACATTGCCAAGATCCCAGCTATGCATGGAATTACCACATGCTTCCCACTCCCTGCAGGGACTTACACATGGAGAAACCTGCAAGAATTTACTGCTCCAACCTGGGGCACAAATCTCTCTCCATCCATGGCAGGGGCAGCAGGGCAGTACTGAGAAGTAGCAGCACACAGGGTGCTTCGAGAGGCAAGCACCCACCCTCAGAGCCTCATGGTCTCACATGCCTGCTCTTCACATTCAGCCAGTCAATCACAGCGGACTAGGAGCAGGAGGACGTTGAGATAATGTCAATCAAGGGCTGGAACAGAGAATGGCCTAAAGGGAAAACAACAGGGAGGTATAAAGACAATTTTGTTGCCTTTTGAGTTACCAGAAATCCCTGTAAAAGTGAAGCGTTGTCCTTGGAAATGGGCACATAAGCTGGGCACTCCTCCTGCTTACAGATGTACAGCATTATACTGAAAGGTAGAGTTTCCTCTTGGGTATAACCAGTTGTAAAAAGTTCTGCTGTTGCAACGTCCATTTTCTTCTGTTCATTTACAGTGAACTGCCTCTACTTGTAGTCCTTCTATAAACCAGGGGGGGAAGGAGGCACAAGGGAAATATTTTCCTTCAAAACCTTATTTTGCCTTCAAACAAGAGGGGTGGCTTGGAGAGGAGAGAGGTTAGAGATCTAGAGGGAAGTGTGCTCCAGACAAAGGGAGAAACAAGATCTCTTGTTTCAATTGAGAGAAAAGAAAAAAAAACCAAACTTATTTATCAATCCAAAAAAGGTCAGCGTTAGCCCTTCAGGCAAAGCTGCAGGTGCTATTTCCATATCCTTCATGTATCCTGAACTCTGGCTCTGGAAGCTTTCAACCTTTTGTATGAGAGCAAAGACAAACCATGAATATTTCATGTGTTGCCTTCACTTACTTGCAAGATCCTTGGAAACTATTAAAGTGCAAGCGTAATAATGTCATCATTTACTTGTCATCTTCCACCTGCTCTTTGCAAAGAAAAGAAGAAAAGAATACCTGGGCTCCCATCCAAAGTCAGTGCAAACACTGTGCCCTTTTCTTTAAAAGAAAAATCGACGGTTCTGCCTCAGAGAGGTGGGCTAATAATGCAAACGCCCCAGATCACCCCAGATGTCCAAGAAAGTTTTTTCCAATTATCATTCTATTCTGAAGGGAAAATAGTTTCATGCTATCAAAAAGTACAGCTATTTTTAATCTTCATCAACATCTCCTGAAGCAAGCACCTGTTTCCTATGTTTCCAGGAACACTGTTCACCCCCCAAAACCTTGAAAGTAGTTAAAATTGACATACAGAATTATACGAAAGCACCACTTATACCTTCCACAGGTTAAAATAAGTCTTCATCTGGAGTCAAATGCAGCAGCTGTTTACACACAAGAGTTGCACATGCACACAGTAACGGTATGATCAGGTGAAAACTCTTGAAGGACTGGACCATTGCCATTTAAATTCATCCTAGAAAAATATCTACAGAGTGTGCCACAACTTTTGTCTAGGAACACACAAATGGCAAGGACCTCCTGAGTGCCAAAGTCTTCCAAAAGCATCACAGCAGTTACCTCCTGTTAATAAAATGCTCTATTTCCTTCATGGTACCTCTGAGAAGGCCATTGCACAGCCTCACCGCTCTGCACAGAAGCCTTTGTCCCATTTTATCTTCAGCTCATTCACTCACCAACAGTTAACATCTGATTGCTCCTGAAGCAACACTCCCCTCTGTTTTCATAGCTCTTCTCCCTCCCTAGTATTTGTGACCTTAATGCATTTATAGAGAACAAGCACTTCCCATCTCTCTCATCTTTTCCACCAATTTTACAAGCTTTTAGTCTCCTCTCATGAGGAGGGATCTCTTTTCCCCAGTCATCTTTGTAGACCATCTCTGGCCATCTTGTTCCATTTTCAATACCTCTTCCTTGAACATGACTGACAAGAATTATACATCATTTTCTAGATGAGATCTTCCTAGTGCTTATAAATTATTGACGGGGTAAGTTCTGCAAAAGGCCCAAGTGGGAACAGACTTGCTCAAGCATTCAACACCAGTGAAGATACCCCCTTACCTCTGCTGAGGATTCCATATAGCTATGGGGATGCTTGAATGAGGCTTATAAACAGACACTGACAGGAACGCAGGACTGGCCAAGGCATAAAAGTGCTTATATTAGTCTGGCTATGGACCACTAAATAAGAAAACAAATCATCAAAACCAGTGATGGCAAGATGAGTTATCCCCTTCCCTGCACACACACACACGCTAAATATCAGAAACCACTTTCAGTCCCCAGGCTGGATTTTTGAAATACAAAAATACCTGACAAGAAGGGGGGACTGGACCAGACCTCAGTCGAAGTCACATGTTTATATCCTTGGGTTTCCTTTGGAAGCAAGACTTGCCAAATTGATCACTACAGCTTGCTACAGTGGCTCAACCACATCTACACCCCAGGTCACCGATCTCTGGGAGATGCTGAACACCCTGAGCTCCAGCAGAACTGGAGGCAGAACTTTCCAGGCATTGCTTTGCCCAGTGTCAGAGCAGACCATGTCGGCTTCCCACCTTGTACACTCCAGTTCCAATAACCTGTTACTAACGAGAGGAAAACCTGTTTCTCTGAGTGCTGTCATGGCTTTACAACTCAAACTCAGGTCCTTCAGCTTCTTCAGGAACAAATGAAATACAGCCCCGACTAAGCAGATGTAATGAAAAAAATAATGTAACTTGTAAGTTCAAATCTCTCTCTCTGTAACCCAGACAACAGTTATCAATATTCAGCAAGGAGAATTCAATAGATGGAAAGCTTAGATGCACTCTAGAGATTTGTCCCAAGAGTGACAATTCTTTGAGAGTAAATGATTTCAATGACTCCACCAACATAGTTTAAGACGGGGGAAATCTCTTTAGAAATGAATGATTTAAAGCAAAATATGGCTTGCAGCCCTCTCCCTCCTCCCACTTGTTCTCCCATTCCAGACACTCCCCACTGTAAAAGGATGAGAAGAAAATTTTACTCTGAAACAGAAAGTATCTAACATGTATAAAATATACCCTTATATATATATACACACAAACTTGGCTAAAAATAAAGGTTCAAATTCCAGATCAGAAAAAAGTCTCAAAAAAAAAAAATATTAAAAGGAAAAAAAACCCTAAAAAAAAAATATTAAAAGGAAAAAAAACCCTAAAACAAAAAGGGGGAAAGACATTTATTTATAAAGAAAACTTAGTATTTGACAAAGGACCTACTGAATTTAAGGTGCAACAATCAAATTGCCCCAGGCCCATCACAGAGCCCATGAAAGAAAAACTTTGCTTTCACCGCTTTGTTTTCAAAACAACTGATGATGTTGCAAAGTTCAGTAGATCCAATAGATCCAGCAACTCACCGTTTTCGTGCAAATGAGGTGACTACCACAGTAACTGCAGTAAAATTCAGCATCCCAGTAGAGTAAATGAACATAGGCCTTGACAGGTGGCTGATGGCTTCACTTGATTTGCCAATTTTCCATATTTTCTGTAATGCATCACAGGTTCTTTACTAGCCCTCAGTAACACAAAACGGGACCACCTTACCTTCCAGCTCAGCCTTTCCTATAGCACTAGGGCAAACTTGGAAGTGCCACCATACCCTACCATTTCCCCAGGCTGCCAACATACCTCAGCTCAGCTCCCTTCCATATCTGGTAGCACGCACAGCTCCTCATCCAGTGCAGTTTATAGAATCATAGAATAGTTAGGGTTGGAAGGGACCTTTGAAGGTCATCTAGTCCAGCCTCCCCTGTAACAAGCAGGGACATCTTCAACTAGATCAGGTTGCTCAGAACCCTGTCCAGCCTGAGCTTGAGTGTTACCAGGGATGGGGCATCTGCCACCTCTCTGGGCAACCTGGGCCAGTGTTTCACTGCCCTTATTGTAAAAAATTTCTTCTTTATACCTAGTCTAAATCTTCCCTCTGTTAGTTTAAAGCCATTACCCCTTGTCCTATGATCTCAGCGCATGTACCTAACACCAGTGATCCAGGGTTAGACAGGTCTGTGGTCTGGATCAGTGGGGCTGCTACATGGCATTGTTAGACTCTGGTAGCCAGTCTCTTTTCTGAACATAGATGGTTTAACGGGGGATTGCCCATCCTTAGCCTCACGGGGAAATCAAGACAATGTTCATCCTTGTAATAGCTCAAAGAGTTGCAGTGGAAGAGAACAGAAGTAAGTATGATGTTTATGAAAAATGACCACACGTATAAAATAACCTGCGTTACTGATGGCTAGAGGGTACATTTTGAATTAAGGCTTTGAAAGAAAGGTTGTGGGTACCCCGTGAGCAAGACAGGCACACACTGAGGTAGTGCCCAGCCAGAGCAGGGCCCCATTGTTCAACATCTTCATCAACGACCTGGATGAGGGTACAGAGTGCACCCTCAGCAAGTTTGCGGATGACACCAAGCTGGGAGGAGTGGCCGACACCCCAGAAGACTGTGCTGCCATTCAGAGGGACCTGGACAGGCTGGAGAGTTGGGCGGGGCGAAACCTGATGAGGTTCAACAAGGGCAAGTGTAGAGTTTTGCATTTGGGGAAGAAAAACACCATGTACCAGTACAGGTTGGGGGTGACCTGCTGGAGAGCAGTGTAGGTGAAAGGGACCTGGGGGTCCTGGTAGACAGGAGGATGACCATGAGCCAGCAATGTGCCCTTGTGGCTAAGAAGGCCAATGGCATCCTGGGCTGCATTAGAAAGGGTGTGGTGAGTCGGTCAAGAGAGGTTCTCCTCCCCCTCTATTCTGCATTGGTGAGGCCACATNCAGCCTCCATATAAAAACAGGCCAAGAGAGGGCACCTAACCCCACCGCCTCAACAGCTTTTAATTGGTGGGAAAGTAGGGGGAACTGTTCCTCAGGTTTGCCTTTCAATAGCATAATTAATTTTTCAGATTTTTGGTGGCCAAATTCCCACTGTCTTTCTGACTGCTGAGAACAACAAAGCAAACAACACCTCAGCCCTACAGGCTCAAGCTCCTAACCTGCAGAGCACAGAGTGCAGCCCACATCCTACTGGCAGAGCACAGCCCCAGGAAGCCACACAAACCTTCCTCATTGCATGAAAATGCCACTGCCATGTTACAGCATTGCATACAGATCTAAAGCATCTTAGTCCTGGGCCTGTTCCAACCTAAGATAAAGAAGAAACTTCCCTGCAGCGTGTATTATCACACAGATGACAAACATCTTTTTTGAAGTATCTGGTATTTGTCACAAGGTATGGGACTGCACACCTAATGTTTCTGATCCCTCACCACAGTCCCCATCGTGATGCCTTGTACTCTCCAAGCCATGAATCACGAGGTGACAGGGGATGCTCTCATGAGCAGCAGCAGAGCCCGGCTTTGCCTCCAGGAGAGGCACCAGCGGTATCTCCCAATTGGCCAGGAAACTGCAGTCTCGCATCCCTACCTGCAATAAACGGCTCAGCAAGAGAAACGCACAGGAGTGACAACGCTACTGCTGATAGATGAGGTGAGCAGAATCCATCTTCTTCTACAGCTATATTAGCTCTGCTGAGCTCGCAGGAGCAAATGGCACATTTTCACAGAAAGGAAAGAGACTCAAGGACACAACTGGAAAAGTGTGTCTATTGAATAAGAGGGTACACTTAAGCATTCTACTATAGACAAGCTATGCTAAAGTAGATCTAAAGAAAAATTGAACCTATAACAATGGAAAAGGCATATGGGAACCAGGGTACTTGGATTTAATACCCTCCAGTCCCATCACAGCCCTTCCTGTACATTTGTTACTTTTTCCTTCCCTAGAATGTGCTCATTTTTGCTATACAGGTCTTTCGAAAAGGAATGGATTCCAACAAAAAATTAAATACAAGGATGGCCAAAAGCCAACTGAAGAATCCAATTTGCCCCACTCCTTTCACTTCTCTCCTACTTATCCACCATCCCTGGAGCCAGCATGCTAAGGTAGATAGTCAGCCATGGTCACATTCAGGCCTGCTCACTCATGGCACTGTGAAAAAATCCTTGGCTTCAGTCTCCTGGCATGACAATAAGCAAAACATGGAAAAAACTCTTATAACCAGACTCACCACTCCCTTAAAAACAAATTACCTGGTCCCCTACCAACAAGAGAGAAAAGAGAAGCATGTTCAAGTCATTTCTCTCAAGCAGCCTGATGTTCAGGTTAGATTAATCAATAAGGTATATCCAGGCAGTGCGTCTAATTGGAACTAGCCCAGCTGACAGCACTGCAGAGAGCTACCTTTGCACAGTGGTTAATTACTACAGAGAGTTTAATGAAGTTTCAAAAGGCCTAAACCCTTCTTCCTATCCTATCAATAAGGAACTGGGTTTGTTACATGCCACTGTTACTCAATTAGAAAATGCGCTCACAAGGCTGGCTTCAGTCTCACCTTTGCCTGCTAAAGAACAGTGTGTCAATCTGCATCTTTGCCCCCATTGAAGAGAAAGGAGATAGTGTCACCATGACCACATCTCTGCTCTTCCCTCCATAATGTAGTCTGTTTGCAACAAGAAGTCTTAGTGTTACACGTGAATCTCTTTCCCCTTTTTCCAAAGAAATCTAATGACTAACAAAATTTAAGTCAAGTTAATGCTAAAAGCGACACACTGACAGCCCCTGAGACCAGCAGCCACTAAGCTCGCTCCATCCTAAACAAACTCAGCATCTCCAGCCATGTCCTCTCTTTATGTCTAACGCCAGGCCGAGAGAAGCAATCCATAAAGGTTAGAGGGCTGTTCTGTGCTGAACATAATTTTTTCTTTCACTCACCGAACACACTTATCAGTTGATTCTGAGTCTCCTTTTCTCCTTTCTCTCTTGAAGTCTTTTCTTGTTCTTCGGACTATTGGGATAAAATATTCAAATCAATGCATCATTTGTTCACCTTGGCAGCTCCCACTATCTAGAATGACAACAGCACCCATTAGCACTGTCACAGATAAGGTTCCCTTCTTGCTGTTCCTACTGCAAATCCCCATCCTCACCCCTTCCAAGGGTTTACAATTTGGTGGAAAAAAATAGCTTTTGCCAAAACCCAGCATGTATGCTTTCAGAAAAGCAATGAAATGGATTGTTTGGTGGTTGCTTTTTTTTTTAAAGCAGATTTATTTCCACTCAGTCCCATTACAGATGTTGAAGAAGTAGGAAAAGCAAAGATGCAGGTTCTGATTGCTCCATTTACATTTCTATAACTCATACTCAGCTCTACTCGGCTCTCATTACAAGAAAGAGACCAGAAGCTAGCTCACAATGTGGACTGATGCTTTTGATAACTGATGAAAATCACAAAGCAAGGGAGAGTCTGCATTTTTAAGTTCTCTTCACAACATAGCACTTGCTTATTTAGATCATAAGGTATTGTTTGCTAAATACACAATTTCAGATCACATTGCAGGGTATTCTTATTTTACCTATAGCCCAGCTTATTAAAGATATACAGGACTTGACGCACTGAAGTTTTTAAGGATTCAGAAGTTTCTGGTACATTTTCATTTTGAAAGATAAATATCCGCTTATAGTTCCTTTCAGTTAGTCAAAATTTTCCTACAGTTAGTCACACTTTATTTCATATGCAGCTATCTCAAGGGTAGAAAAACGAAGAGGTTAAATTTCCCACTGAAACTATACATGAGACTGGAAGAAAAGGTGGAGAAAAAAGAAAAAAAAAAAGAGAGAAAAATCCCGGCTGTCTTCTGTGAAAGAGAATAGGACAAAAAATTGTTGGGGAAAGAAATGAATTCAAGAACCTCTAGGGTATATTGTAAAAAGCAGAAAAGAAATTAAAAGCAATAAATAAATAGTTGACAACATCCATTTTAAATGACAAAAAATAGGGTTCATATGTTCAACGTGAACATTAACCACTGCTGTGTTGTCCAGATGGCTATAAAACCAGCCAGCCTTTGTGAATCGGGATCTCACATTATTAGTCTTCCCCCTTCCAACCCCCCTAAATCAGGTTCTGAACTAGTTACCCACCACGGCAGTAGAAGAATCTTGCTGAAGCAAAACACAGGATCATACTTTCAGGTTCCCTACGGCTCAATTACGAATCATGCAACCTGCTGTTATTATTTCCAAGATTAAAACTAAAAGCCTAAAGCTACTCTTTAGCAGGACAGTGAGTCATCAGTTAGATAAAAGGCAGAGGGCTGCCTGTAAGCTGCTCTGTGTTGTTCTTCAAAGCACAGAGTGCTCCTACTTCACCATTCTATCCTGTATTTCAAACTATGTAACCCACCAATGGACACTTCTTGGGGTCACAGCCAGCACCTTCCACCCTCTGCTGTATAACTCTCCCTCCTAAACAACAGAACTTTTTTCAGTGCAGGCACACCAGTTTTACTGCCTCCATCACAGACTTACTGCATGACACAAAGCAAGCGTGTTCAGGGCCATCACTCCCCACTCCTTGGAAGATCCTTTCTTTGGGATGCTATCACCCACCTTCTGCCCTGCACCACTCACTCCCTGAGCACAAAGCTGCGTTTTGCCTGCTTTCCACCCACAACGGTGGGTCCTTTTCTATTAAGACTTGCGAAGTAGTCCTTGTAGAGAAGCGGTGACCTGCAAGCTCCAGGCTCCCAGCATAACCAGCTCCCACCATCATCCAGTCCTAAGGGCAGAGACCTGACACCAAGGTGTTAAGAAAGGAGAGAAGGACAAGGCAAACATCTGGTTTCCACCATCCAAAGTTTCCTGGCTGCTTAGTGCAGAGTGCCTCCTTAGGCACTGAGGTCCCCATGGGGATTCCCTCGTCTGATACAGGGTGACAGCAGCAGCCATCCCAGTCCAAAGGTCTGCCTCCCTTCTCTGCCATCTTCTATCCTGAAACTTGTAAAAGCTTTCTAGCATCAATGTCTCTGTCTTTTTGCCAAAACTGGCTGAAATCAGCTAATACATTTAGAAAATTAAATTTTAAAAATATAATTAAATAAAAATTTAAACTGAAAAAAGAAAAGGGGTCTTCTATACCCTATAAGCATAATATTCATCTCCCTGGGAAAGAGCCAAACAAGGGCTAATGCTCAAACAACAGCAGATTCTTCCCTGGCTTCTGTGTAGCACTCAGAGGCTGTGGACAATACAAGTCTATGGTCACATTGAGGACAACAGAGAAGCCCGAGAAGTTCATGCCCTGACTCAGTCATTTACCACTTTGAAGCACAAACACAGAGATTACCTGGCCGGCTAAATCAGTTAAGCGTCTGTCAGAATAAAAATCTCAGGCACCAGAACACAGGTCTCAAAAATGGACAGATGCATCCATTTCCCCATGTCTAACTGCCACAGCAGCAACCACGGTCATTGAGGCAGCTTAATGCAGCAAAGGAGCAGCACAGACCAGTAACTGCCTCTTCGCTCCTAGAGTGTTATAGGTAGGGATAATATGTTAAAGGCCTATATCCAAAAAATCCCTAAAAGTCAGCAGATTTACCACTGCTTAACCATGACTCACAGGAAGTGTTCCCAGTAGACTGGGACAAATTGGTTCAAAGGTTCTGGATTGAGTGACCTCTGGTTTCCCCTGGAAACTAAGACAAGCCAGCCCCAGCATGAAGGAAGCAGTTCTCAACGGATGCTAAATGTAAATGATGGATAATGAGCAGACAAAAGTTATTCGGGAAACTGCTATTTTTGCAACAGCATCATGCAGTCATTATCAAAAGGATTTCCTACACGTTGGCTTTTCCTACATGAGGTACTAGTAGCTGATATCTGGAAGGCTGGCCATTATACACTAATACCTTCCAAAACTAGGACAGCCATTAAGTTCAGAAAGCCACAATGCTGGCCAAACAACTGTTTCCACTGTTCCAGGAGCAAAATGTATTCCCAACAAGCTGCCCCCCGGCAAAACGAATGATCTCACAGTATGTGACCAAAACAGAGACAGGGACATGCTGTCATGTAATCAAGAACAGCAGCCTCTGATGAAGCCACATGCTGTCACTGCTTTTAGATTACAAACACAACCTAACCATGCTGCAAGAGAGGCAGAAATCAGTATAAACCTTTGGCCTCCAATACAGGGGATATCAGGTTAGACAACCCTGAAGAGTGTCTCTGCCTTTGAAATCCACAGAGACAGGCCAGTTGAAACATCTCTTCTCCAAATACATCTTCCTTTTCCTTTCAACAGGCTGAAGAGCATTTTGAGAACCCTAACACCTAGTTATAGATTTAAGCTTATATAACAATGCTGAAGTGGAAGTGAGTTTTATTGGTGTATTTATTATTAGCCAGGTGGACTAGAACAACCTGCACCACAAATGCCGTTTACTAGAATAGGGATGCATCAGCAGAACTGAGTTTATGTAGGCAGTAGAGGATGGCAGAGAGGAGGAGGGATGTAGTGAGTCACCCACAGCACTTGTCTGAGGCAGGTTTCTGCTAGACCTCTGCATCAGCTTTTTGTTTTTCCTTTGCCTAATCCCTATGGTTAACCAAGACCAGCCAGGCTACAGAGGGGATGAAGAAACCCCTTTTGGCACTTGCAGAAGTCACAGTTAACATCACACTCTGAGCAGATTGCCAGGAACAGAAAACAAGCCAGGGAATCCTGGTCCTCCCCAGCCTGCTGGCTAAGCCCTAGCTCTGTTCACCACATCTGTGGCAGGCTCACATATCTCTCTTCCTGGACCAGCACCCACTGGGGAACACCAGCTGGATGATAGCAAATAAGGTTTCTAACATGAGGAACACAAAGTCTGGGTAAGGAATTACTGGGATACCAGAGAGGAACACTGTCACATCGAGTAGGATGCTCCGGCCAACACATCTGCTAGACACAGCCTAAGCTTCAAACAGACTTTTCAGCCTCCTCTCGTCCTGCTACGAGAGATCACACCATTGTGGGCCATGTATTGCCAGGAGAGACCCTAATTCTACATTATGTCCCCCCTACCAGGGGAGGACATCATCCTCTAGGGCTCTCACTCCAATAGCTTATCACTCCAGCCCCACACAGAACCTATAAATCGGAGACAACAGACTGATCAGATGACAGAGGCAGAGGGTATCGCAGAGGAGTAGAGAAGCTTCTGCACTGCAAACTTTTCAGATCCAAACCTAAAGCCTTAACCTGAAAGATGAGAGGTAGTAGAGAAGGAGTCACCTGGGCAAGTCAGATGAGAGTGGCAAAGGTTCCATATGAACCCTCATTGGGAGACAACACTCAAACACATGCCCCTGTGTTTTCCTCCCGTATCAACCAGCAACATTTTGATTGTCTCATTTTAAAGTTGAACTTTTAAAACAAATTATAACAAAGCTTATGTGAGGTTAATCGCTCCCTGTTTCCTCTGGTATTCATTGTAATAGCACTAATTACAATAAACACATTTAAAATTAATGTGCATGTCATATGCATATATCAATTGCATTCTAATTTACCATTGATTAACATCCACAGGCTGAACGTGCTTTCAATAATAAAAAGCTCTGACATAGCTTAACCCACCTCTGCCTGCCAGACTGCTCCCACAGACAGGTGGGAGGCCGTGACGGATAAGACCGATGGAAGGGAAAACATGCAAACCACCAGCAGCGAGTTAAAGATCCAGGCAAGCTCCAAGCCTACAACACATGGTAAGGATGAGCCTTCTGTCTACACTAAGCCACCTCGAGTGCCTCTCACTTTGGAAATGGGCTCACTGTCACAATTCCAGAGCACTCACTGCTACAGAATTTTAGATTTTCTTGCAAGCAGGCAGGATTTCATTTTCACTAACACAGGTTTTGCAAATAGCCATTACCACCCACCTCCCTCTTCACAAGACAATTCCCTCCAAGCATCCATCATCACGGCTCTGCCAGACAGGGCCACAATGAGGCATAGCCCCACTGTGACTGGCAAGAACCTTCAAGTGGGGCCAGAGGACAAGCTACATTTTTGCTGATACCAGACACAGACAGAAGCATATTGATTAAAGACCGTTTAAGCTGGGCTGCTACAATTGCAAAGGTACTGGCAACCTGGCCTACAGTCAGTTTATGCATCAGTTAAACAGATCACAAATGAGTAAGGGGGTACTGAGAAGAGTCTGAACAATTCCTGCAGCTCTGACACATTCCCTTCCCTGAGCTGCTTGTTCTGCCCCTCTGCCAGATGACAAGCTCGTTAAAGCAAAAATAGAGTGTGCTCCTGAGCCACACAGACCTACCTACAGACTGAAATAATTTTAAAGTTAATATGCCAAGATGTGAAACACAACCAATGCTAGATTTGCAGATGATAGAATACATGCCGCACCCCTTTTAGAGCACATTGCCAGCCTAACCTGAGGGAGGAGCAGCTGAGAAAAATAAAACACTTCCACTTCTGCCTTTGCTGCTACAGGCATAACCCCACACGGAAGGAAGGATGAGACAGGAGTTACTGGTTTCAGCTGACACTGGTGCTTGTCTCTCCAGAGTTCAGCAGTAGCACACAAAAGGATGCACATCATTCAGCACTGAAGACTCAGATGAGAGGTGGCAAATGATTACAGCAGTGTAACCTGATGGCATCCCATCCCATGCATGTGCCTACAGTCAGACTTGCTCAGGCAGCAAAAGGGCAAGTCTGAATAAGCTATTACTGAAGAACAGTTTTTAACAATCTTGATGTAGCTATCAGAAAACTTACCACAACAGATTGCTAAAAATTTAGTCTGGTCATAATATCCTGTCTCTCGGATCTGTCCTGCAGCTCTGTCCTGATCTTGCTGCAGCATCTTTTGATGTAATCTTTCTTAAAATAATTTCAATGAGCACATTTCTGTCTAAAAGGTCACAGAAAGATCAAATTTATATGAATATCAGAGCGCAGTTATGTACAGATTGATCTGAACTCTTCTCAAGGACCCTGAACCTAGCATTTGTACTTGTCCAATCAGACACCAAACAAATGCCAAATGACCTATGAAGCTAATTCAAATTAACCGTCACATCAAATGCTTGTATGAAGGAGTTCATGACTCAGCCATGGACAAAGAATGAGTCATAGGAGATACGTAGGAGATAGTTTTGAAGAATGCGTAAACCTGATAAAAATCCCAAATTGCCAATGAACAATATGCAAGTAGAAAAACATGTTCAATTTACAAAATAAGTTAATTGCTATGAATTAGTCAGATGGCTCTAGTCACATCAACACAATAGATATATCGTGGGCTGCTGTTGCAGTCCATATGCCACAGCTGAGCAATTTCAATCTCTATTAAAGGTGTGTCTGACTTCAATGAAAGTTACTGCAATGTATATCAACAACACACTCTGGAGATACATCCCAGAAGAAAATGTAGTGCCACAAAAATAAAGCTGCCTTAGCTTCTCCAATGGAGGACAATTCGCTGAGCACCCCTCGCCCACAGACCTGCTGCAGGCCTATCAGAGAGACCACGCATTGATCCGTATCTCTACCAGGGCTCCCCACCACTGGAAAAACAGAACTGCCAATTCATGTCAGCCACTGTCCACAAACTCATCATTAATTGAAGAAAGGAGATGGGAAAGACCAAGGTCTTAGCCAGCTCAGAGAACATAGCCACTCTTTCCTTTACCCCTGCAGCTGCTTAAATACCCCATACCCCTAGTCCCTTCCTAATAATCAGGAGAGATCATCCACAACTTCTTTCCACTGAAAAAAAAATTAAAAAATCTGTTATTCTCCTGCCTTTTTAAGAGAATCCTTTGTTCATATGTATTGCTTGGCCACCAAGCCACACCACCAGCTCTGTTTCTTAAGCCAACACCCCTCTATTTGCCCAACCACAGGTGAGTACCCAGGTAGTCCCAGCAGCATAAAAAAAGGCAGAGGCTCCTGCAGTCCTCTCGTATCAAAACCAACCGAAGTCATCTTAGGAAAAATCCCAAACCCAAATTATGCAATAGCTTATTACAACAGGTTTTGTTTACACATCTGAACAAAATTTAGCCTAACTTCCAAATGCGCCTTTACCACCTTTATTTTCCTGCAGCTTTTGCCAACTTGTGGATATGGAGATGGATGCATGTGTAGGATAGTACAGCTTTTTTCTTTAATGTGTAGTCATGTTTAGTGCTACACAGCTCACTGACAGCAGAATGACCACCAGCCAAAGAACACTGTTCTAATTAATTAACTTCTTAAGGCCACCAGTCACTGACACCAGTTCTGCCAAGCACATTATCTGCCTCAGAGTAAAGCACATCGATTTTATGATTACCTGCAGTCTCCCTTCAGGATGAAAGTAAAATAAAACCTCTCAAGTAATCCCTCTGTGTATGCTAGCACTAGCACCCATCTCCCACGAGACTTACCCACCCAACCATCCATCTAGGATTGGACCCCATATGTATAAACAGCCCTTAAATCCCAAATGAGTAATAAAGCAGGTAACCAAAGACTCCCATGATTCACTAGTAGAAAATGTAGTCAGCATTCAATAGCCTACATCTGCTAACAGACCAACTAATGCATAATGCCAAATGGATCCGTTCTGACAGCACTGCTTGAAACACAAAACATTTAGTTAGTCTGGAAAGGGCTTTAGAGTTATCAACATACAGCAGGGAGGAATATTTAGGCTTTTTTGGTTTTTCTGCTCTAACTCTCACACCTGATAACCATACAGCTCTAGTAGGACTAGGACTCAGTTCTGAGTTCAGCAAAAATAACAGTAGTCCTATATCACCCCTCCCACCCAAATAGGGTCTAGAAGTAGATCCTGATGGGGCTGGGAAAACTGAAAAATACCTGAAAAGGCACAGAAAACCAAAGGACATGCACCACCCCCATCACATGCACAGTAAAAAAAGTAGAAGCAGATCCACAACCACGAAGCACTCTTATAGCACAGAGCAACACTTACTGAAATCAAAAGAGCCAATCTACACTTAACTGGCTCTGAACCAGGCTGCAAGTGAAGCCTAGCTGCTAAATTGTTACCCATAAACTCCCAATCTCTCTACTAGTTATCCTTACCGCCTGTGCTGGGTCATGACAGGCAGGCTAGGTAACACAAGAACTACCTGTGGTGGCCAGAACTCCAAGTAATGACCTTCAAATGACTTGTAAACAATTTTCAGGAGCACTCAGAGCTTCAAAGAAGCACATATCACAATGCAGCAGCACCATTTTGGCCTGAAAGACCCCAATCCTTCCAGCCACTGAGGAGACCAAGATAAATGAAAGTGGTAGGAAACATTTCCTTTTTCTCTTTTTTTTTTTTTTTCCTCCATTCACATCAGCTCTTGACTACCTACCACTAAGAGAATGGCACAATTTGAGACATAGCATAACCCAAATAATTGGGGAACACCAGGGCGATCTCATCCAGAGATCCTTCAGTTGAAAAAGCATTAATGGAAAACAGGGAAGATAAGCTTTGAAATGTAACTACAACATAACTAAACAGCACAAATGGCTGGTCAGTGCAGAAATAAACTAAGGGCTTGGTTATGCGACACTTCGATGTAGCACAAACCCAAGCTGCCACCAGAAACAGTAGTTATATGCCCCTTGACTACCCTCAGCAAACCTTGTGCCAGTCCTGGTAAGACCGGTGATAAATTCAGGGGGAAGAAAAGATAGCTGAAAACTACACAGATAAGTGTGGGGGTTTTGAGTCTGCCACCTGATGGATCAGCTCCCTGGCCAAGCTGTCGCTGCACCAACTGTGGTGTTAGCCCAAGGGAGGCCATGGAAACAGGCTGCAGCAGAGCCGAATGCGAGAGTCTCTGCTGGCAGCAGATAGATAGTCAGATGGAAACATGGTGTAGCAACCATCTTTAACTTTCCCATTTAAGAAATGTTCCTATCATGGAGCCTTCCGCTAAATCGTTCGTAACATTCCTGAACGCAAGACAGAAAATGCTATTACTGTCACATCACCACCATGTAACCAACAGGACTAAAATCCTGTCCATGCTAAAAAAACTCCCAGTTAAACTGGATTCAAATAACCTGTGCTTTGTTGAAGCTTAGTAAATACATGGCTTGGAGTCACTGCCAAATATAACAGAGTGACAAGTGGGACAGCACTTTTCATTCTGCTTTTTGGTCCTTCACTGTAATACTTTATGAATATATTTGCCCAAACCTAAGATGCTTTATATGAGGGATTTCTAAAAGGGATACAACAGGTAATGTACTGCTGGAAGGACTAAGGTTACAGAAAGCTCAAGTGATCAATAAGTGTGAGGCGTTATAAAGCACAGAAAGCACTTAGAAACACTTCAGTACCTAAATATTAGAGCTTGTCAATAATTTTGCTTCCAAACATCTTTCTAATAGCAGATCCCTTTGACCAAAAGCAAACATTTCTCTGCCCTTTTGATCTAAACATTTTGTCCATTTTCTATCCACAAAAAACTAAAGTGGTTCTCCTCAACTGAATACAAAAGAACACTTTCATTAGATATTATTTAAAAACAAAACAACACAACAAAACACACAAAACCAACCCATGCTAAAGAACCCACAGCATTTCAAACAAGCTTTCACTTCCTCACACTTTCTTTCCCAAAATAACTGAAGTAGAACTGGTCAAAGAAGTTAAGAAAAGGAAGGAAGAAGCAGCAAATAACTCAAATCCATGGGAATAATGAATGGTTGGTGAAATGTGTGTATCTTTACTAATCCGGACTTTTAAAGTTCCTCCTGCCCTGCAGAAGAATAGCTTCTTTTTTATTATTTAAAAAAACAAAACAAAACAACCACACCCTCAAAAGTATTCCCCCCTACCTGGCTTAAAATTCAACTGCAGGACAACACAAACCATAAAAATCTATAACCTCAAAGAATAAGGAGGATTACAAACCATAAAGCTTCCCGTAGGGATCTTTGTTTATCTTGGAATGATATATCTTAATAATCAGAAGTCCCAAGATCGTACAAGGCTGATGTCTAATCATCAAAACATGCAGCTTCCCAGAGAAGCAAGGTGGTAAAATCCATTTGTATTTCTTCTTTTCAAAAGGGGAAGCCAAGTAGGAAGCAGCAAGACCTGCTCCTGGCTGCATGACAAGACAACAGCTATATGCCAGAGAAACAAATACAAACCTTCATGAACTAGTTCAGGTCCCTGGCTGCTCCAATTCCAGATTCAGTGCATAAGATGTCATACAGTGCTACCTGCACTGATGGGAGCATCTATTCCCTCAAAGCTTTGGGTATCAGGGGGAGAGTCAGAGCCTGCAAGAGCTTACAAAATTGTCTGGGAGAAATCACCTCTTCATCTGGCAGAAAACGAATCACTTTCCTTCATACCTTACCATCTTCCCAAAACTTGCGTTGTGCAAGGGGGAGCGTGCACGAAGGGCTGTGTAAGAATGGGACAGGGCAGGGAATCATCATCATCTCTGCCAGGCCCTCATCAAGAACACCAAGCAGACTGTGCTTGCAGTGATCTCATTTTCTGCCATCATTCCATCAGACAGGAATGATTTAGCCCCACAGCCTGATCTCCACTCTAAAGAATATAACTGGATAATTGAAGAGCCAGGTAATGAAGGACCATCAATTCTAGCCTTCATCCAGCACATGCCCAGTAACATGTTCCCTAGCACCAGCTACTTCAGGGACCCAGAGTAGGAATCCAGCTCTTCCTTTTAATCTCCGTCCCTCAACCACTAGCAAAGGAGATAATCAATGAAGTACAGGGTACAACTTTAGATGTGCGTCAATGTGTGCCTTTTCGCTTTGGCATCTGAACCCACCACTCCAAGCAAAGGGCTCTGGGTTCCAAGGACTGCATATATGTGTGTGCATGCACACATGTGTGTCTTGTACTTGGTTTAAAAAAAAAAAACAACCAACAAACACATTGTGAATTTGCCCATCTCTCTTTAGGAAGGATTTTGATATGTCTCCAAAGAACTCTTTGCAGATCTGTTTGCTTACATATGGGCATAGAAGCCTAGCTTTCAACAACTAATTGACCCAAATCCTTGTGACTCCAGAAACAAGAATCTATGCTAACCTCCAGGATTCATGCCTTCCTCCATGGTTCACCCTGAAGACAGGTCATTTCTACTTTTCTCCATGTAGCAAAAGGTGTCTGAGTACATGCTTTCATTTCTGTGCAATCAAGATCAACAACAAGATCACAAGGGAATTGCTAAGAGCTCCCTAAAAACATTTTATTTTCATTTTTGTTTTCCATTTCTTGTTGCTATTAACCATCTTTACATCAGCGATCTCTCTTGTGACAGCTCATCAGAATCAAATGTCTGTAGTTTGTTGCACCCGGGATAATTGTGAACTTGAAGAAATAAGGACAAGATGGGTAACCCTAAGGAAACAAAAAGGCCATAGGGTGACAACCTTACCTTGTAATGCTGAGCAAATCACATGCAAAATTCAATGTGTAACCATATCAGAAAAACATCATTTACTCCTAAGAGCACTGGTACAAGCAAAGGGGAATCAGATGTGTTTGAGCACAGTAGCCAAGTGGGAATCTACTGGCCTTAGCAGGAGCCAGTCAGTAGAATCACCACAATCTCAAAAAAATCTGTATAGGTCACACAGAATAATCATCTCATTATGTTTCTACAAATCACTAATTCTACCAAGTGCCGAAGTTAACAAGGCTCTTGTCAATATCAGTGGTTTGGCACACAGGAATTCAATACTCAGAGAATCAACCTCCATCAGTATTAATGAAACATGTGAGAAATTAGATGTGAATGCCTCCTTTTCCCCCGCTCCTACTACCAAGCAGTCCCTACCCTATATGCATGCTGCAACTACAGCTGCTCAGAAGTTTCGGACCGGTCCCCCCCTGAAAAAAACAGCAACAGAACCTGTTTTGCAGAGCACACCCATTTCAGTGAGTCTTCTGCTGAAACCTAAGCCATTCTCCCAGTCCTTGGCCAACTGCCAGGAGAAAACAACTGTCATATGGCACAATGCAAAGTGCATGATGTAGCTAAGTCTTCAGAGTTTGAACTATTCAGACTTCCAACACAGCTCCCAGGCAGCTCTCTCCATCATCCACTTTGCAAAACCTAAGCATGTTCAAGTCTTGAGAGAGTCACATCAGCTGTCCCCTAACCCTCTGCAACCTGGGGAATGAAAATAGTGCAAGTCCTCACACAGCTATGTGGCAGGGCTTCCCCAGACCTCAGTAATTTCACACAGTAATGCAGAGATATTCCTTCTGCAAAATTAACATGAACAGTACCATAAAGAATTTCAGAGGAGTCCCTGGAAAGCTTTTTTTAATCTCATGTTTACCCTTTCTTTATTTATAATATTTATTCTCCAAACCCTGAAGAATCAGGTCTTCTGGCTCTTTATATCAGAGATCATGCTGGCCATAGTTGGAGGAAGTAGGTAAGACTTTTAAGCAAGACACCCCATTCTGATGCAGACTTCTTCACAGAGAAAAAAAGAGAAGATGAAATACAGAACACCCCCAGGATGGCAACAGAATGGTTCCTAAACAGGAAAGTTAGCTTCTAACTTCCCTCAGAGCATCAGTTAGTTTAACAGCAATACAAGTAGACAATAAAATCCAGTTTTTAAGATTCCCATTCACCAAACAAAAGAAACTCCTTCTTTGCCTATTTTAACTGCAAACATGTTTTGGGTTGGTAGCCCCTAGGAAGAGAAGGTAAAGCACACTACTGCACTAGCTGTCACGCTCCAGAGTGAAAAGTAGTCTTACATTTTGCTAAGGACAACTTTTTGCCCCACATCTACATGGCCAGTTAATAAACCAGTTTCCAAACTTGGAGTCAAAAGAGCATTCTCAACTCTGCCACCTTCAATTACCATGAAGTAGCCACATCAAACTGACAACTCTCATTTTGCTGATCAGCAGGGTTCCACAAGAAGTTATTACTGTACCTTGGAGGCCACCATTGTTTGGAAGATCAATTTGGAAAACACAAAGAAAATTTGTCTAAACATTACACCAATGTTAATTAGCTAATACAAGTACTTGTTTGACTGGTTTAAGGCAAGGTTGCTCCAGCAAAGATCATTTGCCTTGTCTCTGCTGAGGGACGGCAGCTCTTTAAATGATTCAAATCTCATTGCAAGACCACACCTTATAACCCCTAAAGCCTCAACGTTCAATAACCAAATCCTCTGCTAAATCAAAGATCAGGAAAATTATCTTCCTCCAAGGAACTATTAGAATGAATCAGCAAGAACATAACTATACCACCGTCTTCTAGATTAGAGGGAATCAGAACTATTTGACTAGTGTCCCTGAGACTCTTAGGCCAAGTGTCTTCTCTTCTTGCAGCTGTTTGATCCCTGTGGGTACAGTGGAATCCAAATGGTCACAGAGAATTGCAAGATAATAACAATCACAGGCAGTCACCAATTTGTGACAATATTCATGTCACAATGCCCTTGTTACTAGCAGATAGACAAAAAGAAAGTACTTCATAAAAGTTGCCTGGTTTGGGATTTTGTTCTCGGTTTATTTTTCAACTGAATCAGAGCATTTGTTGCTGCAGCCACCTCCGTTTAGGACAGTAATAGAGCATGGCTCACCAGAAACACCTTAACCAGAGCAATTAAGGAACACTTTGAAAAAACAAAGAAATAAGATCAGTGCCTCCGGGAATCAATCTTCAAACTGCAGCAAGACAGATACAACAGAATAACGAAACAACATCACAGCCCTGTATATCAAAGTCATCTTGGCACCAAAAACATCACAGATGCAGGCAGGCCTTAGATCATTCCCATGCATAAAGGCAGCTGGGAAGAGTCTAGGGGCTTGTGGGCGGGCAGGGCAGAAGAAACAAGCGTTCATAGAGAATGTGAACTACAGAAAAATTCTGGTTAGGGAAGACAGGTTCCTTGACCCAGTCTCTGGAATGGGTCTCAATGCATCAGATTTATCTGGATGAATGTCCTCATTGCTCTCCAACACTGCAAAAATACAGACCGAGGAGTTTTGGGAGGAAAAGAAAGGGAAAGTAGCAGACTGCAAGATGTCAGTGAGTCCACAGATCCAGAAGCATACAACTCTGTTACCCAGAAAGCAGATATTTATCAAGAGTTATGCTACTGCTCATAATCTCACAATCTCATTTTTCTTTATATTTTCCCTTTAACTCTTTGGAGCAAACAGTGACCTATTAAACAAGAGAGACTGAGTCAGTTTTACAGAAGCCTAGCTACTGTCCAGAAGGAAGTTTCTTTTCCAGGTGTGGTCATGAAATTTCAGTCCCAAAGGCGCTTATTCCACTCCCACATCTCCAACATGGGTGATACTCCCCGAATGTGTGAAGAATCCCTTTCCATGGCAGCATGCTGAAAAAGCAGCCTAGGGAGCAAGAGTTCTGCCAAAACCAGAACCCGGGCACAAAAGACAACCAGTCACTTGCACTACAATAGGCATAAACATTTGGAGAACTAGCCTAAATCCACCAAAGGCATTCCTAGTGGAAAGTCCCATCAAGTCGTTCACCTTTATCTCCCTTCCGAAATGCTTGCTGCTGAGGACTGATGCTAGGTGATTTCACCAAACTCCTTTCCCCTCTCCATTCTCAGCCTCTTCCTTTGCACAAACAACGACTCCCTTTTGCATCCCTGTGCCTACATGAGGAATCAAGACGCATGTGGCCAGGGTAGAATCCCCTCACGTCTTTGGGTTAGCTCTTTTCCATGGCTTACAACTGGGAAATTGACATGTGTGCAAACCCCAGCATGAATCAAAAGCCACTTCACTCATCAGCACCAACTCTGTATGGAGTTAAAAATTGGCTTTGACTCTGTCCCACATGTCAAAGAGCACTTCGCCTCACCTTAAAAACCATTAGAAGTGGCAAAAAAAATTAGCTGCTGTTTGCTAGAGTAAGTAAGATGGTTTGCCATAGCACTTCTCAGTAACAGCCTGGCTTGAGATGGACAACACAGCAGAACACACACGGCTGGGCAAAATTAAGCAAAGTTCATGCAATAAGCTTGAGGATCTAGAAGCTCTTGGGCCCTCCTTCCAGAGGGAGCCATTTAAGATGCAACTTAACTAACAATCTCTAAGAAATCTCCTAGGCGCAGAGCAAACACTAAGGCAGGAGGACCATATTCCTCCCTCTAATCCACGATGCCTTGAAAGCTGCATCCTCTTCCCTCTTATCCCTCAAACTGAATCTTTCAAGGCATTAAGGTGACACTAGTCTAACCCCAGAAGGGTCTGATGCTCTGCTCGCTAGCATTATGGCTGCTCAAGAGAGATGAGGCACTGTCATACCACAGGCTGGAACGGTAATGACACCTTACCAAATACAGGGCTCTATGTTGCTCCATACAACAACTATTCTTAGCTAGAAGTTAGGTTTGAACCAAAAGTTGACTGAAAAGACATTTGCCCCAACTGCCAGACCTTCATACTGTGCCAAGATCCAAAAGAAGGTGAGCTACCAGGTATGAGACTTCTCTAACCTGCATCCTCTTCTGAGAGGCCCTCAAGCACCTATGTTCTCAGAAACGCTTTCCCTGGCTCCTCAGCAGTCTCTCACCAGGCACAGTAGTCAGGCCAGAGAGCAAGCCACCATCCTCCAACAAGCAGATGTTATTCTCCAATGTTTCTGCTTGCTTTTGGATGACTACCCTGTTCAGATCCTTTAACAGAAAAGTCCAGATCCTGCTCAGAGTAAGGAAGATTCCACTGAGGTAAAAGATTTGGGTGAGAATAGATTACAAGCCTCTCATGAAAGAAACTCAGTCACTGAATGTCAGCTTTTTAAAAATTATCTCACTAATCACACAGAAACAAGAAAGGCCACACGGAGTCAGAACAAGGGTCCATTTAACTCACTGTCGTGCTTTGCAACAATGGACACTAGTAGACACCACAGGAAGACTGAGGCCAGGCTAAGTGTATATAGCATTAAACATCATACTCTCACAGTATCTGGCCTATTTTCAACAAAACAGATTCTTTGAGTTCTTTCTGGTGGCTGAGGCTACAACAGACCAGCACAAAAGTTTACTACAGCTAAGAAAAAAAACAACAAAAAACCCAAACCAAAAAACCCCAACCAACCCAGAATTTCTGCCTGCTGTAGTTCTGTTTCTGAGACCAGAAAAGCCATGAGATTTCCTTCGCTCTTTGTGCAGGCCCTAAAGGATGTGTGGCTTATTATGTCATGTCTCCAGCAAGTACAGATGTCTTGCAGCTTTAGAAGAGTTGGTGTTCTCTGTCCCCATCCTGTCCAAACCGGAGAATCACAAAAAATTTTAAGTCTGCATAGATGTGGCATGCCATCTGTCTGTAAAACACCCTGCTGGCTGTCTGGATCACATCTGTTTAAAGATCCAGTTGAGCTTTTCTCTCTATCTGGTGCTTTGAAATCACAGGGTACAGACAGGCCAATTATAAACAATTAAGTTACCACACGTAGGAAACTACTGTTTCTCAGATGAGCAAAGGTAATTGGCCATATGCACACTCGCAGACTAGTCCCAATGGCAAAGCAAATTGGTTTAACTTATATTTTGAGGTAACACATTTTGCTACCTGTTTGCAAGGGAATAAAAGAACAAGGATGGTCAGCTACCACAGCTCAAGGTAACAGTTACCTGTGGTTGAAGAAGACATCCACAATTTTTCAGTCCACCCTCACAGTGGAAACCTTCAGTTTGTCAGTTTTATTTCACACCATCTCAGCAAACAACTCACACTTCAGAAACAAAACCAATTTAATTATAAACAGAAGCAAGGACCTTGCTATTTATTTAAAGACATAAAGAAGAAATACAGCAGGGAAAAACGAAACAGAATCACTTGCTGATTGTTCTTTCTCCAGATAATTAACCCAGATGCATACCTGAAATGATGCATTTTCTTTTCAAAGACAAGAAATTGAGCATATAAATACATTTAGTTTTATGTTAAAACAGACTTACAGCCTCTCTTGCTTGCAGTAAATTACCTGGAAAAAAAATGTCACAGTTTTGAGGAAAATGACCATAAAAACTGCACAATACTTGGCTACAAAGTGAGAGCACTCAGATGGGAGCAGGAGGAAACATCCCCATAAATACTGGATTTGCATTATTTTAGGATTACTTCTAATCCCAGGAGTGTAAATGGGTCACAGCAATAGCTGACAGGAACCAACTCTACAAAATTCATCACTCGGTAACATCCCGCCTTTGGCACACT
The DNA here is from genome assembly GCA_013400135.1 of Rhinoptilus africanus. Classification (NCBI taxonomy): domain Eukaryota; kingdom Metazoa; phylum Chordata; class Aves; order Charadriiformes; family Glareolidae; genus Rhinoptilus; species Rhinoptilus africanus. Next base: position 456,468 of record VXBO01000520.1, read on the forward strand.
TCAATCAGGCTGTGATGAGAGATGGGGAAGAGGCAGAGATGTGCATGCGGTTGCTATGGAGTTAAAGACTTGAAGGAGATACAGGGAATCAGCACAACTGCCTAGAATACAGTTAACTCTTAAAGTATCTCTCTCTAAACACCTCCCAGGCCAGCCAAATGCATGAATACCCATAGTAAGAGAATCCTTTTAAATACCCAAGAGTTCCCATCAAGAGTCAGAGTCCAAGGACAAAAATTCATAAATGGAGTGTAGGTGCTCCATGTTAAAAAACAGCTGAGATGGCTTCTATAGCAGCTGGCTGTTTGGCAAAGTAAGGTTTGAGGGATCAGAGGATGGAGGTGGACATGAATGGAGAACCATGCTTTGCAGCGCATCATCTCTGCTAACTCCCCTGTAGCTCAATACTCTGCCTTGCCAGACACAAGGGAGGAAAACTAATTGCTAGAGATCCATGCAGAAGTTGGTTTACTCCAAGATGACAAACAGGGACATTACCAAAAAAAGTTAAAGCATCACCAGTTCAGGCATCAATCTGAAATGTTTGAAGTGCACTAAAGTCCTAAGAAGCCGAGGCACATCCCTTCCTCAAGAACACACATCTTGAAATTTTTGGACTTTTTCTGTCCCATGGCATCATTCAGCATTATATGAAAAAGCCACCACACTTGCTGGTGTGAGCACGTAAGACTCGCATATAGGCAAGAACTGGGATGAGGCTGGCACAGGACATGCTACTTAGAGTTTGCTTCCAAGACAAATAAGGAGAAACTTCTTGGAAGACTATCTCCTGAAGAAAAGAATTTAGGGGTAGGAAAAGGGTTCTGGCAAACCAAGCAGATGAGGAAAAAAGAGCCTGAAGACAGTGCCAGACATGCTGGAGCTCATAACTGAAGTCATAAAGCACAATTCACAGATAATCCAACCAGCTGCTTCCACATCACAAGAGGCTGCTGCATTTTCAATTCCCTGCAGAGTTTCCTAGTGGGGTGCGTGTGTGTGTGCGTATATATATGTAGATAATCAGCAAAGTTTCTATTTTCTCCTTCCTACTTAAGGCAGTCTTTCAGCATGCATCCTCCTACACTGCTATTTTTACCTGCTCCTAATCAGTGTGTTCTCAAACATCGGGAGACTCAGAGAAGAGCAGTTCAACTCCTTCAGTGCCCAGCCCACGACATGCTGAGTAATACTTGAATGGCAGCTCTTCTCCCAGCACCCAGGACATCGTGTCCTGAAGAGCACCAGGGAGAGCACGTGCTCAAGGCATCATCCACAGGATGCTGAGCTTGAAGTGAAAGCTCTTTGGGCAGAGATCATTAGCACCATATGGAGTTGAGCAGAGAGGACTGGATCCAAAGTCAGAGCTTTGAACTACTAACATATTGAGTAATAATACTGACAATAACCAGAAAAGCTGGGTAAACTTTTTTACTGCATTGTTTTCTCCTCTCCTTTTTGCTCCTCTCACCATAAAGCTTTCAGCTTTCACTTTCAATGGATCATGTTTCCTTGCCAGACCCAAACGTGCCTGCTCTATCATAAGCTCTCAACCTTACAGCAGGCATTGACCTGTGGGCAAAATTCCCAAAGGACCGGGGTGCCTCAGTCCTTGCAAGGAGTCCCTGAGATCTATGGTAAGGAGGAGGCTGAAAACACCAAGTAGACGGCCCCAAATCCTGATGCCAAGTGACAGCTCACTGATCAGGCAGCTGCTCTCTCAGCTCCTGCAAACATCTTTTATCAGGTAGCCAGTAAAGCTGCTTACTTAAGTGGGACCATTTTCAAGTGTGCGACACCACAGAAGTGATGCTTTTGTATGGGCTACATTGACATCCTCTACTAGCACAACCCCTGATTACAATTTTGCAAGACAGACACTATTGTCCTCAAGGCTCAAAGCATTCACATTCTGGAGGCCTGCCTCCTGCAATGGGGACCTTCAACACGTATCATCTTCCAGCCCGAGATAAGGAAGGACTTGATATACATACTTTTTACAGCTGCTGACTAACAAGCATCCTTAAAATTAAAAAAAGCCAAGGGAAAAAAAGACACAAATGGAAAAAAACACAAACAAAAAAACAAACCACAACAAAACCCCCCAGTGCCAAACCAAACTCACCAAAGGCTGACAGGCTGGAGACGAGCTTGGGTTATGTAAGGACAACTCAAGGAACTGTGGTTCCTCGCCTATTGCTAAGAGTAATATTCCACAACTTGCCTCAAAAAGCACTCAAATGATACAGTTTTTGAGGAACCATTTGAAAGGGAACAAATGTCCTGGTTTGGACATCAAGCCTGTCTCCAGGAGATCAGAATAAGGCAGCACAGGCTGAGAGGTGTGTTCTCTGGCCTGTGTCTCCCCCGGAGTCCTGGCCAGCACTGCAAACAGACCTGTGGCAGGGTCTGGAGCAAGGGCTCCCCTAGCCAGGCACTTCCTTCATCACTGTCAGCTGCATCATCCTGAGCCACAGATGCCACAGGCCTTGAGAAAAATTCCCATTGCAGTCTGGGCACATTAAGTGGTAGATACAGAGAAATCAGCACAGCAGCAAACTGTTTGCTTTCAAATTCAAGACAAGAGGCCAGCGAGATACTGTGAAGCTTGCCATTCGCCGGCTTTCACCATTGTTTTCCCTGGACACAGTTATGTATTGTATCATGGCATTTTCACTGAAGGTCAGATGTTCATATATATTTGCTCCAGAATCCAGAGTGACCGACAACATTTTAACTTGTCTCCAAGTGAATGACTCAAACAGTCACTTTTCTTTCCCAGTGGGGAAAGAAAAGGGACAGGCACATTGCACTTACCTTACTGGATCACAAGTCAGCTCTTTGAAGCCCAGTATTGCAGTGGTTTACTTATATATTATGATAGCACAGAGATTCCAGCTGTGATCGGGTTCTCATTATTCCAGGCATTGCTTTTCTAAAAAGCGAGGGATGTCCCCTACCCCAAACCATGTCAGCACTGTTCATAATCATGCCCCTGCATCCTCGTGTCTGTCATCCTTCATACCATGCTCCCATCAATTCTCACTAACTCCACTCATTAGACCTACAGCCATGGCGCTCATATCCCTGATCCAAGCTCTAACCGGTAGAAGAAAAGAAGTATTTCCACATTTTCAGAAGCAATGGTAGTGGTAGCATAATCAACCTGCTAACATTTGAAGTCTAAATAAAACCAAATCTCCCAATTGACTTTTAACGTCTTAAGCTTTCTTTCCTCCTTGCTTCATTTCTCAACTGGTACAGAGCAGACAAAACACCCTTTGTCTTTCCTCATCCATTGTGCAGCCTTGCCCTGAAAGCACATTTAATTCTTTCCTGATTTTCAAGAACAGACAGATCCTGCCATGAAATAGTCCTTAATTCACCTGATTTTGCAAGCTATTTTCTCTCTTGCAGCAGCACTAAAAAAAAAAAAAAATAATTCCACTAAGGCCAAAAGTACCAAGGGACAAAGCTCCCAGTGATACATTAGTACCCCAAACCCAACCACACCAAAAATCTTTAAAGATGGCTCCAATGACTTAAGAAATGTTGCCAGCAAAACTAGGTAACTGATCAGCCATGAGAACCACATTTCAGAAACACGGCATCTTGGTCTGCAAATGAGTGCTCTGAGCAAATCTCAGCTTCCTGTCAGCACGTACTATTTAAACCTCTGACATTTTACAAGTTTACCCTATGGATGGGTTGTAGGCAGCTCAATATAAACATTCAGCACTTGATATTCAAACTTCCTAGCTCAGGTTATAAATGTTGACAGATTTCTCTATGACTGGAGCTGATTGGAAAGTATCTGTGCTCCCATTTAAAAGTTTCAACATTTTCCCCCATTTTTGTAAACATTTATCATGCAATTTTTAAAATTGCTCAAAATACTTAAAACATTTTTCCAGCACTCAACTACCAAAAAATCAAAACAATTTCCTAAAAAATATTAAAAATAAATTACAGTACTTCATCATAAAGTCCTTCTATTAAAACCAAAACTTTTCAAGAAATTTTCCATTTTCTTGGAGAACTGATTACATTGAAAAACACATCAATAGTAATTTTGCATTACTCTCCTCTCCCATGAGTCTTATGGAGACTCATGGTATTGATTTTATTCTCATTTTAAAACTAGAACTACATGTGGTTGAAATCTAAGTAAAAATTCTTACCCAATTTAACATTTGTCATAAACCCAGTAAACAGCAATGTGAAATATTAGAAATAAATTTTAGTAGAACTAATATTTTTCGATGTCACCACTTAAATATCCTTTTGAAGCAAAGTCACTTTATATAATATATTAATAAAGCATTTCAATACTATTTCATTGTGCCTTCCTCCTTTTTTCTTGTTCCAGCTGCAAAAAGAGAGAACAAGCAATTTTGGGGAAAATATTTTGGCATAAATTTTTAATATGTAGTTTCCTCACAAAATATTCACGCTCCCTACTACAGTTTACTTGCCTATGAACATCAAAACCATCAGTCAATAGGACATGCCTAGGCTCAACCCAGACAAATTCATCCTGCTTCGCTTTGCCCAAAATCCAGTTTGCCTTTCTCAGGCAGCTCAGAGATCAACACAAGACTTCTCCCAAGGAAGCTCAAGCTCTACCAGCACTCTCTTGCCTGAAGCAAAACAAAGAGACAGCAGGCTGTAAACTTCAAACTCTCTAGAGACTGCACTCAATTAGTATTTATTTAAGTGATAGCAGGGTAACACCACTGAAAGAGGATGCTTAACTTACAAGAAAATAGCTCACCATATCTGAAGGAGCATGGGTCACACTACAATCCTGCCACCTCTTCATACTCCTGGCATTCAGGGTTTGCTGCAGCTCTAACACAGATGAAGAGAACTGTATGGGGACAGAGCCATACCCCAGCACCTGATCCAGATCAGACTCCGCTGGCAACACACAAAGTAGGGGCTCATTCTTCCTCCTTTTCCCAAGCAATTCATGCCTGCAAGCAGACTACTTTCCCTCTGTCTTCATACCTTTACAGTCTAAGTAGGGAAAACTAGCAAGCAAGAATCCCTATATTCTTTCACATTCCCAGTATCATGCATATAAATATATAAACCAAACAAGACATCATCTGGAAATTCAGAAAAGATGGGCGATATCTTTGCTGAGACAATCACCACATACATGCATTTCACAGGCTAAGACTACAATGAAAGCGCAAGCTAAAGAATGAAGTCAATCTTCAATTATTTTTTTCAGGAAGCAAGGCTTCAGACCAAGCCTTGGGTGGTCACAATTACATCACAGACTGTTGCAGTGACAAGCAAAATCTGTCTTCTAGCAAGTGAAAGCAGGCTGCCAATGTATGGTGGCAAAATATAAGCAACAAGCACCAGAAACAAGTGTGCAAACCAGCAAGACTGAGGTGTTTCCTTCTAACTTGCTGGAGCAGTTAGAGGAGTCAAGGATGATGTCTTCACTCAGCACATCATCTGCTTAGATCCCTCTATTTATTGTCTAAATAGAGTATATACAACTTCTGTGCTTTAAATACAGTTAAGTTATTTATTACCATCAGCTCTCTCTGACAAACCCTTGCACAGAAGTGGAAGTTCATTTACTACAAAGTTTTGGGGTTTTGAGATGAAGTGGTTTTCTTCCTCACAATAGATTATTACACTCTGCAAAGACAATGAGACAAACCCAAATATCTGTGCAGTCCCTACAGCATATGTTTGTTACCATCAGAGAAACATCTCTGAGGTTTAACAGGGGCATGAGCTTCAAGGCTTCTCCCACGATAATTTGAAGTGAAAAAGAGTTCTCTACTCCAGTTCCTCAGTGGATTTAATGGTAGCTTGGCACCTAGCAAGTTTAGAGGTCCATGACCTTACCACAGAGGAACATTTAGCCATGCTGACCAAAGGTAGGTCACAGGACCATGTTCCTCCTTCAAACATGGAGAACTTCAAACTCTTGGGAAAAGACAGTGGCACAAAACTTGAGTAACATTGCCTAAAGATAGCACGGCTGACCAAACAGTCCTGCCAGATTACCTATGGACAGCAAGTCCTGATCCGGGCACCATTTTCTGTCTGTACTGGACTCAGACCTCATTGTCACTTGGCCTCCCTACAACCATCTTCCCATTTGGCTCCCAAGTGTTTTGCCTCCCTAAACCACCCAACCACTACTAGAGACCCCAGTTTCCTCTCCCTTCCCTTCTCCCATTGCATAAAATGCTTAGAGTTGGAAGGAACCTTAAAGATAATCTAGTTCCAACCCCCCTGCCCTGGGCAGGGACACCTCCCACTAGACCAGGGTGCTCAAAGCCCCATCCAGCCTGGCCTTGAACACTTCCAGGGAAGAAGAATCCACAACTTCTCCGGGCAACCTGGTTCCAGTGCTCACCACCCTCACAGTAAAGAATTTTTTCCTAATATCTCATCTAAATCTCGCCTCTTTCGGTTTAAAACCGTTACCCCTGGTCCTATGGCTACACTCCCTGACAAAGAGTTCCTCCCCGTCTCTCCTGTAGGCCCCCTTTATCTAGTGGAAGGGGCTATGAGGTCTCCCTGGAGCCTTCTCCAGGCTGAACAACCCCAGCTCTCTCAGCCTGTCCTCATAGCAGAGGTACTCCAGCCCTCTGATCATCTTTGTGGCCCTCTTCAGGACCCATTCCAACAGGTTTATGTCCTTCTTGTGCTGAGGACTACAAAACTGGACACAATGCTCCAGGTGGAGTCTCACCAGCGCAGAGTAGAGGGGCAGAATTGCCTCCCTCAGCCTGCATCTCCCCTTGTCTCAGCAGAAGGTAGCAGATAATTGCCAAAGGTCATTAGTGTAGGCAGGAAAGAAATGGGCTTTTCCTCTTCCCATTGTATTTTCTTTCTGGGTTAAACACTTAAAGAAGTGTGAAGTCAGCCCTAGCTCCCCTGGTGTTTTCCTTCCCTGCACATGGCTCTGAAATGGGACTGTTCAAAGCCGACAGAATCAGCAGCAGCCCCCTAAAGCGTTTGCCTCCTCTCACCCCTGCAGCGTTCCAGCAGCCTCACTCAAACCCCACAGTGATGCGGGGCACCCTCTCTCCAGCAGCCAGAGAGCCCAGCTGAGAACATCGATTCTTCCCTAGACACTGCTTTGAGGCTGATCAACTGATCAGGCAGTGGAAATCCCCAGGGAAGCTAAGAGCCATCCTTTGGAGGCTTGGAGAAAAGCCTGCAATTTTCTCTCACGACTGGCTTCCCAGGCCATGACTGCAGACAACAGAGCAGAGACAGAGCATGGGCCTGGATGGACGGGACCTACTGGATGCAGCTGCCTAGTTCAGAGCATAGCTCAGTCAGCCTCAGGGGATCCAACTCTTCAAAATCGATCTCTCTATACTTGCATTCCTGCAGAGACCGCAGCAATAACACTGTATGGATGCACAATGGACTCAAAAGAAAAGGCTGAAATGAAGTTCAAACCTGTCTTTGCAAGCTGCAGGAGTCTACCTCCTCTCCAGAGACCCATAACACTTCAGTAAATGTAACAGAACAGTACGGCTACACTTCTGCCACCCACAGAAATGCCCAGCACTTGTTAGAGGGGCCACCATTCTGATCACAAAGTGATTCAGTCCCTCCCTCGTACAGCAGAGAGGCCCCACAAACACTCCCAAGGTGCTTGGAGAAGCAGAGCCTTTCTACTCACACACTGCTGTTAATGCCATCCTTGAATCAACTTGCTTTCTATTTCCACCTATCACAGACAAGACAGAGTAAACCGCAATCCATAGTAGATTTGGATATTCACATTTACTTAAGAACCAGTGGTTTTCCTACTTGTTTACCTCACACATTCTCACCTCCTCCCCCTCAGCAGACCATTCACTGGATCCTGACTTCCCTTTCTGCCAAGAGGTCACAGCCGGTCTGAGGCAGGGAAGGCAAACTCATGCCTGTTTGTGCTCTGCCGCTGCTCACAATGTCTTGGCATTACCAGCCAAGGTCTCTGGGCATGCCCCAGCATCCATCTCCACACATCTTCTGATCTCCAAGATTTGGAATGTGGGCAAGATCTTCCCTCCAGACAGGATTTTCATCACCACCTTTCAAACCCGCTTTTCAGGAAACCTCCTTTGAACAGCCTCCTCTTTTTTCCAGGCCCCCAAGCCCCTGGTTTTCACAGCCTGTCCAGTCTACATGCAGAAGTACAATACATGATTAGCTTATCTCTCTACTAATTGGAGAATTAGAACATTGTCATGGTTTAGCATCAGATGGCAACAAAGAACCACAGCCCACACTCTCAATCCCCCCACAGCCATAGGGGAGAATTGGAAGAAAAAGGCAAAACTTGTGGGTTGAGACAAAGGCATTTGTTAACAGAACAGCATAGGGAACAGGAAAACAGCAACAATAAGACCGACAGAGGAATTTACTAACATGATTACTGTACCACTGCTCACCAACCAGACCCGGGACGCCCCAGCCCGCTCCAAGCCTCTACTTTCCACCCCCTCCTCCGGCCAGCTCCCAGCTACAGACTGGGCATGGCTCTTATGGGATGGAATACTTATGTCCCCTGCAATATCCTGTGGAAAATTAAGCCTCTCGCCAACAGAAGCAGGTCGTTAAAACGTGCAACTTTTGGTTAGTTAGGGTGTTGTCACAATTTACAGCCAGCCCCAGTTGGAGCTTGCAAGTAGCAGGCTTGTGCTTCAGAGTTCAAAGGAACTGTTTTGGACATATATCCCCTCCACCCACCCAGAATTAACTGCTACATATCAATATTCACAACTGAAGCTATTTTTGCCTGCTAGTATTGCCTTTTCCATCAGGTCTCTCTTGCTGATGCAATCCCACTGCTTTCTGCTGACCATTTTGGCCCGTAACTGAAGGGCTTGTCTGGCCCAAGGGAGAGAAGATGCCTGTGCTGGCTGTTGACAGCAAATCTGCCAAGTATGTTGAACTTCAGAGAAGGAAGACCCAGTCCCATGAAAACTTGATTCTCACCAGCTCCCAAGCAAGTTTGGATGTCTCATCCCTGTTCCCATCATTTCATTGCTATTGCAGTAGACAAAGAGGCAGGTGACAGACAAGCACATCCATGGAAGCTGACAAATTACGATGAGGACCAGTGCCCAATTCCTCCACAGACAACAACTGGAAGACAAGGCTATCTTTCCTAGATGTTTTCCCTCTAACTAAGGAGTACTCTAAGCAAAGACCCCAAAGGTTAATAAAGGATTGGATTTCACTAAGCAGATTTTCTTCAGTGCCACAGCAAGGATGAGTTTCAATTGTGTCCATTTCCATTAATTCTGGCTCTCCTTCCCCTTTGTCCAGGATACTTCAGAACAGAGAACAGCCTCTCAACTACCAAGCACTGTCACTTCCACACTCTTCTTCTACCATGAGCAATTCACTAGTGCCCAGGAGTCCCTCTACACCACAGATCGCTTTCAAATACATTAATATAAACAAGGATAACTGCATCTACATCAGCAGGATCACTGCAGAGCAAAGTTGGTGACCAAGACTGCAGAGGATGGTGTTCAGCACACTGAGGCCAGTACATTGCTCAGATGTGTCTGAGAGGTCAATATCTTATGGAAGAGCTGACAAAGGGGAAAATGCATCTTGGTCAAGAACACCAAAGGTCAGGCAAATTGTGGATTTGTGAGCTGGATACTTGGGCTTTTGAAGATATATGGAGAGAAACCATCTGAAATACTTTCACTCTAAAACATCTTTCTCTCACAAGAGTCTCATTTTTTTCTCTGCTAAGCCTGATGCTTCCACCACAATTAGATGCATCTTCTCCATACCTGAGCAAGCTCCTGTTCTGTGGGCAAGCTAATGTACATTCTTGTCTAGAATAGAAACAGCCTTGAATTCACAAGCCTTCCTTGGAGACTGTGTCCTCGAATTGGACTAGAAAAGCCCTAGAAAGCACCACAGACTTCTGACATTCTTAGGTGTTACATTTTGACAATGTTTGCCTTCATCCTGCTGTCAAAGCCTACCTGCAGTACATGAGTCAACAATTAGTCACCCTGATATGTTGTACTGTGCTCCTGGTCAGCTCACAAACAATGAAAAGTGAGCTCAGACTGGTGCCATTCAGACTCCTGCTTGACTGTGCCTTTTATTAACGTCTTCCAAAAGTTCCTCTTTAAAGTCAAAGTGCAATCCCACAGATGACAGCAAGCACAGAGCAAACCTCTCTGGTACAGACAGTAAAAGAAAGATAATTAAATGGTCCTAGAATTAACTACTCCATCCTTCAGGAACAAAATATGAATGCAGCTGCATCCATCTTAACGCAAAACTTCTTTTCCAGACGTCGCTGTTAGATTACTGCTTCTTCCTCACCCATGGGTGAACTGGGAGAAACTTGTCAGCAGGATTTTAGAAGCAAGACTGGACTAATGCCTTCTTTTCCAGTAGATTACCTACAAATAAAGGGTTGTCTGAAAAGGAAAATGGAGACTAATGTCCCTTTTAACACGGTTAAGGTGGTGTATTTATTCATTTTAGCATTACTACCACTTAACACATTTTTATCACAGTTCAATGCTAGATGCTATTTTAAGACTAGTTCTTCAGTTTGCACAAACACAGCTCTGCTGAAAGACTCAAGTGTGTTCTCTAGAAGCCAAACAGTAGGAGCAGCATTATCAAATATGAGATGAAATAAAATAGCTAATAAAGGAAAAGTTTTAACAATCTTCCTGGGATTCGTATGTAACCCTGAACTTACTTTGACCTTGTTCCCACTGCTTTTGCCTGATCTTCTTCAGAACTACTCTCTTGACTTCACTAGCTCCAAGAGGTACATGCAAAGTCCAACCTCATCCCATGGTGGAGCCTGCAAAAAGTGATGCAATCGACTGTCTTCAGATGAAGTCCAGAGCTCCCTTGCCCATCAGTTCCCTGCAATCCATATCCTTTGGCTCCTAAACAAAGATTCAGACATTTGGCTCCTAAAGTTAAGAAAGCTGGTCATCCTAATCCAGGTGACTTTGGACATGTCCAAGTTGTTTATTGCAAACTATTGGATCATTTTAAAGATTTCTACTCTAAGACACACAGCTGGGAGTTTATCCTCAAGATCTGTATTCCATAAAGCCCAGAATGCTAATAGCACTTCACCCTTCTTTCTACTTGAATCTCCTTCTCCAAGCAACAGATGAAACACTGGTGAGTTATCAACAACTTTCTAGCTACGAATACAAAGCACAGCCCTATGAAGACTGCTATAGGGAAAGTTAATTCCATCCCAGCCAGACCCAATACAACATCTCCAGATGCAGACTCATGAATTAGATCTTTCAAAGTGCACCAGGATACACCTAAATATCCAGAAAGACTTCCTTTGGATAGACAGCTTCAGTTTGAAAATTAAATAAAATAGGAAAGATGCTGGCAAGAGGGGGAAAACACACTGATTACCAGTAATTAACAATTATGCCTTGCAAGCTTTTCCCAGTTGCTTGGCAACCCAGAAAGTCACATGAGAGCAAGGGGTAATTGGACAAGTGGTTTAACTGGATGCTTCCAGAGCAGCAGTTTTAGGTGGTAAGGGAAATCTTTCATGTATTCCCACATCTTCACCATCCTGTACTGGTATTATAGGCCCCAAATAAAGTCCAGGGAGACTTTAGACAACTTCTACTCCATTCAAAGGATATAGTGGAAAAACAGTTGCCAAACTGTGGAGAGCCCTTTACCTTCACATCACTTTTTCTCTTCCTTTGCTGAGCCCATATTAGAAAGCAGTAGAGGCCAGGGCCCATTTGCAGAGATCACTTGGCACATTAGGGTGCTTTGATAATGAGAAGAGTTGAGTTAAACAGTGGCAACACCTGACTGTCCTTCCTGCTTTCATTTTGTCCCTTTAATTAACAAAAAAAAAAGCAAACCACTTTGAAAAACTGTCAAGAAAAGCAAAACAATGCCCACATATCACCCTTTGGATAAAAACAATTTTGAAATCTGACACTTACGTAGTTCTGTAGGCACAGTGGATATTAATAATTCAAGAAAATATTATAGTCATTACTATATTTTGAAATATCACAACAGTGCGTTTTAGCAGAACTCCTCTCCAAATCTCATTGCAACAGCCATTAATAAATAAAATGCAATTCACTGTATTAAATGTGTTGTTTAAAGGCTAAATATTTCATCACAACTAATTAATTTTAAATAATCAGAGTAGGACTCTCCTCCTAGCACTAGGACAAATCTCCAGCTCCATACAGTTCCCACATTTAGAAATGAAATTATGTTTCAAAAAGCAAACCATAAATTGAATTCAACTGGAACATCCATGCAGCAGCTCTTAAAATACAACCCCCTGGAGACTGATGGGATCACAACCAAAGAGGCCACAAGTCTCACAACTTCATTACTCTGTTTATGCAACCCTGGAAAATTAAGATTGGAAAAATACAATAGAATAGTTTGCATTTATTGCCTGCCTTGAACAGTGGCCAACACCTGATTCTCTGCAGGAAGGAGAAAGAAAAAGCATCTTAGTGCAAGCCTCAGCTGCCCATAGCTATAGATAACAGTGCTTATCCAGTGTTTTTCATCAGACAGTCTCAAAAGGCTTTGTAATGGAAGTCAGGTTCCTCTAACAGGTAGGGAAACTGAGGCACAGAGAGAAATAGCTTGTCAGTGGTTAATGTAAAGGCTAAAAGATGAGCCTGTATATATTTCTGCATCGCACACAAGTAAAACACACTTGAGCTCTACCTCATCACCTCCAAAGGCACTCACTACTTCATTTTGGTTGCAGCTTAAATTTGGTGTAAAAAGGAAAAAAAAAAAAAAAGAAAGTATTTGCCAAAATATTTTCTTGGATCTCAGAAAGAGGACCAAGTGCTACTCCCCCTCCAGTGTCAAACACACCAACCTCCCAACCTAGCCAGCCATAAACTAGTGAGTTTCTAACCAGGACAAAGAAGAGGGAGTTTGATTTTAGCTTTTTTCACCTGCTATTATTTGGAAAAACGTTACCAAACCTGTATTTAAAAGCAAAACAAAACAAAAAAAAACCCAAACCACCACACACACAAACTTTTCAGTTTGAATTTTTCAGCTTAAAAACTTCTTCCACAAAAAATAAAATAATAAAAAAAATACACACTCTCTCAAGTAACTGTTACTTTCTGGCCACCTCCAGAACAGCATATAGGCATTCACCCTGCTGACTGACAAACTGACATCAGCAAGGCAATTCCTATAATTAAAAGAAAGCAACTTTCTAGTGGGGCCTGTATCAGACACTATAATCTCTATTTTTATCCATGGAGCTCCCTGCTTTCCTCCAACAACAGCACATTAACACTGCAACATTCTTTTTCCCAACTTTATACCAAGACACACCATAGCACAGAAAAGCAGACAAAGTAGTACTTTTAAGCGTGATTTTTTTACAGTAAAATAGAAAATATGCTGGCCTTATTAAGTTGCTATCTCCTAAATTTTGCTGAATTTGCTTTTATAAGTATATAATTATAAAGGTTTTGGTTTAACCTTTTAAAATAAAAATCTTAGCTTTTCTATACAAAAAATCCTTTAATTCCTTAAAAGTTAGGGAGATGTGGGGTTTTGTTTGGTTGTGTGTGTGTGTTGTGGTCTTTTTTTAAATCAGAATAAAAGTCTGTGCTTGGTCTGAGCCAGAATCTGAGTAGACTTGTCAGGGAGGAGACAGGGGTTAGGGATTAAGACCAAATTATTTCCCTTTTGTCAACCACCCCACACACACTCAAACACACCAAGCTGAGCAGGAAGTTATTTGCAGAGCTCTGTGTACTACGCATGCTGGATTCCAGATATATCCTAGATAGGCCAGATACAATTCAACGCCAGATCCAGCTATACTCCTGAGCAATGTCAGATATATGACATTGGGAATAGATGGACTTTTGGTCTCATTCAGCACATCTGATCTTATGTTCCTGGGCACATGTCCAAAACCCATTAAACTCAATAGAAATGCAAAGAATTCACTGGCTTTGAATCAGATCTTGTACAACGAACAGCAACAGCTATAGATATTTAACCTGTCAAGAATAAGAGTTAATGGGAACTTGCTCTAATAAATACACCACCTTTACTGCACTATTTGTGCTTTTAGTCATTCAGCCTCAAGAGCTGAGGAGCCTTAACTGCTTACCCAAAGCCCAGATGATTTCTCTAGGCTTTCTCCAAGACCCTATAAAGCACTGGCTGCAAACCTCAGTTGAGCCAGCAGGACTTGAGCTAGTGGGGAACCTAAACCAAGGACCAGTGAAAGACCAGCATAGCATGGCTAGAGAACCTGGGAACTTGGAAAAGTGATTCAGAGCTCAGGCAACGAGCAAGCAAATATGCCACATCACAAGCCAGGATGGTCTCCACCAAGGCAGTAAAGAATCCTCATTTTTGTTTGACATGCTGTTTGGACACTGCTTGGTGGATCTTTGCAATTGAAGCCCTCATCATCATTAACAGCTACTTCTAAAGGACTGTATTCCTGGATTTCTCAGCCCCTTCAAGAGACAACCCTCTGCTTCACACTGCAGCTCAGTGGCTTTTGACACTTGGTTATTTTATCACAGCATTAATGCTTTTCTGGTTGCTCTCTGTTAAGAAACACAGGTTGAAGCACAGCCATGCAGATGGAAGAGGCTTTCAAATTCCATCCTGTCCAAGCCCACCAGCAGCCAGAGAAGGGGAAGATACGGGTGTCTAATTCTTATCCTACTGGCACTCCATCAGTGTATCAACACCGACTTTGAAGGTGGTATTGTTGTCCTACTCCAGCATCAGGAAGATGAAAGATAAGCCCTTGAAATAAAACATGCTGCTCTGACAAAAGCCATTGCTTCATCAAGCTAGGCTCCTTATCAAGGCAAGCTTTTTTTACAATACCAAGAATTTAAACCAAACACAGCAGTTTCATTAAAGACAGAGCAAAAGAGAGACCAAAACGTTCCAGTGACAAGTCACTCCAAGCAGAAGCGCGAGGATCCAAAACAGCATTTCCAGTCTGGCAAAGGGACCGCTCACAACACTTGGGCTGTCTGGCCAAGTCTGTGTACTATTTATCTACCCAGCCAAAAATAAAAAAAATTCATCACAGCAGCTGTTTCTTCAGCAAGTGCAGAACAGTCTGCAATCCCAGCTCAAGGCTACAGCATAGCACAATTTTTAAGTCTGTTTTGCTAATTTATTACAAACTGTGCCTTCCCTCCAACTTCCCTCCAGAAAGGTGGTTGTGACATCTCAAAGCAACACACCCTCATAAGCAGTGAAGATATTTAGCAAACCAGTGAACTGAGAGCACACAGTTGCCTGAAACACTGAGAGATACCGGGTGCACTATCAATGGACACCCGCCTTTTCCCAGAACCAGCACACTAGCATTTAGGATAAATTTTCACACTGAAGTTTTCATTAGAAATATTACCAAAAACCAGGAACTTGTCAAGTCCAACTCAGCAATGCTCACCCTAAAGCGTCCAAATCATTGGTACCCAATGAACATCAATCTTTGTATTACTAAGGCTGGCAACACAGGCACACGCTAGTGCACTCCAGCAGATTTGCACCTGAACGTCCAAGTTTCCCATTAATGCAAGACAGGCAGAAAAACAGTTGCCCACACTGTGGCAATACCTCAGCCTTCATCCCTCAAGTTGCAGACCTAGTCATGTTCCCCACAATCAGGCAATTCATTTCCACTGTCCCAAGCTCAGGATAACGGAAAAAAAACCCCAAGAAGACTGATAAAAAATTAAAAAATATCAAGGGCACAAAGCCAAGGAGATACATAAAGACCCACACTGGCAAAACTAAGGCAGCACACAGAAATATTCACATTAGGGTCCTGTTCGCACTAGTATAAATCAAGCTCTGTTGGAGCAAGACCAGCAAAAATTTGCCATAAACCAGAGTGGATTTTGGACCACGAACATCAGATGAAGAGTATCCCTTGAAAGAATGATATGTATTTACTGATATCCTTCCTCTCCCTTCAGTTAATGGCAGGACAGACCATTTGAGCAGTGGTCTAAAGCTTTAGCCTGCAGGGCAGTAGTTTATGCGCCCTGGCACGTGAGAATGACCCATTCAACTCTACCATCCTAAATAAGTAGGAGAAAAGCCTCCTGACAGCATTTCTCTGCCCAGTCCTTGTCTGAGACAACTCCAAATATCATTCAGCCATGGCACATCTAACCTGAATTGACTGTGTCCCAGACACTTGCACACTGACTCCAAATAATCGCTTTCCACCCTTCTCTCCCAGGGGGGTTTAGACTTAGCCATAAAGCAGCACAGGATCAAAATACTGCTTAAGTTCCCAGTAGTTGTCAGCGTCTTGCTCAGGGGACTTTTTTTTTTTCTTTTGGTAACAATTCCTTCCATTATGTTCTGTCCCTGCCCCTGGCAGGAGCTGCCATAGCAGAAGGATGCACAAGGAAAATGCATGAGTGTAAGTCAAGCACAAGCCTGCCTCTGGAGGGAGAGCATTTAAATAAGGAATGACCTGAAATAGCTACCAGCTTCCCTGTAGGCAGCACTGTCAGCAGGGATTCACCACAGGGGACTATCAGACATGAGCAAAACATCTTCTGGCCCAACATTCAGGAGGCGGAAAGCGAGTGAAAACTGACCAGTGTGCCACCCTAGAGACTAGCACAAGCCAGTGGCAAAAAGACAGAAACAACAGAAAAGGCCACATCTTCCCCATTACAACTGCCTGTAGGAAGAGGCTGGTAGGGAATGTCCAGGCTGCCTCCTCTTCAAAGAGTTCAAATTCCATAAGTGCAGGTAAAAACAAACAGCAAGGTTATACCACCTGTATCATATACAGCATCCTTTAAAGACGAAGACTGGTGCAAGGTGCTGTACATACACCTGGGGGAAAAGAAGCCTTTCTTGTTTCCAAATGTTTACAATTAAGCACAGTTTTCTGCTCACCTCTCAAAACCCTAAAACTCCACAAGAAGTTTCTGAAAAAAAATGCTTTTAGCTCAGAACAGAACAGGTTGCAAGGACAGATCCCAGCTAATTGCCAGTTCTTTTCCACCTTACGGCCGTTCCCTCATCAGTTAGGTCTGCATATGAGACCAGAGTAGAACTGAACCCAAGGAGGACACATACTTTACCAGAGCTCCAAATGCAGCACACGAACAACCACATTCAACGTATGGAACTTGGTGTATAAGTGAGGGCTGCCAAGATCCAACCATGCCAGGCACAGAAGAAAACCTTCACTCCTGACTCATACCAGAGGCTGTATGAGTCACTGCCACTGTCCAAAGGCAATAGCAAGGGAAGGAGACTGAAGGGACCTGCAATTCTATATAAAGGGATCAGAGCACATGAGCAGCAGCAGGAAGATGCAGAGAGGAGGAAAAGCAGGCAGAACCAGACTACAGCCCCAGATCATTTCTGGTTACATGGTACTTACATTTTATCTAGTTAAACTGTTGTATACCCAGTTCTAGAGTTATCAGGTCTCATATCCTTACACACATGTAAACATAGGCATAGTATCTTCTACGTTTCTAAACCACTTTTTTTTTAAATAAGCACACAGTGATTGAAAAGAGATTTTAAAAGATGTAAAAAACACAGGAAGCTCTACTCTGTCCCTTGCCATCCTCTCTGGTGCCCACACGCAGCTCATTTTATAAACACAGGCATAGCAAGTTTTGTAATGATAAACCTTTTAGCTACCAGGGGCAATAAACGTTACAGACAGCTCTCATAAGTAAGAATGCAGTGTTAGACAAGGTGTTTCCCGTGAGCAGCAGCACTGCACGCTTTCACACACATCTCAACTCACTTCTCACACATGCCATGGATCACCTCTTGCCTGTTGCCTTTGTCTCCCCGAGGACAAGCACACGAAGAAATCTCTGCAGCTCATTCAGGCCCCAGTCAGAGAATAGCCTCCAGTAGTTAGTGACTTTCATGACTGTTAACCTTTGTCTTTGGGGAAGATAAGAATCTCCCATTTTACACCAGAGGTAGCATTCTCAAATGATCCAATATTTTATTTTACCATTTAATATTTGATCTCATTCTTCTGTGCTGGAGTTAGACCTGCCTCTCTCCCCTTTCTGTGAGTTTCCACTAAGACACCTTTTCCCCAATCCAGCTTATTGCCTGTTTCCAGTAGCACTACAGGAAGTACAAATTAAAATAAATAAATTAATTAAAGCACACAGAAAGCTAAGAGCCACCAGAACAAAAACTCAGACCAACTCAGAAAGGTAGGCTTTGTTACCTGTAGCATGTGAGGTAGGAACAAGTAATGAAGATAATCTTAAATTAATTAAAGGCAAGGGAGGGTAGAATTGAGCCTGCAACAAAGAGATACAGTACAAGCAAACTGAGAATGCTACACTACCAGAAATGTTGCCTTTTGATTATAGGAACAGAGTTCCCAGGCAGGCTAGGCAAAAACAGCCACAAACAATATTAAGTAAATTAAAGCCTTCTCAGTGTTGATGCTGTAGCTGTGGTTTAGGTTGCCTTCAAAATAAAGCAGTTTCAGCTTTGGACAAAATAGACCATGTTGTCTGTGAGTTAGCATGGAAGGGATAAATTTGGAATCTGTTGACCAATTTGAATGCAATTCAACAGGGAATAAAGGTCAAAGAGATACAGAGTTCCTCTAAATTCTGCTGAGTGAAGAAGCAGATCCTAAAATAATATTTGGCCTGAACCATAAGCCACCCAGTGTCCACCCTCATAGCTGTCAGGGCTCTGGCTGATCAATGTATTGACCACAGCCGGCCCTCCAGCACACCTGGAATGCTTAGCCAAGTACACCATGTGCCACTACTTACTCCTCCAAACGGGCGGCAGAATGAGGGATCATGACTGAGATGAAAGAAAACACTGAAAGATAGAAGAGTCCTGAAAAACCAAGAAGTGATGGCTAACTTCTGTTGATCAACAAAATGACCAGGCATTTTACTAATTTTCTGATCCCTCGGAGAGCAGACAGCTTCCAGAGCCCAGATAATTAAGTGTTCAGTGCAGCTACTGAGGCAGAGCCTCAAAAACACTCAGCAGAAATCATAACCTACTGGGTCTCCTGGCCAGACCTTCCTCTTCCATATTCCACATCCCACACTTTTCTGAAAGCCCTTTTGTTTAAGGCTCAGCTACCCAGAAAAGTCTGTCCGATGAAAGTTGAAGTTTATTATATCTCTGTAATACCTGATACAGACACTGTGACTGCATGGGGCGTTTTCCTGGTGTTGCTGTAATAGTTGCCAAAGTACACTTGGATAAAGATCCTCTCTCTTCTAAACTGTTCTCTCAAGTCGCATGGCTATCGTAATGGCTTGCAATCTCACCATCTCATAGGCAAGCCTTTTTTCAAGTTAAATGACAAATGTGGATTTCAGAAACCTCCTGCCTGATAGGGAGGTCTGCCTCGCCCACCCACAAGCAAGGCTTCCCATGCCTGAGGTCACCATGCTCCTTTACATGCAGGCTCACCAGTCTAGTGTCTTGCACTAGGATTTTGATACCCAAACAGAAGCAAAGCCCTGTCCCACTGCAAACACAGAGTTCATGTCAGTTCAGACAGTAGAAGTCCAGGAGTCCAGCCCCTAGATACCCTTCTGCACCCCCATCCGCGCTCCTGCTATAGCGTCAAACACTACCAACGTTTTGCTGATTGGGAACAAAGCTATAAAAACACTGTAGGTGGCAGAACAGGGACATTACCCTTCACATGCTACCCCAGCCCTTCACCTTGCAGTAGACTCACACAGTGAGACCCAGCTTAGGCCCCATTCAAGAAGACAGGAGGAAGATTTAATTGCCCTGTCTCACTCAAGAGTCCTTCACCTGCACCTGGCGTGGCACAGAGGCATTTCCCTTTAGGTTGTGAAGTGCAATACAAAGGGTAGGGAAGCCCCCTTAATGATTCCAAAATCTAACAAGACCATTGAACATTGCATCCTAGTACATTATCCCATGAACAAGATCGCACAAACAGGCACACAGACCAACATGTGCCTTGCTATGACTACCATCCTAAATTATTCCAATCCACTACAAACAAGCCACATAACTCAGAGACAGCTTCCAGCCCCCTCAGCAGACAGATGTGATCTCTCTTCTGTCTCTGTATTTCCAATGGGAACCCAAATTCATGGCTCCCATAGTGTCACCACGTCAATTCTGATCTAGCTCAAAAGGAGCTGCTATTTGTAATAACTCAATCTAGGAAGCCATGCTGGTAAGGGGATTAGAACAGCAGACAAAGACGCTCTTAAATCACTTCCAACCAGAACTTTGCAGTGCTTTAACTTGATCCAGCTGTTAATGATTTTAGTGGAGCATGTTCCACTTTTCTATTAACAAGTGTCCTGTTCTTCCCCCTCTTAGCTCCTCACCTATTTTTCCTTTTTTTCATGCAATGTCTTTTAAAAAGAAAATACACCCAGCATCAGAGCTGTGGCAGAAGAAGTAAAATAAGTCCTTTGTCACTAAGGAGCCGTATCAATAAGAGACGGGAATCAGAAAACTGCCACTATTAGTTCCGATGAGCAGCACAACTGAGAGCAGATCCCACCTCTCACACATGCCTCAGTTTCTCAAAAAAAAAGATAAAAACCCACACAGAAAAAAAAAAATATATAAGACTGATACTACTGACCTTCCTTTTAGATGCCTTTGAAATACACAGCTGAAATAGACAGCATAAGAGCTTTGTAAATACAGTTATGTCTATCACCCTGTAAGCACAAAATTGGCAGGATTTGGCTACAAAGGACAGGAAGCCTAAAACAGAGAAACACCCACAAATACACAGCCATCCATGCCCCTATCTTGTGCAGAAAGAATTCCCCTCCCTCTCCCTCCTCCCACTTTTCTGAGAGAGACAAGGATGGCAGCCAGGCAGCCCTGTTCGCCTGCACCTGATGGTATTGATCACAGCTGGGGTGGATTTTCCAATCAGACACAAATGGCATGGAAAGGCTAACAACCAATTAGAGCTCCCACTCCTTTCTCCCTGCACCCATGAGAGCCTAAAGCACTTTTGGCAAGAGCTAAATAATCATGGTTTATACATTCGCTTCCACCCAACAACTTTTGCAAATATCTATCCATTTTAAGCCTCAGCAACAGCCCTGCATGTGAGCTAACTCTTCCTTGTAAATAGGGAAGTCAAGGCATGGGGCAATGCACACCCCCATTAGGCCCAATGGCAAGTCCAAAAATCACAAAGACAGTCTGCCTGCACAGCCTGCTCTCCTTTGGGAGCCCAAGGAAGCACATCTGAATACATGCTTTATTCTCTGCCTTGAAAGTCAGCAGAAGCTCTGTGCTCACTGAAGTCCTCTACCAAATCCTCACAAGGGACTCAATGCATTTCTTGAGCCTATCAGCAGCATCACTGTCCGCTGAAAATGCACCAGCAGTACCCATATGTTACAGACGGCCACAGTGGCTGAACCAGTGTCAAAGCAGTTGCTTTTAGGATCCGGAGGCCTTTAGCCCATCATTGACCTAAGTGATTTGCTATGGCTCTGTCCTAGTTTTTCCAAGTCCCAAACATCCATTTTAGTCCTGAGGACACCAGTAAGTGCAACCACTCTTCCCAGGAAAAAAAGTTATTTTGTTCCACTGTGCAGTGGCTGGGATGAATTCTGGTCCCTTCCGTCCCCCCACACTCACAAGAAAGAGAAGGAGAGAGAAAGAGAAATACTAAGACTTTTGTAGTATCCTCAAGTTGGTCAAAATATCGTGGAGTCCTAAGTGTCAGGGATCTGTCAGGACAAGCATCTCCTCTACAGACCAGGAATCGGGGAGAGAGGCAGCAACGCGCAACTCCCTCTCCCTCACCTACCAGTTATAACTGGGGTAGGAGAGGGAGAAGTTCTATTAACAGCTGTTCTTAGGGGCTAGTCCCAGAGACCAAACAGGGCATGGCCGTTGAGGAGGTGGAGAGCATAGGCTGCTTCAGCCAGGAGCAGCTAAGATTCAGATTGCTGCTTCCTGGCGCTGTAAAGGTTAATAACATCCCTTCTCCCGACTCAACAGGACTGCTGGCAGTTGCTGGTGGGATGCTGGTGGTTTTGTAGGCACAAGACTTAGGCTGGAGGGGATCAGAGCAAATGAGAGAGCCCGGCAGTGGGGCTCCCATCTTCAGAAAAAAGCCTGGCAGCAATTAGAGACAACACAAAAGGGAGAAAGTATCAGCTGTGAGGGGGGTGAGATGCTTTGCCACGTCCAAGTGCATGCTAAGACTATTTTCCTCTCTCGCAGAGGGAACCCCAGACAGCAGGAGTTTCACGGAGTCAATGACTCCAAGCAGGTTTTCATATCAATATTTCAGCAGCCTCTGTCTTTCCAGCGTGCCTTTCCCAGGCCCCAGCTCCCCTCCCCACCCGTTGCAGCATTTTCCTTGCTTTAGCAAATGCCCACGCTCCCTCTAGTGCCCAGCTCTGCTTTCCACACACCAGCAACCCGGCACCCTTTCCTACAGCTGGCACCCCACGGTGTCCTAATCACTCTGGAGCTAATTAAAAGTGAGGCTATTTTGGGCACAGAGGCCCTGTAGTGCTCAGCAGATCTGCCTGGCTCGCGTTTGTGTCACATACCTGAATACAAAGGGGAGAACACAGCATGACAGCCCAAGTGTCAGGGACCCTGCTCCAACAATAGATCTCCACCACCCATTTCAGTGGGAGAGCAAGCGGGCCTCCTTCAGGACTGAGAGGGAGGGGGGAAAAAAAGAGAGGTTTGCTTATTCGGCATCAATCTTTTCTGATTTTTACTGTATGCTGGGAATCTGCTGGCCACAAGGGCTGGGAACTGACCCTAAAATGTCCATAGCAGATTATTTATCAAATATGTTTAACATCCACACAGACACACTCTTCACACGTGCAACAACTTTATTCAGTTCCTTCAGTCTCATAACAGCCTATAAAGGCAGGAAAGGAAATACTGCCCTGCCCTTCTTTTTGCATCGAGGAAACATTAATGATGCTGCACTTTTCCCTGGACATTAAGGGGAAGTTAGGATGTGGGAATTTGTTTGCCTTGGATACCTGCAGGGAGTTTAAGCAAACCAAGAAACTTGCATGCAGAGGTGTGGCTTCAGCAAAGCAGTATTTTCGTACTAAGTGTTATTTCAGCTGAAAATCCCTGTTGGGTTCTGCCGAGTACATCACCAGATCAGTCTCCAGCACGGCTTACAGTGTGGGTCAAACTCCCACCTCCCAGAGCCAAGCAAGACAGAGGGAAGGGCTGTACACAAAAGAGAAAAAAGCTCATCCACCCACTGCCCTGTGGCTGTAATTCAGAGAATGTAAAGGGCCCAAAGGTCTCCTTGCTGGACTGCCCCATGTTCCCTAGCCTCTGTACTCATTTTTCATTTTTACCTTGCACTTTTCACTCCTGTAGGATACTGCAGGTTGAATTATCAACTACAGCAAACCGGCCTAGATCAATCCTACATCAATTTACACTAAGGATACAACTTCGCGGCTTTGGGGACTTTCTGCATTTGCAGCATTCAATGCTTCACAAAGAACAGATCATTTAATTTACCGTCTTCATTAGAGGTGAGTTGGACTCCACACGCTCAAACACAGATAGTCACTGGAAGATAAACTTGACCAGATCCAGCCAAACCCAACCTTTAACTCTGTAAGTGACAGGTTCTTCCAGTTGTCCTGGAACCAATCTCAACCATGAGCTCAGGCTCAGCCTTCAATCCTGAAATGAATCTGGATTTGTAAGAGAGCACGTACTGCTTTCCTCCATTCTATCTGCATACACCCAGGGAGCTTAAGGAGCATGACACTGTGGTATGACTTAAGCAAATTCTTGACTGATTACAAGACTGGTTTCCAGTATCCTTTAGTACAATCAACATTAAAGATCATTGCTCCTTAACCTGTGCTTTGCCCATTAGACGACACTGCTTTTGTATTTTTAATAAAATCTCTACTACAAATTCAGCTATAAATTTGGAAACTCTCAGAAAGTTTTGTCTTCCCACAGCCTTCCATTTAAGAAAACATGTGTCTCACCTCCCTTTTGGGAAAAAAATCTCATGCCTAACATCAGTTATCTGCTCAAACCCATTTTCAAAATACTTTGTCATCTAATTGGTTGAATGTTTTCCATAAAAAAATTAATTAAAGAATCACATGTTTCTGTTTGCATTTAAATCACTGTGAAAGCTTAGCCACAAATCCTAGGCCCCATCCCTGGGCATGAAAAAGTCTGGATACTGGGGCCTTAAAGGAAACTGCTGACAGGACCTAGAACAGGAGCAGTTCTGTTACCGAGCTCTGCATTACAAGAACATCGACAGCTTGCTGCACTGAGCAGGGTAATGGCCCGGGGAATCTGCCAGCTTCATGGGATCCACAAGCAACATCAAGGCGCGTCCACTGGACATCGACCTCACTTTACAATGAAACCAGTCCGGAGAGAAATAACCTGAGAAATATTTTCCAGGCACCTTCTTCCTGCTCTACTGACTCAACAAAACCATAAATGCAATCTCCATGCAAATGTTTCATTTTTATTTCCCCATCTTCTGTTTGAATATTAATTAGAAATGGATTGGCAAAGTCCTGGAGAAGGACTTTAATGGCTGACTTCATTACTAAAGGTAGTGGAGAAATGGAAATGTGTCAAGACATTGTGACACAGCCAGCCTACCTTCAATGGCAACGAGACCACAACCTAGCCAAAAGCCATTTGAGAAAGAAACAGTCTAGAGTAGCAATTAAAATATCTACCAAATGCAGTGCAATTAATATGATTACTCTGTCACCATCTTGCACTCTAGGAGTAAACATTTTAGATTTAAATACAACTGGACTGTTGGAGCAGTTACCCATGGCTGACAACTACATGCAGCACTGTCTGCCTAAAGGTTCCTTTTCTCCCCGTCCTCCCTTCCAAGCATAGCAGTCTTCTTGGAATTGCAAATATTGCCCACTTCGTTCTGCCCATCACACACTGCATTGCTAGGCATCTTAATGAAAAACTACCTGGCACACAGCAAGCCCATCAGCTTCCCCAGCTTGTAATTTGCCATGTCAGTGAGTAATGTCTCAGCATCAAACCACCAGTACATTAGCAGATCACACCAGAACACTGCCAACAGCATTCAGAAGAATCATTCCCGGAAGAGACAGGCTTCACTGAGGGAACTTGTACAACCTGCTTTTCACTGCCAGCCCTCAGAGCTTGCCCAGGTTAAAGGAATAGGATCAGTGGTAGCAGAAGGAAAAGAATTGCAGAAGCCCTTTCAGAGCAGGGTTGTTACCATCAGATCATGTCTATGTGAGTCTTGAAGATATGCAAAGACAAAAATTCCCAAAACTTTCTGGTGGTTTGCTGCACCACTTTCTTTGAGAAGAAACTCATTGTCCAATCTGACATGTTATATCCTCTTCAACCAGCAAGATAAGCTGCATCTTCTTCCTAACTCTACTTCAGGTGCCTGTAGGCTACTGTAGTACTATTAGCCCCCTCTTTATGAGAGTCTTGTCCCAAAGATATCTTATATTCCCTGTCTTGGAGTCAATCTCACAACCATGTTAACTCTAGAGATGACGGCCACAGACTGACCAGACATCTAGTCAAAACACCGTAGCTTGGCTGACAAGATAAAACAAGGCCCCAGTCTAGTCTCCCGCCAGCTCTTATCCTGCCTTCCCCAGCTTTCAAAGCCTGGATCACACTATAGTCATCAATGCAGTTGCATGATCTGCACAAGCTACATCGCTTAGAAACACTATACTTCTGCAGGTTTATCTTTTGCACTGCACTGAGATAAATATGCACTGCTGACATTTTTCATATAGCATGAAAAATCCAACCCCTAGGATCATATAGGCACTTGCAATTTTGCACATGCTTTAGACAAATGCCCTCTCCTGCTTTTACGGTGGCATTATAGTGCATCTCTGCATCTTTATGTCTGAAGTTTGCCTCTGGTTACTAGAAAGGCAGGGGCACATATATGTGGGATAGCTAAAGTACACTACAATCATAAGCTGACTCCTCTCCATAGGCAATGGATTGAAAATGTCTTCTAGAGGTTAAAAGAAAGCTAAATATGTGCATCTTTGCTTCTTATATTAAGAAAACCCACCCACACCACCACAGAATTTGCAGCACTTCCATCATGGAAAAAGCATGGACAGAATTAAGTACTTCCTATAAACAGCTACATTCATCAAAGTGACAACTCTGAAACTTAATGACAACAGTCCCCATTTACCATTCCACTAGTGATCATATCAGGAGAACAATGTGAGTAAGTGTGTTTTATCCACAGTACCTTGTTGAAATCTCTTGAAAAAACTGTCAAGAAACAAGATAGTAAGATGTAAAGCTATAACAGCATTAAAGGTGCTGCTACTTATTTTTGCAGGTCCTTATCCTAGAAATCAGGGAGAGAGGAAGGAAGAAAAGATAATCTGAGGAATCAGATCATCTTCACAGGAAGGTTGGAGAGAGCATCTGGTGAGCAGAATGAGGACAAATTTCATGAAATAACATCTAGAGAGAGGGAAAACAAGTGCAGAGGATACAACTGCTTACGAATGGTACATTTGTACACAGTGTGTGTTCAGAGAGGAATAGCTTTGAAAAAAGAATGGCTTGCAGATCTTCTGGGAACAATAGTAGTTTTCACCAAAACTCTCTTTCCTTCAGAAAAGCCTTAGCAAGAAAACATTTTATCAGATCTCTACTCAAGAGGTCCCTCAAGA
Organism: Rhinoptilus africanus; assembly: GCA_013400135.1. Lineage (NCBI taxonomy): Eukaryota > Metazoa > Chordata > Aves > Charadriiformes > Glareolidae > Rhinoptilus > Rhinoptilus africanus. The sequence goes on from VXBO01000520.1 coordinate 483,215, forward strand.
GTTTCAGTGACCTCGCTCAATAAATGCTTCTATTAGGGCAGACTGATACTTGAAGCCCACGTACAAGTCTTCTTTTTCTAATATCAGACCCACTGAATTAAGCCAAGTCCCCTTCCCAAGAATACAAATCTAATTTCTACACAGAGTAGTATTTTTGCATTTTCCTAACAATTTCCACTTGAACATCTTCAGGTATTGTAACAAAGCAGAAATGAATTCTGCTCCACACCACCACTTTGTGGTAGCTAAGTAGTACTGTCCTCATTTAACATGGAAGAGAAGATCCAGAGAGGTTAATTGTCTTTCCTAAGGTCACAGAAAAAGCCTCTGGGCAGGACAAAGCAGAGAACCCAAATTCCCCGATCTCACCAGCCTTTTGCTGCTATCCTAATCCTGACCTCACTATCTGCAAATGGAGAAAACAAAAGTTTGTTGCCTGGAAGCGATTATCTTTTAATAAGTTAAATTGAGCTTTGAGGGTTGTGGAAGAAAAAGAGGATAGAAGACGTAGGAGAGTTGCTCTTAAAATAATAAAATAAAAAAAATTTACAGAAGGTATTTAACATTCTAGGTAACAGGACATGGAGCAGCTGCAAAGAACTCCCTTTTGAGGGATGTATGTACATCTATGCATCCCAGTAAAAAACTGGGGGTTTCATTACCATTCTTTCCTCTTCTTTGCAAATCCATCCAGTTGTTAGGAGACCCCCACCACCAACACCTGATTTGAAATATACTGCTTCATTGCACGAAATTTGATTGATCATGCTTTTAATAAATCATAAGCGACAAAAGCTTAGGTTTTGAATTCTGTTCAAGTAACAGGGAACTGGTAAAAGCAAGCTATACGCATATTTACTGCTTTGGTAGCCTGGAAAAAACAGCATCCAGACATGTCCTACTGGCTTTCCTAGGTCATCTGGCATAATCATGACACTTGAGTTAGTATCTTTTGTCCATTTTCAGTACACCTTCCTGCTGCTTTACATCTATTGTGACCTAAGAAAGATACTTTGAGGTGAGAGACTGGGAACTAACGTGGTGGCAAAAGAAGCCACGGTGTTTCCCTGAGTGACCTTGGGCAAATTGCTTGGTGTTCCTGTGCCACAGCCACCCTAACAGTAGAATTAGGTAAAAACTGAACTGCAGCAGAAAAACAGGGATTGGATTCAGCCTCCTCTGCTAAGAAACGAAAGGACTCAGGTCCAAGCATTTAACTTTCCCTCTACAGTGTTTTTTAAAAATCCAATTAATCACTAAATGCAGTGTGCTTTCTCCAAGAGACAGGAGAGAAAAAGTCTCCAGATGCTAAATCTCATTATTGGAAAAATAATGAAAAGATAACACTAATATTTATTAACAAGCTTTTGCTTTTCCTTCCTACAAACACCAACCTGGCAATAAACACTGGTCTTTTACTTTTGCTTGTGCTCTTGAGTTGGAAGCTTTCAATGCATGGTATCTTGAGATGCAAAATCTTAATGGAAATTTGTGAACATCAAGACATTTTCCTTTATTACCTTTCTCAGGCACCTGGAGTTAAAGAATAAAGGAAACTAGTTATTTAAATGCCATATTTCTGTAAAAGGAAGGAGGGAGAATTTTGTGAAAATAACTTTCTGACCCGCACTTTAAAAAAAATAACCTTTCTTCCTCCTGCAAATGCCTGCAGAATTAGTTTTCTCTATTTTTTACAGAAATATTCAAAACTATCGGAAATCCATGCTGGGAAGGAAATGGGGGGGGG
>VXBO01000520.1:490964-541711 GCA_013400135.1 Rhinoptilus africanus
AAGGGTAGATGAGGTGCTGAGGGACATGGCTTAGAAGTGGGTTTTTTTTGTCAGGGTAAGTTAATGGTTGGACTTGATGATCTTAAAGATCCCTTCCAACCTCACCGATTCTATGATTCTATGTCTTTCGTTTGGGAAAAAAAAAAAAAGAAGAAAACAAAGAGTTAACTCCTGCCACACATATCAATATCTGCACCATCACTACTTCTGCTGCTGATGGTAGACCTGCTCCCCAGTACCCCCATCCTTTCTGTTTTGCCCAGCTCTACCCATCATTGCTCCATGCCCCTCTCCCCCTGCAAGACTGCACACACCCAGGCCTCCCTGGACACCCTCCCCAGAGTCTGTCTCCCAGTCACTATCACCCCATGAAATTTCTGAGTGGGAGCTGAAACTTTTCCTGCTGAAACCTGAAAGAAAGGGGAGGGGGAGTTGAGGAGAAGATCATAAGTGGAAAATTTAGAGTGGGGAAAAAAAAGTAATATCCCAGCTATATGTCACTGTCTCCACACATGTACACCCACCCCTGAAGGTCTCCAGCACTACTCAAGCCCTCCCAAGGGAGGAAATCCCACATACACTAAGAGAAAAATCAATGCTTGCTTCAGTTAACTTTAACCTATATATTATGTGTGAGACCAGTCACTGGAAAACAAAGCAGCTCTGTGATAATGCTGTCTTGTTTACTAAGGAAAAGCCCAAATCTACCTAAACAAAAATCATTAAAATCTGAAGTCTCCCTATATCCTCAAACTAAATATCACCTGCAGACAGGGCCCCCGCCATTTCTGCTGGTAGAGTACTACCTACCCCCATGGTGGGACAGATTTTCTCCTAGCACAGCCGGTCAGGGTGTGCAGCAGACGATCTGTCTCTGAAGCACAGCAGGCCCGTGGCAGGGAGCCTTTTGCATTGCCAGACTTGCTGCAAAGCTCCTAAACAGGGGCTGCAAAAAACTACTGCACAGAGGCTACAAGAGGAAATCTAGTTCCTGCACTACATAATGAAGTGGGAGTTCGGCAGCCCAGCACACAAACAGGCAACATGGGTACCACATACTAGCGTGCCAAGGGAAGTGTTTTACACATCATGGGGCATGGGACAGTGGTGGGACAATTTGATCACAGCTGATCTTGGAGCAGGGTTCTCACAAAGTAGTGTGTCCCCTCACCACATCACAGCACCACTATCTTCTTGATCACCATCCACACAATGCCCCAGATCAGGAGAGGGTGCCACAGGCCACGCTGGAACTGCAGCTGGTTGAGGCTTAGCAGAGTGAGGAACCACTTCTGCATTTCTCAGAATTCACCCTCAGGCTCAGATGCAGTGCCAGGTTTGGTGGCCAGCCTGTCTGCATCCCTCCTTTTGATTTTTTCTATCCAAACACCACGTCTGTGGGAGACAGAAAAGCTCCTTTCATTCAGGAATGCTCAGACAGCTCCACTATCTTCACCCACTGCTAAGGCTGCCCGAAAGTTGTACAGCCTCCACGGTGCAGGTGAAGGACTTGGTGATGCAGAGAAGGCAGAGGTGTTTTGAATGCTCTGGGGAGATTCTGCAGGTTTTAGATCATGCTCTTAGTTAACGTTGGGTTCTGGCGTTGGCCCTAAAGCCAAGATAAGAAAATCCTCTTCTGCTGATAATCAGCATTATCAGAAATGCCCAAGAGTTTATCAGAATGGAATGAGTGCATGGATTTGCAGCATACACAAAGATAAGTTGTGCAGCACACAGGTTCTCCGTGTTAAATTCACCGTATACTGCACATTGCATACATTTCTATCTTGGAGACCTCAGTCATAAATACAGCATTCCCCATCTCCCAGGTTTCAACTCATCCAGGACCACAGTAATATCCTAGATTTTCAGAGGCATTTGACAAGGTTTTTTTAAGTATGCTCCTTAGCATCACTTTGAAAGCTCTGGGTCAGGACATTCAAGCCTGTAGCCCCACTTTATCTTCTGAATTCAAAAAGCTCATCTAAAAAGCTAGGACCAACTGTGCCACGTATAATGAAAACCGTAATCATGGCTTAAGATGTTATAAAATCCAAGAACATGCTATGAGTACTAAGATACTCCATTTGGAGAAAATCTGATTAAAAACAGGGAATGTGACTAACATTCACATAGTCGTTGATTCAGAAAGAGTAAATGACCCTCATCTCCCTTCCTGTCCCATGGTATGCCTCGACCTCTCGGGCTCCATGGAGAAAAGGAATCCTCCTTATTGTTAGAAATTTTGTGCATCTCTCACCAGCTATTCATTTCTGCTTGTTAATAAAGCCTCATGTCTATGATTGTTTAGGAGTGGCTTTTGCTGCTAAGAAGCAGAGCATAAATACTGCTTTTGCTGTGCCAAGAGAGTCTTTGTGAACATGAAACTTACTCTCTGCTTGTTCCGGAAGACAAGCAGTGGGGGAAAAAGACCAGCCTGACTAAACAGGGAGCTAGTGTTGCAACTTAGGGAAAAAAAGAGGATATATGGCCACTCAAGAGGACTACAAAGAGGTAGTGAAGCTATGTAGGGAAAAAATCAGGAGGGCCAAAGCCCAGCTAGAACTAAACCTGGCTTCTGTTGTCAAGATCAACAAAAAAAGTTTCTATAATATATTAGCAATAAAAAAGAGGACTAAGGATAATCTCTGTCCTCTAGTAGATGGGGCTGGTAACATAGTGACCAAGGATGAGGAAAAGGCTGAGGTACTTAATGCCGTCTTTGCCTCAGTCTTCAGCAGTAGGACCAGTTGTTCCCTGAATTCCCAGACCCCTGAGCTAGAAGACAGAGATGGGGAGCAGAATGAAGCCCCTGTAATCCAAAGGGAAATGGTGAGGGACCTGCTTCAGCACCTATGGGGCCGGATGGGATCCCCCCAAGGGTACTGAAGGAGCGGCTTTCATTTTTTTACTGAAAGGGGTTTTTAAACACTGAAACAGGCTGCCCAGGGAGGGGGTGGATTCACCATCCCTGGAGGTGTTTAAGAAAAGGGTAGATGAGGTGCTGAGGGACATGGTTTAGAAGGGGTTTTTGTCAGGGTAGGTTAATGGTTGGACTTGATGATCTTAAAGGTCCCTTCCAACCTCACCGATTCTATGATTCTATGATTCCGCTCCTTCCCTAGGGCATAGTGGTATCTCGAAAGGCTTAGCTCTCTTCAAGACACAACAGGAGAACAGTAGCTACAAATACTGTGATTTCAGGGACATGAACTGTTTGGACAGGGAGAGGTTTAGCACAGAAACTTTTGGTAGAAGGAAAATGCAATGCTAAATCTTGCCACCTCTTGCTGCTGAGAAAAGACCCTTCAAGCACCTTTCTTGTTGTGCAAAGCCACTGTACCTGCTGGAAGCAACCAGTTACAATCCAGCTCAGCCCTGCTGCCTGTGCTGTTCAGGTGACCCATGTTAACAGTTAAAGCATTTCAGCTATTCCTTATTTTGACTGAAACAGGTTTGCAATAATGGAGGAGCTCAGTTGGCATATCTGAAGGTGCAGTAAAAAAAAAATAGTTGATGATTGCACTGTTAGAGCAGGACTTGTCTCTATGACCCAAGCACACTTATATTTCCGCACAGGCTTTGAATTAAGGTTTTAAAACCACGAGATTTCACTAGCAACCATATGAGACACACTGATTTTTGACACAGATTTCCTTTCTAGAGGAGTCCTAGGACTGTCTTATTGCAGAGATCACTGATAGATCCGAAATTTGCAACAGTGACATCCCTACAGCCCATTAAGGAGTAATCAGCCTTCCAGTGCTGTACTACCAGCTGTAAACCAAACTCCCCACAAGGCCAGAAGTCATACAACACAAATACAACTAAGGGGATAGCTTAAGAACGTGGCACTGACCAGAGATGACCATGCCTTCTCCAAGCATTCCCATACAGCAGAGCACAGTGCTAGCTCCCAGGGCAACCAGATAATGTTGTCCTCAGCAATCCCAGCAGAATTACTTCCTCACTTGTCTGGGGGAGAAGCCCCCAGGGAAGAAATTCAAAGGACAGTAGCTTCAAATAAAGAGGGACACCAAACATCATCCACATCCAGGTCCCCACAGGCTACTGGCTAAAGAAGCAGCAAGAACACACAAATCCACGAGGAAGGAAAAATTCCTTGATAGCCTTCAGCCAATCAGATACTGCACAGGAGATGTTTTAGAAAGCTCTCCTGTAGAAATCAGAAAAAAAGTCAGAAAATTGACACAAACTGACTTTTCATACTCCAGAGTGCATACTGGAAGAATGAAGCTGCTGTGTTCAGTGACCCAGAAACTCTTTTCTGCAACTAAGACCTTACTCTCACTCCAGGTACTTTTTCCACTTTGTATCCTCTTCCAGAGAAATCTTTCCCTCTTCCACTCCCCCCTCCCCCCAGCTTGAGATAGAGCTAGATGGGGAAGGAGCTGGTTTTGTTTCTTCTCTACTCCAGGTAAATCCAAAGCAATTTGAGTGTGTGCATGTGTGTGCGCTAAGGCAGAATTTTCTTAGCAAGCTAGAGAGAAACAAGTCTGGCAGGGACCCCAGCTTTGATGCTGGGACTTCACAGGAGGATGTTCATCCTGCCACAGCTTGATGCCACTTTCTCTCCCACAACAAACGCCACCTTTTAAGATTCTCACCTATGGCTATTTCCTTCCCTTCTTTTAAGAATAACCCTAAATTAGAGAAATTGAAGTTCAGCACTGAGGAGAGACTTTATGCTAGTCAACATGAATGCAAGGGTGTATATTTAGTGGGGAAGAACAAAACAAAAAAGGAAGTATTAATATAAAGAAAAATAACACAGAACTACATCAGCAAGCAGCTGGCTGTAGGCAGGATTTTCTTACCAAGCCAGTCCTGGCAAATCTCCTGTGCACTGATTCAGCAATAACTTACTCCTAAAAGGAGCCAGCTTGTATTAAATCTCGTGTAAACAGAGTTTGAAACATTCTGAAAGGGGGAGACTCAGGCAAATTTATTCTCACGGCACTTCTAAGACAGGAATTAGGACAAAACTAAGTGGCAGATATTACATCCTTTGCTAGACTGTCTTGGCCGATAGTTTCAACTCACAGGGTCTAACTGAAGTTTCACACAATCACAGGATATTAGAATAAATAATACTGGGTTCATGAAGAGAACAACATGTAACCCACACACAGTGTAATCCATGCTCAGTAGTGGGCTGGCAAAGGCCAAGCATCACTGCTGTGTGCACTTCCACAATGCAAATGCCAATTACTAAGTTAATAATCATTTAAACTACAGCAACGCCTAGAGTTCCTATCAGGCTCCAGGAAAAGGCCTGCAAATGCAGCAAAGAGACAATCCCCACTCTGAATTCTAGATCATGACTTGCAGACAACACACAAGTTCACTGCCTTCAGATAGAGTGCAAATCAGAACAGCTAAGGAGGCTGATCTTCACAAAACAGAAATGCTGCTGGGGGAAATCAGGGAGTTCACCTGGAGAGGGAGGAGGAACAAACTGCACAGGCATTTTGTGCAAGGCAAAAGCAAGCAGCAGGCCAAAAGGTGCACAGCGGCGAGGCCAAATCCCTTCATGCCCCCTCCCTTAAAAGGGCACCTGACTACAATATTTGTCACTCCAAACACAGAGTGTATTTATTCTATGTTCTACTGAGTGATTTAACAGTTGTCTTCTTTTGGTGGTGGTTTAAGTCTATTCCTACAGATGCCCACATTCCAGTGCAGTACCACAGAGACCACCCTTGTTCTTCTCCCTTTTCTGAATCTGTCCAGCACTTGGTGATTTTAGTGGTACTCCAGGGCTGAAAAGCAATCTCAAAAGGGTTAAAATTCAGGAACACAAATGAAAATGCAATTAATAAGTCTGCTACATAAAAGATACTCATGCTCATAATGCAATTGGCAAGGGCTGAACATTTTCCTTGGGCTTACTCTACTCCATTACTGCAATAATGCATGGTAAAATAGTTAGCATTGATTTGCCGCAAGGCACATGTACTACATCTGCAACCTAACAGGGAAAAAGGAGGGAGTCTCTCTCCTTGAAGGGCTGGAATTACTTAACTATCTAAGGAAAACAACATGCAGATTTAACCGCACAGGGAAAGGCTAGGACTGGCTTCCCCCATTCCCAGAGAGTATAAAATAATGCTTCTCTGCTGCGTGACCTCCATGCAATGCAAACACTCCTGGTTTGTTATTATTAATTACCCCAGCTCCTATCACTGGAATTCAGAGGTGTTGATACTTCGCATCACCCCCAGCTATGCTTGCTATTCATAAATCATACTGAGAGGAGTTGCCAGGAGAGGAGAGGAAATACTAAAGGAAAATCGTAAGCATCTCTAAATAAGCAGCTGCTCTTTGAACAGGCTGCAGTCCTCTGCAAAGAGTCGGATGTAAACCAGTATTAGTGTTACAAGACAGCAAGAGACATGCCAAAAGTGGGCAAGCAAGACAAGGAAAATGCATTCAGACAGAAAAGGTAAAGGAATGCAGATGGCCTGGGGAATTAACCTTTCATTTTCACATCCACAAGTTAGATCAGATCAGATGGTCTGATAAAAGCTGAAAGGCACTATTATGATTATTAATCTGTAAGGGGTTGACTGTAGTCCAGAGATAGAGATGGTAGTTCTAGTGGTCAAATCAGCACTGATTTTTCCTTCAGAACATGGAGGGAATCATTTAAATCCTCTTTCCCAATTTCCCATCCATAAAATGGAGCTGAAATTGCCTCATCACTTTAAAGGCAAAGCTCTGAACAAGGTTTTGGCCATCTCATGCCTCTTACCCCTTTATACAATTATATGTTCCATAGAAAGCATTCACACTCTTGCTTCTTACAGTAGCTGTGCTTAAACTATTGATCCTTTTTCTCTCCCAAGTAAGGAATTGAGAAACATAAGCTTGGTACCTGAGGGATCTATCTCAGCCCAGTTACTAGACTGATGACTGTACTTTGAGACTGACACCACTCACTTGCCTTCTGGCTGGCAACAGGTCAACACTGAATCAGACCTGGGTGAAAAAAGAGGTTGGGGGCACCAAGACCCCACTTTATACCAAGACAGAACTCACTCTCCATCCACAGCTTTTTGCTGACTCTTTTTTAAGAGCATTTCAAAGTTACAAACAGTTCAGACTTGAAAGCTAGGTTTGTTGGAAAGGAACAGTTTCTTCTCATAGATCACTCAAGGTACCTTGAGAAAAAAAAAAAGAGCTTAAAGACACACAAACCATTTGGCTAGACATCATTGCCAGTTCAGTTTTCTTATTCTGAGGAAAGGAAAGGTTCTTCCCCTCTTTCCTCCTTTCTACCTTCTGCAGTTTAACCCAGAGAAACTAAAGATTTCAGGGGGTTTTGTTCTTTTTCCATTGTGGACTCTGTGTGTTTTCTTTTTCCTTGCATTGCACCTTTTAAATACTTCTTCAATCCTTAAAGCTTGACAGTGTGACAAAAGAAGCAATGAAAGTAACAGAAACAGAACAAGAAATCAGCTAGAAGTTATTCATTCCAGTATTCTATCATATACTGAAGAAAAAAAAAGGATAAAATGGGGTTAAAATACGATCTTCAAACACCACTGATCTGAAATACTGAAATAAGGAGATTCTGGTCTCAGTGAAAATCATAGGTAGGAGAGACCAAAAAAAATAATCACAAGGACCATAACAGAGACTGTCTTTTCTTTAAATCTTTACATTTTTCTTTAAATAATTTTTAAAATGTAGTTTTTTTCTTAAATCAAACAGATTAGAATTAGTGGATTGCTGTGTAAATTTTACAAATAGCAGGTTTAGCCTGACACTGTACTTGCCAGATGTGGCTTTCTCATTAATACCATAATAGCATTTTTATGTTGCAATTAACTTTTCCCAGACTAGACTGAACAGAATATTTTTTACTCCTCTCACTAGACTTTCCCCTATACTGCCATCATCACTGCCTTATCAGCACAGGAGATTCAGAAGTACTTTAGACTGGCAACTAAAGAGTCTTCTCTGCCTTGGTCTCTCATTGAGGTCCACCTTTATCACACAAGTAGACACAGGAGGGAGCTCACACACCCCCATTCACGCTGAGGTTACATCTCTCCCTGCAGCAACCAAAGTGATTTAACATCTCTAATTCTCAATTCATGGTTCCTTTAGGTCTTGGACTTCGGTTTTCACACCTGCTAGAATAGCAGTCTCCCTTTCTGGGTAGCAGAGCAACTGATAGAAAAGGTGGATAGAAAACTAGTGGAAAGATAGAGCTCAGAGGGTCGTGATTAGGGGCGCAGAGTCTAGTTGGAGGTCAGTGATGAGCGGTGTTCCCCAGGGGTCAGTACTGTGTCCAGGCCTCTTCAATATATTCATTAATGGCCTGGATGAGTGGCTAGAGTGCACCCTCAGCAAGCTTGCTGATGACACAAAGCTGGGTGGGGTGGCTGACACACCAGAAGGCTGTGCTGCCATCCAGAGAGACCTAGACAGTATGTAGAGTTGGGCAGAGAGGAATCTCGTAAAATTCAATAAGGGCAAGTGTCGGGTGCTGCACCTGGGGAGGAATAACCCCCTGCACCAGGACAGGTTGGGGCTGACCTGCTGGAGAGCAGCTCTGAGGAAAGGNCCGCCTGGACGCGTTCCTGTGTAACCTGCTCTAAGGTGGCCCTGCTCTGGCAGGGGGGTTGGACTAGATGATCTACTAAGGTCCCTTCCAACCCTATGATTCTGTGATTCTGTGATTAGTGTAAACTTCATTCTTCCACTTGAGCTTGTTCAGAAGCTCCCTGCTCAACCATGCAGGCCTCCTGTGTCCCTTGGCCGATTTCTTGCTCTTTGGGATGCACCAATCCTGAGCTTGGAGGAAGTGGTCTTTGAACCAGCTCTCTTGAGCCCCTTTGCCTCCCAGGGCCCTAGCCCATGGGATCTCCCCAAGCAGCTTCTTGAAGAGATCAAAGTTAGCCCTCCTGAAGTCTAAGGTTGTAATTTTACTTCTTCTTGTTTTGTGTGTGGTACCCATAATCCTGAACTCTATCTTTTCATGACTGCTGACTTCTAACTTCTTCCCTCTGTTCCTAATTTCTACTGCTCACGAGTGATGCAGGGATGTGATTATTAGCAACCTGCTTGCAAATCAGTGCTGGGATGCTGCTGCTAGTTGTCCTCTTTCCAGTTAAACCCATACAGAAGCCTCCAACTGGTGCATTATCTTGCAGGCTTCTCATCATTTGCAGTGTGAGATCTGTCTTCATTTGAGGAAAAAAGCCTGGCTTCTTTTGATTTTTTTTTTTTCTCCATTTTCCTTGTATCTACAGGCACAATTTTTCTAAGAGGCCTGTTTTTCTGCATTTTGTTCTTTAGTATGTTAGGACAATAATGTGTTAGGAGAATGGATGGTGTACTTTACACCCCTGGAGAGAACAGGCATTCTACATTACCATCTGAGCATACTCAGAAGGGTATCAGAGTGTGCAGTTTTCTCGGGGTCTGCTCCTCTGCCTCATTCATTACTGAACAAATACCTCCAGAATGAAAGTGTGAGTTAGCAACCCCAACTGCTCTGAATGTACCGTGCCATGAAAGGAGCCAACAGAACATGTGTGGTATTCCTTTCCCATTCTTCCAGCGAATCCCAGAGGGCTTTGCAAACTGTATCACTCTTGAAGGGGAATGGAGGTCATACATTGATTTTTTTAATGCTTTAAAGGATATAAAGTTAGAACAGGCTCAGCTAGGCAACTAAGGTAGCATCAATAACTTAGTGAACTAAAAATCCCAGAATCATTGATGCTGCTCTGCCTTCTGACAAAGGCATGGTCAGGTTTCCTACACTGTTAATTCATATCACTCACTGCCCTGAACAGAGGTCTAGAACTTACTTATTTCTGACAGAGACTGCACTTCATCTCAAAGGGGAGTTTCACCTTATTTACATGCTCCCTTTCCCAACTCTGCTGCCTCAGAAGAGAAGTTTTATTCATTCTTAGGCCTGCAATTTGGCTTTCCAGATATTCTATAGCCCACCTGATCTTGCGTGGTGCATTGATCTATTCTTGCTGAGACTGAAGGACATATGTGCCTGCAGGACTAGCATTAATACTGTTTTGTGTAGCAACCAATTACAAGGGTGTGTTCAGAGAAAGTACAATCAGCAATTTCTTGACAATATCTCCCAACAGATGCAATATTAAAGCCTGGATCGTTACAATATTCTCAGTAACAAAAGGGTCTCATAGTAGAAGTTGCCGAGGATCCTTTTTAAATATCTTATCACCACTATTTAAATAAATTCTCTGACCCAAGCCTTCAGACGTTGCAAACTCAAACACCCAGGGTACAATGTGAAAATCAAGCCATGTCATGACCACTTTTTAGCATTGCATGCATGGCTGTGGCAGTATGAACTTCCTCTACCACACACTTCCCTGCCACACAAACCTCCAGCCCTTTGCCAGCCGTTGTTACAGGGAGAAACTCTAAAGTACTCCTCTAGAGATGATATATTCAGACATGCAAGCTACCTTGAATCCTAGATGTGCAAACCTCTGACAAACCCAGCAGAGACTGAACAGTCCATTTCCTTGTAGAAAGCTCACTGCATTTTCTGCCCCCCACACCCCGGTTTGGATTGTCACCAGAACAGTTGCATCATAAGAGCAGTTGTCTCACAGTTACAACAGTAGGGCTATATCTGCCCTCTGGCTTTGGCTGTTTTCCTTCTTATAGGGAAGAGATAATGGAAGGAACCCTGAGAACAGCGAAGAGGAGAGGCAACATTTTTACTAGTTAATCTGTCTTGCCATTTTGCATTGGAGAAGGTGCAAAGAGGAGGTTTGTCTTTGAACATATTGGTGATTAGAACTGTAGAACTGTTTATCTGGTGCTCCTTTCCTCTTCCTTCCCCTTCCTCACCAAGATTTTCTTTTAAGCACAGCAGTAAATTTTATCCCCAGATGTCATCTACTTTTTCCTAGCTATTTTTTGTGTGTCTGTTTTGTTTCTCTAGAAAAGGAAATAAAACTGAATATTTTCAGCTAAACTACATTTGTTGTTCAGTGTTTTGCATTGTTTTTAGCAGGCAGACTAAATATTTGTTAGAAAATGTATTTTGAAAAAGGAGAAAAGTAATTTCCAGGTAGTTCTAGCTGTAAGAAAGGTGAGCACTCTACATGGCTCACTGAGTCCGTATCTGTACCAGAGATTTAAAAGGTGCCAATTTAATATCTAATCCCAAAGCCCTTGCATGAGCAGTCCCATTAAAGGGAGAACAAATTTACTCTTTGCCCTCATAGATTTATACTGGTTGTCAATATAAGCAAATGAGAACAAAAGAAACTTAGAACCAAAGCCTGTTCTAAGCTGCACCACTTCAAAGAAACTCTCCATGAGTCAAAGGATGGGCTTTTAACTAATATTAGCAACACATGGAATCAAGTCAGGCAGATATGGTTTTTAAGTTATCAAAGGAGGCATCATTTTATACACTTTAATATCTCTGAATGCTACAATACAAAAGACAGAAGTTAGGATGTTTCCTTCATAATGAACTCACAGTAACTGCCAGATATGGATTCATCCTTCAGTAGTTGCTGAGGTTTAATCAAACCACTTCTCTAAGCGACTTTACCTGAACATTTTGTAATTATCCCTGCATCTCAGAGATGTCTATGTGTAAGCGTCAAGGCAATGATTGATCGATTCTCAATATTCCATCACTTATGATATTTCCAAAGTAAACAACTCCCTCTCCACTGGGAAATAATATCTGGCTAAATCAAATTGTGAAGTACTTAAAAGAAAGCTAGCCTACTCCATATTAATCTTAAACCATTTATGATAGATCAAGACATTGAGTTTCCAGATCTAATGAGACCTGTGTGCTGTGAAGCAACTCTTTAATTGATAAGTGAGGAGAACAACCTGGTTTGTATCATAGAGAAAAAAATACAGACAACAGCTTGTTTCCAACACAGTTAGACCATGGAGGAATTCTTGACTCACACTTTGGATGTCAAGAGGTGCATTGCCTCTGTGGGTTTCACCACTCCTTTCTCATCTGGTTCAGAAAATCCCCTGCATATTGTTTATTTGGAAAAATTGAAGCCAAAACATCAGTTTGTCTGGTTCTCCCATATGCTAAAGCTTCTTAAATCCACTGTAAATCCTCCTTAATATGGACATAAATTATATTCATACTATGACACCTTAAACAACACATAGGAAACTGGTCTATGTGAAAATGAGATCTGAGTGACTCTCTCTTGTGAAAATCTGGCTATTGGTGACAAGAGGATATAGGACCAGGATACAAATTGTCTCTGAATCTTAGAAAATATACTGGTGTAGGCAGAGCAAGATGATGATGATATTTTATTTAGATGTAATGTAAACCTAGCTTCCACATAATACAATCCTGATCTAAAGGCTGTCATGTTAGAGTGCATATTGTATCCATATCTCCAGTCAAGTTTGTTCCTTACTCATAAATAACAATATTGAGAGAAGACTAGTGAATCCCAGAGGAGAAAACACAGAGTTATGCTTTAAATAGACCAACAAATCCATTAGAGAATAAGATCCCACTGCCTATCTACTCAGTCCATGAGAACAAAAGTGAATTAAGCTCAGGGTCAATCTATCTGTAGTCCTTGTACTTATTCCAGCCAACATACACCTCAGTCCTGCAAACCAGACCACCCCTCAGTTTAGCACCACTCAGTGCAATGGACTGAAAAGAGAGCTGCTTCCCTCCACAAGCACTCTCCCAACCTCACTACCCATTAACTGCTCTGAGCATTTACAGATTTCCTCTTATTTCCTATTTCCTCATCAATTTCAATCCTGCATTGCAAAATAGGAAATCTCCATTTGAGTTAACCTCAGAAAAGGGATCTTAGCCCACAATTGAGTTTTCAACAGCTCTTGGCAGTGGCCTAAATTCAATGGATTTGAGCAACAGTAAAAATTTTCACCAACAGCACCAAGAGCAAAATTAGGTGCTTCAGATAACCTCACTTCAACACCGTAACAGCTTTTTTCTCTGCACTGCACTTTGCAGTCCTCTTTGCACTACAGATGCCATGTGTATTACAAATCATAGACAGACAGGAATCCTACAGAATTTCTTTGAACCCTCTTTCTGCCCCCACCAAAATACAAAGACAGCTGAAGAGCACAAAGGTGTTTATTCTCTCAGAAGGAGCAGCAGTGCTTTTTGACTAACGCTGGCTTGGCACATGAACTTTGATTAACTCCTGTCATGTTAAGTCACGTTGTTTGCAAACTGCCCGCATTTCCCTCCCTTGGCCTATCCACTACACAACAACAAAAAAACCCTGCACATATTCAAGGGAAAAAAGTATGATCAGAAAAGGAAAAAATAAGAGGAGTTTCATTCTCACTTTCTGAAAGGCACATGTTTCTTTAGAGGCACAGATGACAAGGTTTTCATGTTTGCTGACCTGAAAAAAAATTTATTTCCAGAAGTGAGAAGGAAATCTGTTCTATTAATTCATTTGCATTTTATCCCCCATAACACTAGGAACATAACCCTTTCTTGTCTCTCCTGTCAGATGACATCCCACGTGACAGCTAGGCTGAGGCCACTGTCAAGTATTAGTGGACTTTTCTCAGCCAATTCAAGTATTTTAAAAGTCCCTAAAAAACACATTAATCAAACAGATCCGCAGTTATGGGCCCCTCAGTTCAAGNAAGTTTTTAAAAGTACCATATTTAATAAGCTATGGACTGTCAAGCACCTTCAACAGGACTAATTGGCATAGCTCATTGACTCTCCTAGCTTACGAATAACACGAAGGAGTACAGCCCCTTTGATATGCCTACTTTTTTCCTTATTTTTGTCTTCTAAAAAAAAATGAAAGCTAAAATCCAAATATAGAAACAACAGACAAAATTTAGTACAGAACGTAACCTGAGCAGAGTCATAAAGCCTGTGTCAGATCAGAATACGACTGACTCACCTGTGTAAGAAAACTAATATATATATATATTCACATGCCCCATAAAATTTATGGCTCCCATTTTAAAACAAAAGTGACAAATACTTGTGCAATTTAGAAAATGGATCACTTTTCATGATCTAGCAAAGACACACACAGCATGCTGTGTTTCAATTACAAACTAAATGGCACACATTCACTGTCAAATGGGGAATGGAAAATTATTTGCTTTGAATGCCTTGCATCATGAGAGAGAATTTAAAGTGGCATGGTACAGAAAACATCTTCAGCATGCATTTAATCCACACAGGTCAACACTTGAGGCTTCGCACATGAATTAGTGACCAGCACAACATCAAATACCCCTGTCCTATGCTGCGATAATAGCATTACCCAGCTCCACAATAAATCATTTATAAGCGTCTAGTTGCTCTGTGTTTTCTGTTGCTGGAAGCTCCAAGAAAGGTCTGTCACTTCTCAACTGATGTGTGTGTAATATGCAGGGCTTGGGCTCACCTCTAATGTGACTGGCTGTGGCCAAATTAAAAGTCATATTATCAACATCGGTAAAAAACTCCAATACTGGAGAGAAGTGCAGTGTTATTCCAGGGTGTGCCTCTCTTTCCTCTTTTTACCCTCCGGTGGCATTGGAACAACCCTAGATAAGAGGCAGCAGAGAGAGCCAAACTCTGATCCCTGCAGTATGAGGGGAGTAAAAGAGAGCAACTTTACGCCAACAGCACAGGAACGGCAATGGGGCCAGCATCTGTTCCTGGGAGGGCAGGAGCTACTAGAGCACTGTTCCCTGGTTCATTTCTGGCTTATATTGCTTTAACCCCATCAGCTGCAAGAGAATTGTTCCCAGAAAAACAGCTCCACTAAAATCAAGGCCGTTACTCAAAATTTACACCTGAATCTAATAAGGCACATCTAATGTGTGTGGAGGTAGGAAGAACATAGGTAATTACAGGAAAGGCAAACAAGGAAAAATAAGGGTTTAACTAGGTGAATAATCAAGAGAAAGCAGCACTCATGTTGCATGCATACTCTCCCACTTCCCTGCAAATGAAACAAACCTGGATGTCTGCCTGAACGTGAGGGGGGGAAAAGCCATTCATCACATTTACCCCTCATCCAGCACCAACTTCACAGCTCATCTTTCTGCAGTGTGGTTAAGGAAGTCGGTGAAACAAACAGAATATTTATCCTGCAGCTTGTGTTTCAAACAGAAAACAGTGTGCCCACCAGCAAGGGAACTAGTTTAGCAAATCCAAACCCCTGCAAACAGGAAAAATACGCACAGAGGATTTTAGGAGAAAAAGAAAAACAGTACAGCTTTAAAAATCTCTGCAGAGTCAGGATGGCCCCGAGACAAAAGGAAGGTGCTGGAATAACTCTACTGTCCTTTCTTGTCTTCATTTGAACTGAGTACAAGAAGGACATGAGGCAGAGCTACCAGCCAGGAGTGCACGCTGGCCCAAACCAAGAAGAGATCCTGCACAGGTGGACAGCTTGTGCAGAGACCTGAGGACCTCATCGCAGCAGCAGTTAGGTGTGAGGGAGAGAAACTGCTCACTGGACTGACGAATACGGGCACAGACAGAAGATAATTTGAGGGTGCTATCTGCTTCCACGTCTCCTTTCATTGACATCACTGGAGCATGGAGTCTGCCAAATGAGATCAAGCCACCAGGATTCCTACTCACTATTTTGCCCCTAAATAAAGGCCAGTATCATAAGGAAATACATTACCTCCCCCATTAAAGCTCCAAAGTAAGTTGCACATCACTTTTAATTGGAAGAATGGAGTGGCACAGAATTGAGAATGAAACAATACATGATGCCAAAAGTTGAAAAATCCATCTTTGTATTATTACATACATTAAGGGTTATGGCGTGCATTCCTTCAAAGCTCAGTCTCTCCCAGTTTCTAAAAGCAAAGCATCAGACCACCCCACCAGCATTCATAGAAATGGCTAATCTCAGATAAAAACCCCAAAGATATCAAGGGGACAGCATCAGTACAAACTCACGAAAGCCTCTGTCTTTTCCCTAGACTGTGTTTTTCATCCCCTTTGCCTTACAGCACAGTACAAATTGCAAAGCTAAAGACATTCCTGATTCCAAACATAAAAGCCCAGAGGAACAAGGCAGTGATCTGAAGGATCACTGCTTTGCCTGTCTCATACTCAGACAATCCTTGCTCTGTTCTGTGCAGAGAAGGCAACTGTCTACCCTGCTCAGACCACATCCTCCCGGATAGATGAGCACTCAACATATCAAAGGGGCTATCCCCAAAACTCTCCCTGAATTTTCAGTTGTTTAAAAAGAACAACAGCAAACAAAAACTCAATTGTGAGTGCATCCTGAACTCCCAATTGTCTAGAAAAGACCTTCCTTCATTCACTGCTGTAGCTTTTTTTATTGCTGCCAGCTACACTGCAGTGCTCCAGGGTAAGTCACAAACTCTCCATTCTTTTGAGACAGGAATAGTTCAGCTTAGAAAAGGAGCCATTGTCTATGCGAATAGATACACGTACCTGATGTCAGCATCAATTTTAGGAAATAGGAAACCAAGTTGAGAGAGAAGAGGGAGAACTCCCTTATAGTACAAACACACACACATCTGCAGGACTTGGTTAAGTAGCTCTGGCAAGACTTCATTAGCAGAGGTTCCGCAACAGCACTTAAAGACTGCAACCACATCTGAGACTCTGTCATATTGCATGTGGTACGGAGATTGCCACTACCAAAAACTGTTATCATGGTAAGCACACAATGCAAAGGGTAGAAAGAGAACAGCCACCAAATCAGGACTGCCTCAACAGCGCTGGATGGAAAATGCAGCTTTACATTGCACGCACAGCGGGAGCAGAGGGTTTCAGACACAGAGCAGAGTACTTGAGGGCCTAGTCCCATGCATCCATGCTTACAGAGCTTCATGTTAGCATGGCACATGAACCAGCACATCAGGGTGGGAATGAGCATTGCACGTCACAGTCTTCATCTTACCCTGCTTTCCACTAGCCCATGTGTCTGACACCAGACTACACGGAACAAGAGTTAAAACTCTTTTGTCAGACCAGAAAGACATAAGAATTCCCAGCCATCCAAACTCAAACCCCCACTCTTTAATATTAAAGATACTGTAGACTGGTTTCTGACGCAGCTTCTCTACCGCCAGAAAGGTTTGTGGTCTTGCAGGTTGACCCCTTTGGTTGCAAGCCCTGGTACACAATCAGAGCAGTCAAGCAGACTAAGGAGCGTACACTGTAAAGGCAGGGGATGTGAGGAGCTTTGCACCTCCATGTCAGGTCTACATCTGCATCTCCCAGCGCCTGTGGTAGCAGGGGAGGCAGATTCTAGCAGCAGCAGGGTGGGGATGCTGGGCAAAGTGGTTTTCCACCATAGCAACCATTCCTATAACAGCATTTTCAGAAACTTAATCTTAGGAGGATATGTCCCTAGCAAGGAGATAAAGGGAATATAACAGGAACCAAATAAGCCTACTCACATATTCAGAGGCAGAGAATTACAGCCTGTAGCTCTGATACAAAATGGCAACGCCAAGCCTCCAGCTGCCTTCCCTTCCCAGATGTTAGCAGTTATCTGCTATAAGCATGCACTGACATGAGCTGCCATCAGACATCAGAGCAAAGGCTGAAGAAGTGGTGGATCTATAAAGAAAGCAGAGATGCTGGGGCCAGGAGTAATGTCATTTCCCCTCCTTTCCTGAGTTCAAAGACCAGCATTGTGATCTACTGGGAAGTCTGAAAGGGGAAAATGAATAATTAATTTTATGTACTTAATAATTATTTGAATTAATGTTACTATTAGATTTATTGATAACTGCTTGATCTACAGTTAAAACTGGTTGTGGAAGAAGCCAAGGGTAAATGCATACAATCACCCCAGTGCCAGCCTGCCTGCTGCAGCCAGAGACACCCTCCAACTCTGAAGCTCCCCATGCTACAGGATGTCTCAATCACAGCTGCCACAAAACCGCAGCCTGCCAGCCAGAGCTGCAACAGCAACAGAAGCAAGTTTGAAGAAAAAAACTATTCAGCAAAAAGTCTTCCATCAGAGAATTTTGACTAGCAGCCACTGAAGGCTGACAGCCAGGATGCTGTGTGGACATGTACCTATCTTAAGTTAACCCAAGAGCAGCCGAGTTCCTCCCCCCAACATGTCTTCACTACTGTGCTGTATACAGCTTGAAGCTCAAGAAGTTTGGTACTGAGGCAATTCGACAACACACATGCACATCTTAAAAAGTTTTTGGAATCTACAAAGCATAGTAGGGGCTCCATATTATTGCAGTGCAATGACAGTCTTCCTCAGCAATCGTCAGGATAACATTTTTGCTCTCTGAGAAATGACTCATTGCCTTGTAAGTGGCTTCCTTTTATCTCACAACTCCAATAGCCTTCTCTCTTTTTACATTATGCTGCCTTCCCTTCTTCAAAAAGCCATAATGTGCACATGTCCCTTGTCTCCTAAGGTCTGGAGCTTGTTTCCTAGGAAACATGAAAACGCTTAACCCCTGCTTAAATTCATAGGAGTGTGGCACCCGCTTTTGTTGATGACTAAGGCCTTATTCCATCTTTGAAGCCTGCATTGCTAAGCACACATTGTACCCCAAACTTTGTACGACTTGTCCCTGGATAGGCCTGCTTCGACCAGACTGTAAACTCTTGCAGCCACAGAGCCTGCTAAGTGCATTGGGAATCACAGTGTATATGCTTAGAGTGCCCCACAGTTACACAGTGTGTCAAAGGCTTACATGGATGGCAGGACGTAATCAGTAAATTGTAATCCACTGGTGGCTCAGTTTTGTATGCAAAATCATTTCTATTCTGGACATATCAAGAGTTCTACCACTAGCATTTGTTGGATACTTCTGTCTCCCTTGTGTGAGTTTTTCTGTAAGCTGACAGTAGTCATTGTGAACTCAGTTTTGCCAGCACAAGGGATAGACATAGAAGAACGACAAATTTACTGCAATCTATGGCTTCACTGAAAGACTCTGGTGGGAAATGTACACCAAGAAAAAACCATGACACACAAAGATGACAATAAATATCAGTTTTGATCAGTGAACATGAAAGTGTGTTTCAAAGAAAAACGCTTTTCAGCATTATTAGCTCACTTTTGTATAACGGAAGTGGAGGTGAGATGCTTTACACAAGGTCACCCAACAGGCTGGTGGAAACTTGGGCAAAAAATCAGAAACAGCTCAGATCTTCCCAGTCTCCATCCAGTGATCAAGCTGCTAGGCTCCAACCTTTCACATACACAGGAAGGCAGTGAAGGTAAATTTGATCCACTGTGAAATTCTGCATGGCATGTTAATATAGACAAGTCCAAGGATCCATCCCGGCCTTTTATTTTCATTTCCCCTCAATATGGTAGCATTGATCAGGAAGTATCAGGATTGCAAAGGCTGCAAGGAGAGATAGGCCAGAAGGCATAACCTAGAGTAAAATAGGATGGAAGAGAGCTAGGGAAAATTGCTGTCTTGAAAACTCTCCCAGAAAGAGTAGCAGAGCCGTGTAATTTGAAAGATCAGCAAAGAGATGCAATGAACCATTTCCTGAATGGCAGTCACGTAGTGGAGAGGCTGAGATGGGCATAGTGGAGACATGGGCTGTCCCCAAGAACAGCTGTACTAAATATGGGTGATTAGGGGCACAGAGTCTAGCTGGAGGTCAGTGATGAGCGGTGTTCCCCAGGGGTCAGTACTGGGCCCAGTGCTTTTCAATATATTCATCAATGACCTGGATGAGGGGATAGAGTGCACCCTCAGCAAGTTTGCTGACGACACAAAGCTGGGAGGGGTGGCTGACACCCCGGAAGGCTGTGCCGCCATCCAGAGAGACCTGGACAGGCTGGAGAGCTGGGCGGAGAGGAACCTCATGAAATTCAATAAGGGCAAGTGTAGGGTGCTGCACCTGGGGAGGAATAACCCCCTGCACCAGTACAGGTTGGGAGCTGACCTGCTGGAGAGCAGCTCTGAGGAAAGGGACCTGGGAGTCCTGGTGGACAACAGGATGACCATGAGCCAGCAATGTGCCCTTGTGGCCAAGAAGGCCAATGGCATCCTGGGGTGCATCAAGAAGAGTGTGGCCAGCAGGTCGAGGGAGGTCATCCTCCCCCTCTACTCTGCCTTGGTGAGGCCCCACCTGGAGTACTGTGTCCAGTTCTGGGCTCCCCAGCTCAAGAGGGACAAGGAATTGCTGGAGAGGGTGCAGCATAGGGCTACTAAGATGATTAGGGGACTGGAACACCTCTCATATGAAGATAGACTAAGGGAATTAGGTCTCTTTAGCCTGGAAAAGAGGCGTCTGAGGGGGGACCTAATTAACACTTATAAATACTTGAAGGGTGGGTGTCAGGAGGATGGGGCCAGGCTCTTTTCAGTAGTGCCCAGTGATAGGACAAGGGGTAACGGGCACAAACTTGAGCATAGGAAGTTCCACCTAAACATGAGGAGGAACTTCTTTACCTTGAGGGTGGCAGAGCACTGGAACAGGCTGCCCAGGGAGGTGGTGGAGTCTCCGTCTCTGGAGACATTCAAAACCCGCCTGGACGCGTTCCTGTGTAACCTGCTCTAAGGTGGCCCTGCTCTGGCAGGGGGGTTGGACTAGATGATCTACTAAGGTCCCTTCCAACCCTAGGATTCTATGATTCTATGATTCTATGGAGTGCAGGAACACATGGTGGGACTCCAACAAATCCAGAGCTCTTCCTTAGTATGAGCAATCATTTCTCGTCCCACTAATGGGGATACAGGTCACCAATGTTGTTGTTGTCGTCCTGGATCCAGAGTTGTCCTGGATTGTCCCTCATTTTGAGAAGCATCATGCCACCCAGAGGGACCTGAATTGCAGCCCTGGGGCAGCACAAAAAAACCACACTATGAGTCTCCTCCTGAAAGAAAATAACACCCTGAATGGAGCAGGAGTGTAGTTAAAAGACACTTTCTTCTCTGCTGAATATCCTTTCTTCTATTCATGCCAAGCCAACAGCATGGCTTTCACCTACATGAGCTGCTAAGTGAAGTGTGATCCCCAAGCTTCCTGGTCAGTGCCAATTTCCCATCTGGCATTTATCACATGTGCTGTGATCAGTATATCCAGATGGGAACTGTTCCACAGGTGATGCACTCTTAGTGAGTGACAAACACATACATAAGTTAGGAGGACAAGTAGTCTACAGATTAAAGCAGTGAAATTAGTGGCATTGCAGCTCCCAGCTTTTCTTTGCGGGTGTCTACAGCTGATTTCTGATGAGTTAAGCTGATGGGCATTTACAAAATTACAGCTATTTATTTTCTGAATCTATTTCCAAAGGAGAGGGAACGAGAGAAGATTCTGATGTGGCGGTCACAGAAGCCAGTTATCATATGTAGATTTATTTATTTATCGTACATTGGTTACTCTGGTGCTTCTGTGTACACACAAGTTTTTAGCTTGTGTTATGATGTAGTTCATAGCGAAGGTGGAGTTGATGTTCTATAAATTCACATCTTATCTAACATCAGTGTGACTTGCTTACACTGAGGGAAGGGGAAGGAGAAAGAGGGAGGGAACTACCGGCACTGCAGCCAATCATTTCTAGTCTTTCTCTTTTTAAATAAAAATCCAACAACATTCTGTGCTAGCTCAGGGTCCACAGAAGCATCTTTATCAACCAGGGCAGTACACAGTACACATGCATTGTTGTAATTTGCAACACAAGGACAGCATTTCAGCAGGTATGAACATTTCTGAAGTGAAACTGTCCTACCAGAAAAATGAAATCATATACACTGCGGCCACAACTCCCCATCTTAGGCTGCTAGAATTCCTTGTATTGATCTACATAATATACTTCATCTCTGTCCTCCCATGCTTGCTTGAGCAATGAGACAGTTGTCATTACATGTGGACTGAGTAAGGCACTGTACAAACATCAAGCAATAAGGTATCCTTATGGTATAAAACAAAAGGCAACAAATGAGCATGAATAGGTTATAGAGGAAATAGCCTAAACATGACAGTAGTGGGGAATAATTGATGACATGACTATTTCACATCAGCTTTCTTCACCAGTACTCTTTTGTTTAAATTATCTGAGTGGTCAGCAATAAAAGCTGCAGATGGAAACAATGCTGCATGTCTACCTACCTTCGTGGGTAATTCTAGTCTGCTACAGCTTTTTCCCTATGGGGAAGATTTTTTACTCTGTATCGGTAGTCTTCTGCTGTGGAATGCCCCAGTCTGAGTCCTCTTAATTTGGCAAATATAACTTCATCATCCAACATGATCAAGACAAAAAGACTTTCCAAACAAAATAACCATTGACACAATATTTGTTTGCAGGTTTGGACCAGCCCTGGAACATGGATAGAGATGAAAACACCTATCTCTGTTATAACCATAAGTGTAAATCAGCACAATTCCCTTCACTTTAGCAAACCTCTCCCAATTTATGCCAGTTCAGGATCCAGGTCACAGTCTGCTACCATGGCATCAGAAGCAAGCAAACAGAATCCTTGCATGCAGAAAAGAATGAAATGGTATTCCTCCTTGACTGGTCCCACTCTGTCAGTTTAATGCATGGATTGATGGGACACAAGGACAAGGACTCTCATATTTCACTCAAATAAAAACACAATATAAAAAATTCCCAAAATAACTGGGCTGGCAGTGGAAGCTTACCAGAAATCAAGGTTTTAAAGCAATTCTGCTGCACTGCTGCTGAGACACCTGCAGGGAAACTCGGTATGTTTTGGTGCATGCTCATCCTGTTGGACAGCTCATGTCTCTCCTGAAATATTTCTCTCCATCTCTGCCTCTTTTAGCACACGGAAGGCTTTTCTAGTTCTACTGAATTTGGCATTTTGTATGAAATGGTCTCCCCTATCAGTGGATCTCACATAACTATGGGGTTTTATCCTTTTTCCATAAGTAGGCTATTTTAACTAGGTGCAAAATATTCCAAGCTCACATAAGGTTCTGCTGGGTCAGTGTTTTCCAAACAACTGTATTTCTTCATATTACTTTGAGAAATGAAGCGCCAGAGAACTCAGGAACTTGACTCCATATCATATTTTGTAACTACTTTTTAAACTGAAGGTGAAAGGATTACCTGGATCACGTATCCCCAGAGGGGAGAGAAAGGCTCTTAGGGAAGAGCTGTGGTTACAGTTCTGTATTTCAGGAAGGACACAAGAAGCAACGGGGAGCCCCAGGATTGGGTAGTGCAGAAACACAAAACAAGAATTACCCAAAATCAAACTGGATTAGATTTGTCAAAAGAAATGGAAATGAAGGACTTTACAGAAAGTGTTTTTCCATGCTTGAAATGAAAGCAAGAAAGGAAGAAATGGGTCCACAACAAATGTGAATTAAAGATCTACAGTGACCTTAAAACAGAATAGGTAGTCTACCTCAGTTCTTCTTAAAGACGATAATAATGAAAATAGAGTCAAAACAATGTTTGGAAATACACAGGAGATGAAATTACCAGTTCCATGGAAAAAAAAGCAAAACTTCACCTGTTCTGCTTGTGCCAGCTGGAGAAATCAGGCAATCCATGTATGAATCCACAGACCTGGCTTCAAGGACTTTTAATTGGTTTCTTGGTTATCTAACTGCTAGAGAGAAACTTAAAAAATTCTAAGTAGCTACAGGCCAATTATTTTGGCTTCACCTATATGCAGGATTTTACAATCTTTTCTGGGATAAGATTGAAGGCACACTTTCCCAAAGATAGATATAGAATACTACAATAACTGTGGTTTTGTTAAGGTAACTGCTTCCTCTGCAAAGGAACTGAAGTTAATCTCATCTACCTGGACTCAAAGTAAAGCAGCTACTATGGTGCTAATTCAGAAGTTTTTAGTCAAGATGGAAAAATAGAAGGTTAGGTCAGGAATTGCAAGAATTGCTGACAGGTGAAATGGCAATAGGTAGTACTGACCAGGGAAATATGTAGATGGAGTGAATTTATGAGTAGTTTCCCATAAGAATCAGTCTTGCTCTGTGTTTCCACTTATGAAATCACACTTTAAAAGTTATAGAAATTGGCCAAAGGCAGGAACGGAGGAATTATCATGAGTACACTGAAGGATCACAGTCAAGGCAAGCACTTAAAGGCTAATAAGAATTGTGGCTTTAAGCCAGAAGCTAATCAAAAGAAAAGACAGAGCATGTTGTATTTGTTGCTTAGCAGATGATACCAACAAAATGCAGTAATGGGAAAAAAACCCCTATCATAGTAACACATGAGGTGCCTTGTTTCCAGAAAGAGAGAAAGCCGTTAGACCATTACAAGAACTTTCCCCTGGGATAAAGCAGACAGTTCCTGTTCCCTACAGTCACTAAGATCAGAAGTGGTATGAAATAGGGCTAACTATGAGCAGGAAGAGAAAAAAACTATTCCACAAGGGGAATATAGTTTAGAAAAACAAAGGGGAAAATGGGTATGATTTTTCTCTGTACAAATCTTAGGTGATTAGCACTAAGGAAACAACTAACATGCACTGACATTTAAGCTGGGGAATAAAGAAAGATTTCTAACCACAAGTGTTGGACTACAGAACAACTTTGTGGTAGCAGTGATCCCTAGGTTGTTTTTAAGTTAATTTAACCAGTTAGTGAAACAGTTAATGCCTTTGACAGCACAGACCTGGACTTCTTGACACAGAAGATTAATTCCACGCCTTTGCTTTCGTGTTTCTGGACTCCTAAACACCAACTGAATCCCTGTTTCTACCTGCTGGCTTGAAACATTTGTTTAATAACAATATTCTTCAAACATTTATCATTGTCATCTGTTCATTAAGCACTGAATATAGGATTACAGCTCTACCAAATAAAGAACATATTTAGGCACTTCCCATCTAAACAGAATGCTCTTTCATCCTTTTATATAAGTCTCATTGTCCCAAAAGGAATCTCAAAACACTTAAATGCCACACACTGTTTTACTGTAAAAAAAGATTTACCAATTATAAATTATAAAAATAATTATAATACCAATTATATATATTGTGTTTTAACAGCACACAATAGGCATGCATAACAGACAAAAGCGTATCCTACTGAACATGCAAAGGAGAGTTTCTGGTAGATAGGCTGGGACTATACTTGGATTCTGGCCAGGACTTCATGCCTAACACCAAAAAATGTCATATAATATCTCTGAAGCATCAGGGGACTTTGTTTTAGGCTACATCCAAATGAGGCTCTCTAGTGTCCCAAACAGCAGGATGGCACATAAATGGTCTTTAAAAAAACCTGATAAATGAGCATTAGGACCTAGGACCACTGTGAGGCAGGATAAGAGTATTTTTCCCAGTTTACAGATAAACGAAGGCTCATTGTGTTGACTTCCCTGCAGTAGCAAAGGAAGTCTGTGATGGGTTGAATCCCAGTTTATACCCTTGTTGTGCCTCCTTCAGCTGTTCACAAAGCTGCCCATTGCTGTGAAGAATAAATATGAGGTTTATCCACAGGAGTGAAAACCTCCCATACTTATAAAGTGTCTCTACACAAAACCCCAGACTAACTGCTTGGATTTCAACAACATCTATTTCACCATATCGAGCATCTGAAACACTCAAGCATCCTGCCCTTTCAAAACAAGCTGCCTCAATGCATTATTTCCCATGTGAGCCTTGTGATTCATTTGTCTATGTACCTTCTAAACACAATAGATTTACTTTTAGTCCAAACTATGCCACCACAAGTAGTGAATATATTTTGTCCTCCAGAATAGCTAAAATAAAATTTTGCACGTTCATGGCTTTACCCATGAAAAGAGCGCCAAATTCTTCACAATCACTGATGCATCAGCAGGCTCCATCAATCAGATCTACTCCGTGACAACAATGTATATAGACTGTGACTGAAATCTCCCCATGGTCTCATGAAGGAGCACTTTTTTCAACCTTGTTTTAGAGATGGGGTCAGAGAGACCCAAAGCATTTACTGCTGAACAAGGAGCTGAACTTAGATTACTCCAGTTATAGGCAAAACCTCTAACTATTGGACCAGCCTTCCCTTCACTATAAAATAAAAGAGTAGAATGGATTGCAATGTGCTCAGGTGGCAGTATTATACTTCTCTAAAATGCATATTTCTTTAACTACAAGCTTCAGATTGTTGTAAACATTGTTGATCCACAATGTCCTTTCATAGCCCAATTCCTCTCCCCTCTACTCCACTTCCAAATTCCACTGCCGTTCACTTGGTGACACATCCCCGCCATGTGGGGTGGCAGCTGAGTCATGTCCCTGCTGTGAACAAGGTGTGATGGTGACAAGCACCTTAAAACTGCACAATCCTTTTTTGGGCACATTGTGTTGGAGGCTGCTCGCCTGTTCTATACAAAGGGATGGGTGGGAGGAACAAATTGGGGTGGAAGAAGTCCACACACATAAAGCAGAACGGAGGGATTGAAGGTGGCTCTAGCAATCAAATTACATCTTCAAGCACAGTTGAAAACTAAAGGGCACCTAGAGAACCAGGCACAATGACTAAAAAAAATGGAATTAGTCAGAGACTCATTTGGGTTGACATTCTGCTGATGTCTACTGTAGGCATTGAATTAAGTAACTCTACATCTCTTGAAGCATCTCTGTCTCTCCACAGACTCTGTGGAGATACTGGGATGTAGCATCACATCTTTGTCATTGATGCTGGCTTAAAATGTTCCCTTCTTTTCCCCAAAAATTCTACCTCTTCCAGTTTTTGAAGAGGTTTACCTTCTTCTGAGATTTGCTAATAGGGCTGTTCATGCGGCTCTCCTGGAAACTGGACAAGTAAATTATCCTAAGGAAAAACGTCTCTTTTTGTGAAGGAAAAAGGGACAGAAATCCCACCAGCCAGCTTCACTGTTCAAGACAACCAATCAGATTCAGTTTTGCAGATTGCCTATAATTCCCAAACAAGTTTCTGTGTGACTATGCCCTCATACCCATATCAGAGACAGTTTTACAAGACAGACAAGCATACAGCATCCAGCATAATTCCTACTGCCTAAAGAGAAATGGAGCACTAAAGAATCAGACTACTCAGTCTAAGCTAGACTTTGACGGGCAAGTGTAAAAAAAAGATCTTCCAAACAGGTGACAGCTGGTTATCCCAAGTACCCTACTTACACGTAATGTGCATTATTTTGAATTGTGTCCTTGAAGCCCTAAGCCCTGTGTGCTGTTGTGTATGAGGGAAACTGAACCTGTGGTGCAAGCCCTAGTGCTGAACATCCATCATGAGAACTCTTCTCTTCCATTGCTGCCCTATATGATGTTCCAGTCCACCTGGAATAGGGAAACCTTGACACGCATCTCTGCTTATTAGCTCCTTCTTCTTAAGAATCTGTCAATTACCTCATCATCAATTGGCAGAAAAGCTCCTTGAGGGAGCATTAAATCTACACTCCAGTAAACCTGGACCTGCAGGGACGGTTTCAAGAAATGGTTTCAAGACACACAGACAAAAGCAGACTTGATTTCATCTCCTTAGGAATAAGTGCGTCTACCGAAGTGTGTGGCACTTAGATGCTCATGGTATCTTTATAATCTGCCACCTTCCTTGCTCAGGTGTGCTCTACATTCACATTGTGCCTGCACACCATGGGGAAAAAATGTTGTCCCTTAACTACACCTTCCAGAAGGCTCTTTTAATAAAGGGCTTCCATTGCTAGTATGTCTGCATTTGCTGCAGGCCAAAGACAGAGGCTGGTGAATCTTACCTTGAGAAGCAGAATTGTATTTTCTGCTCAGGCAGTAGCAGTCTGTGCTTTGAAACCAAGCACATGGGGCAGCCCATATAGCTACACACTGCAGGAAACTTGCTTGATGAAGAGCCACATCATAACTAGATTTAACGTGTACCCACGTTGCACCTGTAGCTTTGCTGTAAATGTGTTCTGCTTATGCTACACAGGGAGCAGGTAATAACAGTGCACACTCTCATGATTTCATGCATCTCTGAAAACTACTTGTCAGCTGCCCAAAAACTTGTCACTGGGTTCAAGGAGCTTCCTCTATCACACAGTTGCACCTCTCGCTTGGTTATGGTCTTGTTAATTAATAGGAAAATGTGAAGTCACCTGTTCCACCAAAACCCAGAAAACTAACATGTCTATATCCTTCCATCTCAAGGATAGCTTTGCTTATGAAGGTTGGCCTCAGCAGGATGGCAGATCAACTGTGTGCATATGCTTCATTCTATAATGCTCAGAAGTCTGACATTTGTGTTTCCTAGATTTGAAATGATGGTTTTATGCATAATATTGTCCAGACAGTGTAGTATGTGGTTAACCAAAGAAACAAACCTGGAACTTACCACTGAATGTTAACCTTCTTGCACATTTATTTGTACCTCCTTTCTCTGAATTAGGAAGTATGTAAGAAGGATAATAGTTCCAGATGGCCTAATGATGTCCGAGAAATAATATTTCCTGAAAACTTGTGGAAAAGCTTTCACTTCCTCTTTAGCATGCACCATGAAAGATGTATTTCCTCCCACCAACTGGCCCACCAAGTTACTCTACTTTTTATCAGCCCAAGTTACAACTATCTAAAAAGAAACAGGATAACTACAAGCAACGTTAGAGCATCACTGACAACTAAGGACAGGAGGCTTTCTCTGTTCTGTTAGTGTTCAGCACTTAATTATAGGCCCATTTACTATGTCCTGATGACCTGAAGACCCTTATCAGATGAAACTAAACATCAGTTATTCTTCTCTTGTATGCTCTACTTCAAGTCAGCTCAGAATCTATTTCAAATGCTTTTAAAGTAAACCCTGTACAGGAATAATTTATTGTCACTTTCTTGTAACTTGAGTTGAGCAATTCTTACTGCGAAGGCCATACTAAATAGCTGCAATGGGTTTGACCTCACAGGATACATCCCTTATGTAGCCTTTGTCCAGTTCACACTCCAGAGGGGGGAATAGAAAAAAGTATATGAGCAAAAAGGTGAGTTCAGTGCACTGAAGAGTGTTCTCCCTGGAGTAATTGTCTTGGCTGCACAAAAGCAGAGAGAACCTATTTCTGGGGCTTCTGTAAGAATCCCAGCTTAACAGCTGACCCTTTCATACAACCTAGTTAAAAAAAGAGCTGCTCCATCATTCACACATCACTTCCTCACCTTTGGCTGAAGTAACTGTAAAGAGATCAATGACAAAATATAAAACCTGAAAAATCAGACATGTATTCCCAGAAGGCCCAGAAGTTACGTTTCACTTGTATTTTAAAAGCCTTGAGAAATGTTAACTATAAGTCAATACAGACAGTGAAAGAAATACAGCTGGACTGCCTCTTGTTCCCGGGAGCAGGTAGATGAGAAAAGGGCACAATGCTCACACAGTAAAAAGAGATCCACAGCAGTTAATGTCTCTCTCAAGATTGCAGCGGGTCACAGTGTAATTGTGAACCCAGCTTACTGCGTGAGCTGCTGCAATCTGGCTAAGAACTGTTGCTTAATTCTGCAGGCATCAATGTATTTGGCACCACTGAAGACAGAGTGTGGCAGTAACTATCAAAGGAGCAACCATTCCAGCAGCCAGCTACTTTAAAGCCAGAGTCACTTAGAATCTGAATTGCCCACGTGCAGGTCTCATGCAAGCAAGTCAGCAGTCAGAGCAGCAAGCCTGCAGACTGCATGAGAGATTGCACAACAGGTGAGGGACACGGTGGATTTCTAGCCTTCCACCATCCCACTCAAACCAGAGGACCCAATCCAAGCCTATAAGCTTGATAGCAGACCATTATTGAGAGCAGTAACAATTTTGCTGCCCTGATGCAGCTGCATAGTTATAGGCACCCAGATCCTGGTCAACTGCAACTATGAGCTTTCAAACCAAAAGCAAAGAACAGATGGAGCCCAGAAAAAATGCCAAGGAAAATTGCATTGGCTGCAGGCAACGCATCCTTGCTAACCACCCTGTTCTGATGCAGCCCTCATAACACTCTCTTTAATGGGAGCATGGACTGTAGGACTGACCCTAGAACACAGGAGTTTTATTTAAAAGGTGCAGATTATTGCTTACAGAGACTTAAGATGAGGGTTACTGGTCCGTTACTGTTCACCAGGGCTCTTCTTCCTACGCTCTCCTCCCAGCTAGAAACAACAACGTCAGCACAATACAGATCTACAGCAGTGTGCTGAAGCTCCTGAAATGCGAGGCTCTCCTGGAGCCATATGAGGATGAACATAGCATTCCTCACACAGCCCAGATGCTGACCTGCGTACACAAGAGCTGTTCTTCCAGGAGCCCCATCACTGTCCTAGAACACTGAGATAAGTAAGCCACTCTAGGGTGACCTACCTGCTGAGAGACAAACAGCAGGCAACTTCATACTCACCCCCAAGAGCTGCGCATAGTGCTGCCTCCATCCCAAAGCCTTCTGCACAGGGCTGAAGCAGCTAAAGGTCAAAATGCCTTGCCGTAACGCTTAGTGGAGATTGCTGGCCACTTCATACACAAGACCTCTGCACGGGTTGGGAGAAGACGACACTTAAGCCCTGTGGCAACTTTATATGGACAAACATTCACAGATTCCCAGCATTCTTCCTCATCTAGCACCTCCTGGAGGACCCAGGTTCATTACATTTCAAACCTCTATGTAGTATTATCCCCAGTCCTCAGGAATTTGTCTTCAGTGTTTGCAGCCCCATAGGCACCCTTCTTAAAAGGCTTCTTAATTTCCTGCTTTTTGTATCACATACCTAATCGAACACAGTAAGTTTATTCTATAGACCCTTCTGTACCACCACCCCCCTCCATGATACTTTTCAAATTATTTTTTCTAGCATCTGCTCCTTCCTGTTTCTGTATCACTGCTGTAAATGGGATTTTTCTTCTTGACATCAAGAGAAGCAAAATAGGGCTTCCTAAGATAGCTTTCTGGCTGATTATACAGAAGTAGTGCAGTAGTCATAAGCAACAGATAAGTAGCTTTAGCACAGCCTAGTTTTGCTTCTTTGGGCTGTAGAACAACATATATATGTTAACATATATATATAACATATATATATAACATATATATAAAACATATATATGTTAACACATGTTCTTCAAGTACATTGGAGGAAAAAGGAAGACCAGAGAAGCTGTGGGCCCNTTCCTCATCTAGCACCTCCTGGAGGACCCAGGTTCATTACATTTCAAACCTCTATGTAGTATTATCCCCAGTCCTCAGGAATTTGTCTTCAGTGTTTGCAGCCCCATAGGCACCCTTCTTAAAAGGCTTCTTAATTTCCTGCTTTTTGTATCACATACCTAATCGAACACAGTAAGTTTATTCTATAGACCCTTCTGTACCACCACCCCCCTCCATGATACTTTTCAAATTATTTTTTCTAGCATCTGCTCCTTCCTGTTTCTGTATCCCTGCTGTAAATGGGATTTTTCTTCTTGACATCAAGAGAAGCAAAATAGGGCTTCCTAAGATAGCTTTCTGGCTGATTATACAGAAGTAGTGCAGTAGTCATAAGCAACAGATAAGTAGCTTTAGCACAGCCTAGTTTTGCTTCTTTGGGCTGTAGAACAACATATATATGTTAACACACCCAGCTCTGCACTGCTCCTTGCCCTGCAGAGCTGGTAGCAGCCTCAACTCTCAGCTGCAAACTCGTACACACACCCTGGTGGAAAGTGTTCCTCTCCTGTCTTCCCCAAGGACCACAGCTGTGCACTTGGCACCAACCCAACAGCCACATGACACTCCTAATGCACCCTGTGCCACCTCTAAACCATGTGAGGCCAATAGAGGCGGTGGCAGCTGCAAAGATGTCCCCCTCAGGGGAGACTGTGGGTCCCTTGTGTTCCCGTTTAGGTAGCAAGCAAGGCAGAAGCTGTAAAAAACCCGTCAGGTCAAAAAGAAACTTTTGCAAAGGGGTTCAGGCAGGCAGTACTTAGAGAATAATTTCCTGAATACAAAATGTCTTCGTTTGCTGGCAGTAGAGAAACCATAAATTTTACACATTGCAAAAGCAGACAGACTACCATCCTGGATAAAGGGACAGGGAGGGATAGAAGGATGAAGAGATAAACGGGAGGACTGAAAGGTGAAGAGAGATTCAGTGGAAGCAGAGCCCTGGTCTGGTTTGGGCAGGTCCAAAAATCTGCTTTAGAATATTTAGGATGATAACGTTATATATATCTGTATAGAGATACACATTTCTTTCCTATGTGACCATTATGGAATTGTCATAAAATAGTGTTTGTCAGTAAGTAATTCTTCCGGAGAGTAATTTACAGTTACGTACATGAGTCATCTACTAAACTGCAGTAACATCTAGACCTCCATTTCTGTGCTAGTTCATAAGATTTTCATGCAGTAGCACAATTTTGCTTGTATTCCTATGACTGCAGGCAAATGTTTAAATATTTTAAAAATAGAAACCCATTTTGAATGAATTTTTTAAGCCAAGATGTAATGTTTCCATTCCTATTTGCTTTGAAGAGTTTCATAAGTTACAGAATGCCCCGTCTGGGGCTTGCACTGAGAAAGCAATGGCTCCTTCAGCTGTTACGGATATAAATTCTGCGCTGAACGCATGTGATCACTTTTGAGATTCTGAGTACACTGGAAACAATCATGAACATATTTCCATTTTATATTCCCTTACTAGCAGCTTTCCAACTTCACAGTGTTCCCAACATGCCCCCACACAAATCTGAGCAATTCAGAGGTACAGACCCTTCCTGTATGAGAACTGGAGTCTTAATGAGGTGCCTGAAAGGAAGGAGCTGGCTGGCAGACATTAAGCTATTTTTCATATAGATTTTGTATCCATGTCCTTTACCTGATGAATGGCTACACAAGTCTGAATTAGGAGTTTCCTTAAAAACACAATCCAACGCTATGAAATTGACAGGTAGTTTGAGAGTGAAAAATAGACCCTGGAAAATCGATCAAGTTGCATCTTCCTCAGACTGTATAAGGCAACAAAGCAGGAGAACTGCTATGCCAGGCAAAGTCCCGCACAATGTTTGAAATAATCCAGGTAGAAACTTCTTAGAATCTGATAAAGTAAACAGAAAGGAAGCCTTTGAGATTTATGGTCTTCAGCCCTTGCATTTTCCACTTTTCCCCTTGCCAGAAAGAATCCCCACTAAATTAGAGTTTGTTCTCATCTTGAAATCCTTTGAGCACTTTCAGTTCCTGGCTTGTTCAGGAACATAGAATTTCAGCAAAGCCCTTGAGGTCTCCTGTGTTCTGTGGTACTTTGCATTCAAAAAAATTGGGTATTTAGTATCAAAAGTGTGTGACAATGAACTAGAGTCTTTGTGGAGATATGTTGGGAAGGAAGAGTGGGTCTTCCATCATGCTTGAAGACCACACAGCTATAATGTGTTTGCCATGACTGGATCTGATGACTCTTCAGCCACATGTTCCTAAGTTAGCATTAAGATTCACAGTATGAGAAAAGGATACACAAATCTGCCAGTTTGCTACCTAATTTCCCCCGGTGTACAAAACATTTTTACTTTCAAGAATTAACTTTCACAGAATAATTTATATTTTTCTTTCTTTGTTATGTGCTTCTTTGCAAACACTGAAATCAATCATGTCTAGAAACCATCAGATCCAAATAGGAGAGGACTATGCAACAGCATGTCATTAGTGAATCAATATTGGCTGACCAGGCCATGTGCTTGTCAAGGTGGCATTGATATCTTTAATGGCATTTTGCTGCAGCTAGCCCACCTAGCAGATCCATCCATGTTGCAATGTCTACAGCTGAGGAGGAGATGGTTTTCCAGTCCCATAGACTGACTTAATAATAAAAACAAAAACTTGTAGAACAAACAGTATGTTATTGAGCAAAGAGGGCATTTCTGGGATTCTGCTTTACTCTTCGTTCAAGTGCATTGTTGCACATTCACTCCGGGAGCATTCTACCAGTCCATGGTACTATTAAGGAGCTCCTACACAGGTACAGTCTATAGAATTATTTCACAGCTTGCTAGACTGCAGGCTGCTTGGTAGCTTTTTCCCCCATGGCAAGTTTCTGCTTTTTGTCTGAACCACTGTTGCCCTCCATGTGTTGCGTTTTTTTCCAACTTCAGCAAACCCCACTGGACAGTAGCTCCTGCATTTTCTGGCTGGACACACGCAGCTGCTGAGATACCTCATAGAATCCTCTATTCTGAAAGCACAAAAAGCTTCATTCACTTGGCACATAACCACATCATTCTTAATGGGAAACTGAAGAGTAACAGGTCTCCAGGGTATGATTATCATAGAATCATAGGGTTGGAAGGGACCTCAAAAGATCNCTTTAGCTATCAGGAAGTGGTGCTTATTATCCACTAGGTACACAGTGGTAAGTAAAATAGGACAAATTTTATGTAGGCAGGATGGTTCACCACTGGGAGTATCACCTTTTACTTTTAAGTCAGGGAGTGATTAGAACTTGCCCTCTTAATGTTTTAAGGCATGCCATTTTTGAGATACACTGAAGAAAAACAGTTCTGAAGATAATTATGTGAAGGTCTGTAAGCAGAAAGTTATATATTTATTAACAGATCTTAGTGATGAGTTGCAGAATACAAGCATGCAGCCTGGCAGCGAAGACCAGGCCCAGCAAGAGTTGGGAATAAGAGCCATTTCACAGAGGGGTGTTATGTCCCAGGCTCAAGAGTGGTGTCAGATATTCCATCATTATCTCACCAAACAGACCCACGGAGCAAAATCAGGTGCAACGTGGGAGGGAAATTATTGTTTCTAGGCAGAGTACAGGCTGGTGGTAGGCAGAAGGACTCCATGTGCCAAGCAAAACTAGTTAGCCAACTGTCTCTGCTCTTTGAGTGTGAATATGCTGCTTTTCTTCTGCTTGGATGATTTTTTTATTTATTTAATTTTTAATAAATGTGGCCCCTAACATAGGGTAAAGCATCCCAATTCTCAGTGCTGCTAATAAAAGAACTCCCATTAAAAAAAAAAAAGTCACATAGGTAAAACCACAGCAAAAATTGGCTGAGGGAGAAGCCTGCTGTAGGAAATTTGGAGCAATCAGAGAACACAAACCAGGTTGTTTATCCTGCCAACATAAAGATTATGGGAGGAAAATGATGAACCAGTTCCTTAACACCTGTATCACTATAAAGCAATGATGAACAACTGAAATTGAGAGATAGTCTTCATTAAAATAATACAGATGAGGAGGAGAAAATTAAACAAATTACGACTAGTTAACACAAGCTTATTCCATTCCCCAATCAAGTGAGTAGGGAATGGAAAAGCACTCTGAGAGTTTGGAGAAACAGTTCTCAATAAGATAAGTGAGGAGTCCCTTTCTGCTCTATATGAGAACTCCAAGAATCAAACATTGACTTTTTTTTTGTTGTAACAACTCTTTTCAAAACCCATGAGTTGATTATGTGCACAGCTTCGTCCATCTTGGGTGTCAGTTGTGAAGTGAATAGATAAAGATGAACAAAATTCTTATAATGATATCTGCTGCCAAAGCACAAGCACCTCTTAGGAGATTAGCAGGATCAAATTTTTGGAAGATGTTGGGCCTCACATTAGTTGCATCTATTGAACATTGTGAGTAGTCTATACACACCAAAGCCAGTGCTCCTGTCATCTGTGTATTATCTTAGTTGAATTAACTGCGTAACTACTTAGACCAAAACCAAACCCTATCTTTAAGGGGAAGGTTTAGTCATGTGTTTAACATATTTCCACTAAGTCCTTCCTGTCTCCTAGCTTCCCACCATTTCCAGCAATACTACTCACAAACGCAAACTCACCTCCATCTGGTGCATTACTCCAAGGGCAGAAGAATCAGTCTAACAGCCCAACAAGGCCCCTCTGGAGCAAGGCAGCCAAAGCAGCCCAGTAAAAGACTGCTCTGGCAGAGGAGGGACCTTCCAATTAATTAGTGTTGAGAGCTAGCCTGCTTATTATCTCTCAAGTTAAAACAGTGCTGCAACATGTTCTGCTTTTAGAAAAATTAACTGAATACTAGTGCCTAATTCAAAGTAAACCAGTAAAAGCACACAGACAAACCTGCTCCCAGATAGATCTCCCGAGACAAGAGGCAGGGTTGACTTTCATGTCATGCCAGCAGGCAGAGGCTCTCAGGAATTCAGTTTGATTTATTGCAACACCTCTGCAGCCAAGGCATTGCTGCAACCCAGTGATCAAGCAAAGGCAGCTACAGTAAACCCCAATATCACCACTATAAGTGTACAGTCCAATACCAATATGTCTGGAGCAGAAAAATCTGAAAGTAATCTCTGCATACAAATCTTACTCTAGGCAGTTCAGGTTAATAGCATTAACTCATCCACCTCTATGCCCTCTGACATGCGCATTACAATTTGGAAATCTCTTGGGGAGTGCCTGGCCAGCTGTCTCTCCACCCACCCTATTGCTTTTGAATTAACTGGTCATTTTCAAACCAGTTTCACAAACCAGTGGCGGCTTCAGAAATATGAACTCCCTCAAAAGAGTTTCAGTACAAGTAATAGGACAGAGGAGAGCTCCTCAAATTAATGTCCTCAACTGGGAAGGGTTTTCTATTAGACATCACAAAATTCATCCCTTCCTCTACTTGGCCCCAGTCATATGGATGGAAAAGACAGAGAGAGACACAGCTATGTTGGAAAGCAGTCTTCATTCCTTGTATTGCTCCTGGTACAGCTTCTTAAAAGTTAAGACACCTTCAGTGAGAGTGATTCCAAAGCCACAACTTCAGCCTGAGGCTTGGGAACACAGAGGAATGAGCACACACACAAACATACATGGGCTTCTCACAACAAGCTACCTGGTTTGTGAGTCCAGAAGACAGGTGGGCAGGTATCACTCCACTATTGCTTCCAAGGGCTTTGCAGGCATGAATTTGCAGGCTGGTGGTTTTTATTTTGGTTTGGTTTTTTTTGGGGGGTGGGGGGTAGGGGGGTGGTTTTCTGGTGTTTGTTTGGGATTTAAAAAAAAAACCACATCAGCCTTCAAACAAAGCAGCTTCTGGGAGAGGTCAAGCTGACAATTTTTACATCAGTTACAGCATAAAGCTGCACTTAATGGAGACAAAAAAGAAAGGTGCGCTAAGCTCAGTGCTGTTTTAACTATGCGTTTAGAAAC
This sequence comes from Rhinoptilus africanus, assembly GCA_013400135.1. NCBI lineage: Eukaryota > Metazoa > Chordata > Aves > Charadriiformes > Glareolidae > Rhinoptilus > Rhinoptilus africanus. The sequence goes on from VXBO01000520.1 coordinate 527,996, forward strand.
TGCAAAGCAACATCTTGCATGAAAGGCTCTCTGTGGCTGGCAGCGCATGCCAACTCTGCCATTGACATCTTAAGTGTTTTGGGGCAATTATTTCTTCATTGTGAACCTCCCTTTTTCTTATCTGTAAGATGGAAAACAGGAACCAAAGCTGGTTGTTGATACAAACACATGCAAGTTCCCAGTTATTAGCCCATCAGTCAAGGACTTGAGATCAAGTTTCACCTCCTTGCTGTAACATGGGATTCTTGTAAGTGGGTCACACAGGTCCCTGTTCATATTACCTCCTCTGGCACAAAGGAAAGTCTTGGACTTCTACTGTGGTGTTTAAAATCGGAAGAATGATGAATGAGAAGTGACTGCAGGGCTTAATTTAGGTATTGTGTCTGTCTCTCTCTCTACTGACTGATAGCTAGGAGTTTTCCAAGCTAATTCTTCTGCCATATTGCAAGATGCTGATGACCTGAGAGTATTAACAATTAAAAATAGCAGGAGTACAGAGAGAGAAGCGACTGTGAGAAACATAAAATTCGTTAAGATCACACGGTACTTGTAAAAGTTCCACATGTAATTTATTGTAATAATCCTTAGTTCTCAACTAATGCTTTCTTTATAAAGGATTCATCAATATGATTATCTCTGAAATGAAGATGGGGAAAACTATGGCATAAACAGGACGCCAGTTATAGGTTAGGGAACAGAAGTCAGATTTTATCTGGTATCTTTGCTGTGGGCTTTAACCACTAGCAAACCATAGCTGAGCCACGGACAGCACAAGCCTATTATGAATATGAACACTGTATGTTCCTGCTGGCTACACACACCTCTGGAGAAGGTCCTACTGATCTCCTGGAGAAGAAGATAATATTTTAATAACTATTTAATTAAAACAAATTGTTTATGAACTGTTTACAAATGGAAACTTAAAGTGTGACTAAAAATAATTGAAATAAAATATCTTTCTGCCCAATTTTAGAGCAGAAAGACATCTGTAATAAGTGTTATCAGCTAGCAAAATATAAAATTAAAAACCCTAAAAATCCAACCAAGGTGATTCTCTCTTCTATTGAAGTTGAGATAAATTTGTGGTATTTTATTTGCACACAGAACTTTATTGCTTTAATATCTGTTAAATTGCCTGGCAATTTTATATAAAATAGATCAAACAAAAAATCCAGGATATTATTCCTGCAGCCTTCTAGAAGCAGCACAAGGTGTACTCACTTGCAAAATGCTGTCTGTTCATTGATCACAGATGAACAACTGTAACCAGTCTAAAACGTCTCCATGAATGGCTGTTTTCAAACTATTTGGGGTATTTCTCCTAAGCACAACAGAAACAATTATGCAACTCAGAGAGCAGAAAGAGTTAATTCACCTTGGTAAAAATATTCCAAGATCCCCAGAAAATCTAACCAATTAAACCCACCAGCCCATGCATAAAATCAGCTCCGTCGCTTTCCTACATGTGCAGTAAGTAGCAAAACAGAGAACTAGGAACCCAGTTTTTTAATTGAAGAGTGTTTTACCCAGGTCTGTTTTACTTGGCATTGTGAAAGACTAAAAGCAAGCAGAATCTCAGCTGCACAAACAACCCTTTAACTGAAGGGTGCTGATGCCTTCAACTAACAGAGAAATTTTTAGCCACTCTGAAGTGATAGGAAGAGTTCACCATAGCAGTGTTTGAGAGCCACTTCCTTACAGCAGGCTCCAGAATAAAGACCTTAATTTCTAAAGCATAAGCTGCCTTATTCTGTAGGTCAAGCACCAGCACAGACCGCTGCAGTCAAAGGCAAATCAGAGGGGGCTTTTTATTGCCTGAATTAAAACTCTTTTGCTGGGAATGAGACATGCAGAAATTTGTCCAGGACCATTTATCATGTATTAACTTCACTCAGTCTTATGACCTATTTCTGTCATTCCAGACAGAACATACATCCAGATGTGACCTTCCCATCAATCAGTTCTGTACAAGTGGTAAAAAATATTAGTCCTCTGTATCTACACCTCTTTTTTATCATATCATACTACAAATGCACAGAATATTCATCAAAATCCTCATCTTTATCATGCATTTTTATCAGTGCTGTTAAGGAAAAAGAAAATCCTTGTTGAAAAATTTATACAGGAAGAATTTAGCATTGGAGGAAAACAGCCATGTCAGCTCACAACAGAAAGCCTATTCAGAACAGGAGAATTTCTTGCATTGTACCCTCTCTTCACTCCAGAACTACCTGATATAACAGCTTCTGAAAACAGCAGGGAATTTGCTGCTTTAAATTGCTTTCCATGTGCTCCTGTGGATCACTCCTACACATGCTCAATTGAGCAAAGGTGAAACCTGTCCCAAGGGAAGGTAGCTCTAGTCTTGAAATAGGGCGATTATGCTGCAGAGTGAATGAATACTCGCCTTTAGCAGATGATTGACTGAAGCTTTACAAGAGCACCAGGGTCATTGTGTTATATCAGGTCTACCAGTTAAAGAGGGGAGAGCTTGGTTTTTAGAACACGACTTGGTCTGGTGAAGCAGTTCATGGGCTCCTGCATGAATTTGCCATGTTCTGAACATCCGCCAGGATAGAAATGTCCTCAGATGACAGAGTGGGCTGGATCTTCATGTCATAAATCAGATAGACACACTGACTCTCAAAAAGTTACAGCAGTTTAGGATATGGTCCTTGTAAGATGCCAGTTACAAGTACCCAGCAGTGGCAGGTATAGGATTTCAGCCCTTCTGCTTTAAACCCATAGCTACTGACATTCAAATTCACAAGGGAACCCCCTCGACAGGTGGGATGTGCAGAACAAGGGAAGCATAGCCAAGCATCTACTTCATACACTGAACACCCTAATTTCACAGTGCTGTCTTTCAGTAGTCATAAGGTGACCACCCTTTCAAAGATCAGAGGGGGACGGCAGGGATGAAGATTTTAAGACATCTCAATAAATTTATTCCTTTCCTAAGCAAGCTGTCAGAAATCAATCAACTGTCAGCAACAGCTCTGTCTAATCTCAGGGCTCCTTCACAGCTCATATGACAGCAGAACTCTGTCCTGTGTTCTGCTGGGGACCACGTATTACTCAGTGCATTGTGAATAAAAACAAGGGTGCAGTAAAAATGGATTAGACAAAGTGTATTCTGAGTGGGAAGAAAAATCATATTTTTGATATGCTGCCTAAACAAAACCTTAGAAATAAATTTATTTTCTACATGCCAAAGTCCAAATATGTTTATATTTGAGATCCTCTGTCCCACTGTTATCTTGTTTTGATCTACAGGCACTCACATCACTTTCCAGGAGAATGGTTTGCTAGCATTCTTCCATTTGGGTGGAATGAGGGAACCATGAAACATCCTTTTTTTTAGCAAAAGATAGGGAAGTCATAACTCGTAAACTAGACTGACTGTCTATCCATGCATGTGAGGTTCAACAAGGGAGTATGCATGCCAAAAGAAAAGGGGAGCTTTGAGGCAAACCGCTGACTGAAAGCGAGGCTTGTGCACAGCCACTGTGTATAAATGCATATTACATTAGGAAAGTGCTCGGTCCCTTTCATCATCTTCTTCACCTAATCTAAACAATCTTTAAGACCTCAAGTACTGATGAAACACTGAGCAAGTTCAGGAACTAGCAATCCAGGTATGGGCAAACCCAAACTAAGTAAACATCTCATGAGGCTACAGGACGCAAATTGGACTAACTAAATTCCCCTAACACCTGTATTTTTGTGCTGTGCTTAGCAAAGGCTTACTAGATTCAAAAATGGATTTTTTTTCTCCTCTCAAGGAAAATACTTAAATCACTGATCGTAACATCTCTGCCAAGGAACGGGATATTTCATTACTGATAAGCATCAGCCTAGTTTATTTCAAAAACTAGAGCACACGGGTAGGTAAAACAATGTACAATAAATGGAAGCTACCCAGCAGGTCACTGAGGCTGAGATTTTCAAATTGCCTATGAAAAGATATTTAAATTCTACTGGAGTTTGCCACTTAAATCTTGATGTAAAATTTGCTTAGTGTGTCACATAAACTTTTAACTGGACAGGGCCAGCCCTACTGAGGTATGTCAAGCTGACAAGCGTCAACATGGTTTCTTACAGCCAGCAATATCACAGCCCTAACGTTACTAAGAGCTGTATTAGATTTTGCTTTGGTCTGATAAACAGCCTGCCATTTCACAGCGGAAACATCCAGGCTCCATTCTTCCACTAACATGAGTTTCCAAGTGAGCAGCCTATACATCAAAGAAACATATGAAACAGGGAAAAGTGAGTGACCAACATTTGTTAAAGCTTCTTCGAATGTTTTGCCTATTCCAGTTTGAAACCACATTAATTCTACAAAACATCAAGCTCTGAGCAATGAAAATTAAACCTAGGAGCCCAGAAAGCTTCTCCGTAATCTGGCTAAAAAACCAGGAAATCGCAGCCCAACATTAGAAGAGAAAATAGAGGCACAAAGTGATAGTATGATAGAGTCAACATGGCAGTGTGATCAGTAAGTCAGCAAGCAGGCCAGACCTCAGCCCTTGTGTTCTGATCAAGCAGCGTTTCTGGCTTGCAGTTGACAGAGTGGGAAAAACACAGCAGCACAGCACAAATGTTTGATTATCCTTCTTAAAACATTCAGTTCAAACTCCAGCCTTGTTCCATGCAGACACATTTCAGGGGCACATCCTCCCATTACCAGGAGCAAAGGAAACACAGCTTTGAAGGTGACCAAAAATAAACTGGCTGTTAGAGAGGGAGAGATCATTATGGTTTTTTTTGAAAAAAAAAACATTAGGGGCTTTGTTTCACTCCATTTGATGTCTGGTGTTTGATGTTAACAGTTCTGAAAAAAAACCCTCAACTAAAGTTGTGGGTTTTTTTTTTTCTTTCTCTATATAATTATTTTCCTCGCAGCTATAGGGGCATTATAAGGGTTTCGTCGATTACAGGAAACAAAGTGTATATTTGTCACCACGAATACTTTGCAATGATGGGAAGGGTGGTGTTCTTTGTAGAAGCAGTATTTGGTGAAAAAAGACTTAGGGATCTGTATACCAAAGACTGCCTAAAACAGCATCTGTTTTTCCTGTGCATTGTCCAACACTTTAAATGTCAAAAATCCCACACCATTTTGTTAAAGAGAAACTAATTGAGTAAATCAATACACAGAGAAGGCCATGAAGGGAATGAAATGTTTTTCACACATACAAGCAGTTGTTTTCAATGTGCATAAGAGGGGGAAAAAACTGCCTGCCCTTTATGCTTTAATTAAGACAACCTCAGGAGCACAGGGTGAAAGACCTTTCCTCTGCACCCTCCTCACCATTCTGTTCTTAACTCCCTGCTGTCTGACCATTAGTAGTGGCCAAAAGCCTGTGAACACAAAACAAGCCACTGCAGTCTCTCAGAAGGGATTCAACCACCAGATGGGTTCCCACCAAGCTCCAGAGACAGCCTCAGAAATCCATGAAGAGAAGTACACGATGGATTATTGTCATAACAGGGGTTTGTATCTATAGGGTCCAATCACTTGATCTATTTGAAGTCTTTGGTAATTTTTTCATTTACACATGCCTACGTTTTCTTGGATAATTTACAGCCTCCTTTGCCTCCAGAAAAGCATTCCAAGGAGATTCTTACAAGACTTTTGCAGCCAAAGGACTAACAAAGGCAGAAATTTAGGCAGAAATCTTTCTCCAGAACCTTTCTCTGGGCTGATGAGCAGCCATGAAATAGCCTGAGACAACTTGCTTTGAAACCACTGTAAGGAGCTCCATTGAAGCACTGCTTTTGAAGCCCCTGAGACTTACTTTTTCTCAGAGCTTTTCTTGTAATGTAAATCTCACTCTGCTGCAATGCAAAGACTCCTCAGGCGGCTGGAGCTTTTGGCCTCTGTTTACTAGCTGTTGGTGCAGTGCATTTCTGTCCTGTTTGTGCCTCTCTGGAGGTCAGGCAGTGAAGGGCCATCCCTGTGGACTGCTGTGTTAGCAAACAGCAGAGTGCATGTATGATGCATTATGTGATCTGCAACTAGTTTCTCAGTCCCCAGTAGAACTATTTGCAGAGATCCATATTGCCTAAGTATGGCAATGACTTAGATTAATCTAACGCCTTGCAGGTCTCAGCCTGCTTTCTTCATGCATCCTAATTTTTAAAGGCAGTCTAGTGTGGACTGACAAGAAGCCATTTCAGTCACCTACGATCTTTTGTTTACAGCCAGCTACGAGATACCCAGACTGGGATTGAAAGGTAAAGTGGTCTTCAGGCAAATTATAGCAACCTAAGGCTTGCCTGACTGTCCCTACAGCTAGACAGATAAGGAATGAGGAACAAAATAACAACATGGAATTTTCTTTCAGTCAGAAAATGAGATTAAGAGACCTGACGCTTGTGAAGTGATGTATGACCAAGTCAACAAGATGCACTATTGACACCAGGGGAACTAGATATGGCACAAAGCTAGAGTGAGATAAGACCAGGATGAAACCTTCTCTTCCTCTCACCCTTCATAATTTGGGATCTACAAGAGACTGAATGTTCAAAGCCCAGTCCTGCTCTCACTGCTGATTTAAGTATTACTTGATCTATGAAAACATGTAGAGCATTACCTAGAAGAGAAGAGACTGCCCTCATCAAATTCTGGAGTCCTGTTGTTGACATCTCTGCCCATATAATGCTCATTAGTGCCCTAACACTTGTCTATAAGCTGTTTACACTCCCATTCAGAGTGCTTGCGGCTGCTAAGCATTCTTGAATCTGCTCAGGAGGGACATCATCCTCTTGCAATTATTTATGCCTTCCCCTAAGTCAAACTGAAGTGTTTTCTTTTAAGGACAGAGTCAATGCAATACTCAAGACATGCAGGTGACACCAAAATTTTCACATCCATCTCTTTGCTGCCCAGGCAATCCTATTGCTTGCTACAATTCAGCCAGAGTATGACCCTCTGAAGCTGAAGGCTACAAAGTTCATTATTGTCTTGAATGAAATTTGATCCTGAAGAGCCCAGAACTGACAGAGCTTGCTTCATGGTAATTTTCTGTCCACCATTTTGAGAGAGGAAGGTAATCTACCAACAGATGAAACCTCTTTGCTTCAAGAGAATTGCATAGGAAGTAGTATGGAACATTCATGAATATGGCCGCGATCTAAACCCAAACCTTAGCTTAAATGGCTAGTCCAGCGTCACGCAGAAATACAGTGGCAAAACCACTTAAACTAATTCTCACTTCTGTATGATACCAAAGAAGAAACAATCGTGTTGACCTGGTGCAGCTCACAGTATCTGTCAAGCAGTCAGATGACCTGCCACTTGGTTCATGCAATGATTTGGTGTCACGATCTCTAAAATCCTAAAAAAGCCCACCAATCTTTTCATTCTTATGACCAGAAAACAACACAGTCCCAACTTCACTTTTAATTCCCTAAACTTTTTGAGACTATGAGTAACATCAGAAAATCTCACACACTCTATAATTTTAGGAGCTTTTTTAGGAGAATGCTGGCTTGCAAGTCCTTAAGCCAAGAGTAAATCAAACTGTGTGATTTTCTTAAAGGGAACTTCATTAAGCATGACGTCTTCCCCCTCTCTCTCTCTCTCTATATATATATATATATTTCAGAACTCTTCAATAAGAAAAGACTCAGGAAGTGAATCAACAATAGTTTTCTAGTATAGTCAAAGCTACTAGGAGGACAGTACTAGCTGACAGAAAAGATCAAGCTGCCATGAGAAGTATGATGAGTTAATCCAGTTAGTCTTTAAATACTTAAGCACTTTCATCTCTGCTTGTGTAATTAAAAATTAGCATTTGATGTCTCCCTAGATCGCTCTAAAATTAAGACTTAATAAATCAGTCAAATTAAAACTTAGGTATAACTTCAACAGTGTAATGTGAGTACCGTGTCTTCTGTAAAGGTCAGCTGATTAACATCTCAATGTAACGTGTTCCAGTAACATGCCTCTTAGTACTAACCAACCCAAGTGAGCAAAACATCACTGAGGAGAAGATCTAAATATTCAAACATTTTCGAATCCTGGGATATAGTATGAAATAAGAGGTAACTGAAGAATTACAGAAGATACAGACAGCAAAAGACCTTGTCTAATCTATTTCTATACGCTCAGCAATGACCACTTTGATCTAAACCAATCCTGATAGATCTTAATTTTTCCTAAGTGTGTTAAAAATCACATGCTTCAAATTGTTTAAAACCAGGTCTTCTTCCAAAGATTTTAGAAGTAAAAAGTTAGATCAGACCCCTTTAAAGAATTGTCTCTCCTATAAGATTTACAACATTTTATACTTCCAGAGAAGACTGGCATCTGGAAATAATAGCTTTCTTCACAGCTAAGAGTCAGAATTTAGTGCATTCAGTGCATGACCTTGGAGAAGTCCCTTATTCCACACTGTTTTTCTTTTATGGAGTAGTTTCAGTGGTTCATAAAGACTCAGAGGTTCAACTGATATTGAAAACTTCATATGAAAGAGTATAAGAGTGAATGATTCCTCTGTTCATGACAAACATTTCTTCTGTGTTTTCAGTGAGATTTCACTAGAAACTTTCCTTTTACCATCCCTAACTTCCACATACAAACAGACATTTGGCACTGAACAAATGCCTAAAAAGAGTAACAGACAGGAGAGTAAAAGACAGAAAATTCTCATGGCAATGTTCTGGATACAAAGTGGACAATGCCATTTTGTACCATCCAAGAACATAATCCTTAATTCATAAAGTTGTTCAGTGTACTACAATCTTATTTCTGTTCTCCTTACTCTCTGGGAGCCAAATGGCTTCTTCCATACTGAATGCTAGCATAGAGGAAAAAAAAATTTAGCTACTTTTGAGTAAGATCAAGTATTCTCCATCCTAATTGGGCACAGTTCAAGAAGTTGCAAAAAGTTTCACAATAAAGCTTTCTACTGCTACCTCCTCCTCTCTGGTCCCAGTGAATTCAGTACTTGGATCTCCCCCTTTCCTTTCATTTTACTTCATAGTGGAAATAAAAAGCAGGAGGAGCCCAAACTAAAATTTTAAGGTGGTGTGTCTTATCAAATACTACTGCGCGATGTCTCTGAAGGCCTCCAGAATTTAGGAGCCGGCACCCTGAGGATGAGAAATGACTATGAACAATGTTGTGTTTTACATACTAAAGTGTTCCAGGAAGCCTACTGAGAAGAAAATGAATTTCATTTCCCTTTCTTTTGTACAGTTTAAGGTTTGCCACAGAGTATATTATGCTTGCAGCCATGTTCATATGTACTTTGATTAAATCGGATCTCACAAGCTAGGCAGGGTTAAAACTAGAGCAGGGCAGCAATTTTTGACTGAAAAGCTGTATTTCATAAGAAATTGCCAATTTAACCTTTTTTTCTTTTCAGAAGAAACTTAACTTGACAAGGCCAGGATTTCTGGTCAGTATCTAGACATGGATGCACATGCAACCCAACACATCTCACAAGCTACTAAAGGGGGTGTTTTGTGAAAGGGGAAAGGCAATTTTGGCAGAAAATAAACCCCGTTGCATTCTAACGCTCCTCACTGAGGTGGGAGGCTAGGTGCGGCTAGGTTTAAATTCTGAGTGATGCCCAATTCACTACTATAAGTCCAGTCATGTTTAACATGCATTAAAATGTTAATTATTTGGATACACTATTAGTGGACTGCACCTTCAGCCTAGTCATGCTCACGAACTAGTATGGCCACCCTTGAGTCTTTGGTCTCGCGTTCAGTGATAAACCGAAATGACTAGCTACTTAAACAGTGCAATTTAAACAACAGATATATAGGTTCTTAGGATTGCCGGTGATAAATATACTGTCTGCAAAGCACGTGCAAATAAAAGTATTGTTACATATACAAAACGCATGACAAGCTTATAAACAATACAGCCTGGCTATAAATGTAGAAAAGAGGTTCTCTAGAGAGATTTCTAAGTTCCCCAAGGAAGCACTCGGTATAGTCTAAGTCTTATCCATAGGCATCCCTATGGGGGGGGAAGAAAAGCTCAGCCTGTTGACTGGTCCCAGGAGTCAAAGGCTATCTGTGATGGAGTTCTCCCTGACTTGTTCAGAATGGTGTCTTCCCTGATTTTCCCCCTTTCTTGGGCTATTTTTATACTATTTTTTACCCTCAAGGTGGAGTTTGAATGACTTTAGTCATAAATACCTTTACTATGAGTGGTCACACCTTGGAGGTGGGTAGCCTTTGGGATGGAGGTGTGTTTTGGTATTAGGATGACGTTATAATGAGCAAAGTTCACACAAAGGACAGCATTTCATCAAAAATTTGGTAAGATGTGGGCTCAGGTTAGCAAGTAGGCCGCTTATCTGTTCCTTAGTACCCATACATCTTTTTCCCATATCTGCTCTACATCACAGGGCAAGGCCGAGGAAATTTACATTCTGTTCCATCCCCTGTGTAGCTTCACAAGCAATATTATACCAGGAATCGCAGATATTGAATTCATGCATGCCAGTTGCGGCTGTTTTCTACCTCAAGAAGCCTCTTGATTTTATACTTTTCCTTAATGTGTGAACAGTGCTGTACTTTTAATTATTTTTGGCCAATTAGTAATTATTCCACAGGCGGAATGTGTGAGAAATCTGTGCTGATGTCTCTTCTGTGTCTGTTTCAGACCTGGACCTTTGTCGTCTTTGTTGCAGGTAAATGCATCAACTACTGGCCTGTAGAATCAGCATAAGGATTGCCTAAGTCTTCATACAAAGAAAAGAGAAGCAGAGACAAGGAAACTATGTCCTTATGAGTGGATCATATACAGGGGACACTGAGGCTGAAAATGTTGTACCAGCTGATGCCTTTGACCTCAAGCCTTGTGGCTCTGGTCACACATTGCAATGATTTGCAGGGGGCGACTTTCTCAGCTGCCCATAACACATACCTCCTACCACCAGGTTACACTGGTAACTCTGTCACCAGTATATCTGAAAGTTCTCAAAACAGAAAGATTTTGAATTTTCTGAAAATGTAGCGGGACGAGGAAACTAATCAACCAGAAAATATCTACCAACTTCAATCATAGCTGCTTCGAGCAATACTGGAGATTCTGAAGGTAATTTAATGGCTTCTAAACCAACTATTGGGCAGGAGAAATTAATTGTGCTGGAGACATTGCCCTTTGATTGATAGCTAGAAGTCAAGATCATTAATCCTGATAATCAAGACAGCAGTGCACTGATTGAAAGAAGCAGGGCATAAGCCTTCCTCTCCCCAAAAAGATTTTAACCATCCAAACCACAGCTCTGCTAAGTTTCCTTTGATTTTGACTTGTTATTTCATAGGCTTTGTACCCAGAATTAAATCTGTGTAATGGATCCACTCATTATTCAGCTGCTGCCATATTCAACACTGTCAGATTTACATTAGCTTGTATTGTGTGTATTTAAATTAAAAAAATTGTGTGTATATAAATTCAAACACAACAGATCCTAAAAAAATTTTTGTTGGAAAAAAAATAAAATCTTTGTTAGGAATAGTTTTATGTAAACCAGAGAGATAGAAAAATAAATCACACTTCATTTTAAAACAACTGCTTGAGCAATCCTTCAATTTTTTTCAAAATCTGCGAAGTTTTCTGAAACTTAGCACTTCTCAGGTTGCATTATAATGTTTGATTTTTCACTGGCTTTAGTTAGGACATCCATCTGCAAAATGCTGTGGGAATATTTGAGAGGGAAAGCCTTTGCATATGAAATCACTTTTATGTACATAACTTATTAAAGAGGCAAATTCTAGAATCACTTCCAGCATGTCAATGCTATTTCCTCTAGAGAATAAATTAATCTAATGTTAAAAAATTTCTTTGCTATTCTATAATTGTGAATCACTTTTTGTGTGTTCTACTTTATACTGTATAAAAGAAATACTTATGTATAAAGAAATACACATATACTTTACTTGAAGTGGTATATTAAGACTTAATTGTAAGCTTCAAAATTCAAAAATGTCGCTTTAGGAAGAAATGAGTGAACTGATTTGGAAACTATAAGCATCACTACCCACCCTTGTTAGCTGTCATGGTATATGGAATTAGAGAATTTCTCAGAAAACATTTAAAGCCACCCATTATAAGTAAGAGAAAGAGGCTTCATCAAAATTTAAGCTCTAACTTTCCTTTTACTATTAACCATGGAGTGCCCTTTACAAATTATTTGCAGCAGCAGGAGACATCTAAAGGCTGAATAACATACAACAAGCAAACATAATTCCATTCAACAGCCCACTCCTTGAACACAAAACAATAAGTATGCTGCAGATTATTAGGCACAGACTTACATTACTAAACCAGTTGAGGTGTGGAAGTACTCAGGACAATCAATACTTTTCTATCTATATTATTTGATTTGAAAATTCCCGAACTGGGGAGTTAGTTGGAAGAAAATCTGATTTCAGTTCCTTGTGTCTGATTCTATTTGTTTCATTTCCACTTTTGCCAAATCTAGAAACATTGATGTGTCTAGAGGGAAACTATTTTTAGAGATTCGGTGATTATGAAGACAGGAGAGGTTCTAATTGATGACATATCTGAGGTAGCATGAAAACACTATTAACACCACAGAGAGGGTAAGATTATCCAGCACAGTTTAGGCTGCAACAAAAGGAGCTTAAAATGAATTGCATTTTTTTCTTTCACCCTAGCAGTCAGCAGCAGTAGCTCACCTGATGTGTAGTAACTCAGCACAGTAACCTGGGTGAGGACCCATACCTCACAACCACGTTGTGGCTGTAAACCAGCAGGTTGGAGCAATCCTCACATCATCAACACTGCACCAGCACAAGACAGCTGAAAATCCACCCTCCATCCTGCACTTCTGGACCTGATCTCCAGTCCTGCAAACATCCCCAAGCTGCTAACCTCTCTGAGCAAAGGGACGACACCTGGTAGCTCAGCAGCAGCTTCTGTTTGAGGTCCCTCTGTGTCTGTGTGCAGCCCACATGAAATAACTGAAGTTACAACCACCATCTCCAAGCTACATAAATCTCACCAGCCGTTCATGAACCAGCAAATCCTGGGGCCAGCTATGAAAGGCTGTCTCCTAGTTCAGATAGTCATTGTGCCATTTAACATCAAATAACCAACTTTTCACTAAAATAATCAATTTACGTAGTACTTTTCCCTGCAAGGAGAGAGAGAAGGTAAACAGCATCCCTCCACCCCTCTGGCTTTTGCTGCTGGATAATTATTCATTTGCACTTTATCATCTAATTATATACGTGCCTTGGCATTTGAAGTCATAGGAGCGTACTTTATTTAATGGCTAGTAATTACACAGGCCGCCTCTGACCCCTCTGCTCCAACAGGAAGGTTTTTTTTTTTCGTCCTCACGCTGTCAGCTCCAGAGGTTAAAGATCCCTGGATGGCTGGTTGTTACCTTGTTGCACACAGAAGGCAGGCCGATACTTCATGCGATGATACAGGCCTCCCTAATAATTCTCTGTTAATGCTACAAATTATTTCCTTCAAAGCGGAATGCTGACCTCAGTTCAGAGAGTGTGTGAAAGCAGATTTTGTTTTCACATCTAGATTTAAAATCACCAGGTGTGCAAAAGGCAATATGAAGGCTAATTCACTGTTAATTTTTCCCTGGCAAACAACCATTTGGAACATTTGGAAGCCAGCCAAACTCAGCAAGACTGCAGCATCATCTAATATAAGGAGTTAATAATTGTAGTTTAAGAACTAAAAAAAAAAAAAAA
>VXBO01000520.1:541737-559382 GCA_013400135.1 Rhinoptilus africanus
AAGTGGCTTTCGAAAGTAATGGGATCAAAAAATAGATAACGGACACCAATTTTCTAGTTAATATAGCTTCTCTGACCTTCTGACTTTTGAACCTGTTAGAATTCCTAACATCAAGTCTCTCTGTGCATCTGTAATATTCTTTATTTTTGCCAATTAAACAAAAGCCAAACCACTTACATAACCAACCTATTCTGCTTGCTTTAGGACTTACTATTAGATCATAAGGATCCATAGCTCACCACCTATGAAAGAGGATTCTTTTTGAGATTGTCCAAAATGAGCAAAACACTGAACACAGAATTAAAAGTTCTGCTGTTTATAAGGCACTGTAATAAACAGCACTGGAACAATGTGTGTTTATGGCTTTACAATGTGGTTAAGATTATGGCATATATCAAAGTGTTTAAATACCTGGAAATACAATTTTTTACCAACAAGGCCGATCTGTAAATTCTATTTGGAGCAGAAACTGGAAAAACATTTTCATCCTCACTTTCTAGCAATGACTTACAAGTTGAAGCAACTCTGGAGGGGATCCAGAAAAAAGGAAAACCTTCCAGACCTGAGTCTGAACTGTGTTGTGAATCCTTTCCTATCACTAGAGTAACTTCAAAAATTATTTTACTCACTAAAAAATGAAGTACAACACCAGCATTCAGCCCTAAGCACAGGGCAATAGAATGCTTTTAAGCATCTCGTCTCTCCTATTTTAATATATTTGCTCTCATTAGTAATGTGTGCATCATGCCACCCTTTGTCACTGGTCCAGAATAAGTCATTTATTGTTTCTACCAAATAAAGGAACAGGAAATGCTTCTGCTATGGTGGCAAAAATTCCAGATGTTACATGAACACTCTTGGGTCTTACACATGCAAATACCTAGTTAATAGGTCATATTCTGGTGGATAGCACTTCTGAATATATCAAATAGTTTGATAGGTCCAATATAAATTATTATTGCTCTGCATTAGTATTGTTTCCTTCATATAAGGGTGCATCCACCTTTTTTCTCTTAACATCCACCTTTATCTGTTCCTGCTGCTAAACCAGTGGCATCAGTTTTCACTTGAGACCAGCCAAGCTTGTAAATACCCCTTCTCTGGGAAAGCGACTATTTTCACAGAAAGCCAGGATCACAACTGTAGACACTGTGAGGGGACAAGACAAGCAAGAATTGATGAAGTCTCCTGATTCCCAGAGTTATCTGACCAGATACCTCTGCTCTGGAGAAACAAGTAGTATCAGAGGCCTCAAATTGTATAATAAATATATCCTTTGATACAGGGTGTTGAGGAGAGGGGAAGACAGCGTTCAAAGAAAAGCTGTAATAGGCCAACATTAGTTTACCAGCTTCTATATTGGTTCCAATAATAAGTAGAGATGTTTCACAGTAGCTCAAAGTTCACTGTGAAGGAAAAAGCAATTTCTAGAATCAATTTTAAAGTATCCCATTGTGTTTTCACTTACTTGGTCTGTAACTTTGGGGCCTGACCATACTTAAAATGAATTTATCAGAAATAGGGCCACACAGAAAAACTATGGGAAAAGTTACATATACACACATATTCAAGGGACTAACAACACATTAAAAAGGAGGGGGTGCTGCACTTCATGGCAGCACTGCTTGCCTGAAGCTCAGAAGTAGGCAAAATATCAGTTCCTATTCCAGATCTCTTGCTCTAGAGGAAGTGGAGAGGAGGGCATGATCCAAAGAGATGCAAGTGGATGAATCTTTTCCAGGTAAATAGCAGAAATCACCTTTCCTGGAGGATTTTGGTTACTCAAAATAGTACAGCAGGACACAGAGAGTGTAAGTTCTTTGTGATGGTGACAGGCCTTTGTTTTAAAAGGTGAAGAAAACTATAGGAAGTAGGTGGGCATTTCAGATTTTTGTCCAATAAGGCCCAAAAGGTTGAAGGCAATGAAGGTATTTAAAGTGATTATGAGACAGCAGAGGAAGGGAAAGGAGACCAGGATAATGAGGACAGCGGACTTCAAAAAAAGAAGGAGAAAAGAAAGCAGACTTCAACACATTCAGAACTGTGAGGCATGGCCTCTTGGGAAGATAATCTAAGGTAGAGAGGAATGCAGGAGGGTCTGCTAGTGCTGAAAGAGACTGTATCAAAAGCACAATAGCAGTCTATGCCAGTACAGAGGAAAGATAGTGAACATGGCTTGAAACCAATATGGTTACGTTAGGAGCACTTTAAAGACCAAACAATCTTTGATCTTTAAAAAAGCAACTGTAGAGAAAGTGGGAACAAGGACAGACAACTAAGAAAGAGTATAAATGAACAGTATAAGCATGCAGAGATAAATCAGAAAGGCTAAGGCATAAGATGATTTACAACTAACAAGGACATAAAGGCAACAAAGAAGGCTCTATAAATACATTAAAAGTAAGAGGAGAACAAAGAAAAGCATAAGCCCATCAGCTAATGGAGAAGAACAAATTTGATGATGCTGAGAATGCAATATTACAGCCTCCAGAAGAAAAAAAAAAAGGTTAGTTGCGACCCAATACTTAACACAATTAATTCTAATAAGGAGATGAGATAGCTGGCTAGAATAGGGAACAGGTAAAGACTGTTTAGATGAGTTAGGGCTTGCTTGCCCAGTGGTATAAAAATGCAGTAAATTCAGGTGTGAATTTCCCCCTGTGACTCTCCGCTAGCCAGCACCTGCTTTAAAAGTGACACATTTGTATTCACAGATTAAGTGGGCAGGGGTGTTGCATTGTTCCAGAAGCTGTTCAGTGTCTGACATTGACAAGGAGGTTGTGTGACAGATCCAGGATGTTTCTAGAGCTAAGAGAAGGAATATATTCACATAGATAAATTTCATCACTCTTCAGAAATAATGTCTTTTTTGGTGGTGGTGGTAATTCCTTTAATCTGTTCAGCTGCCAAGTTTGCAAAGGACCCAGGTCAGGGCCCCACAGCTACCAGCTCTTTTGCAAACGGGCAATGCCAGCTTTTCTCTGCCATCTTTCTTGGAGGCTGGCCCTGCAAAAAAATATAATCAAGAGTTCCTACAGTCAGAAACGTGAACCCTTGGTGTTAGGGTATATGTTAACCAACAGTTCCCATGGCTCACTCAAGGTACAGACAACCTCTTCTGCTCCAAGACATCATCTCTCTCCTGGCTGACCAGGATGTGTCCCTGCCTACTGCCCTCCATATGACACAGACCAGGTGAAGTGTATGCTCTCAGAAGCACCAATTTTAACTGTCCTTTATTAATAACATAGATTCTTCTTTCTGCAACACAAAGTGACTCTGCAGCATTTTCTGGTAAGGGAAATTATATCTTGGCATCTGTTCTTTTTGCTGCCAGAACCAGATTGCTCATCTTATTATATCTTATAAAATTGCTCAAGACCTGCAAGGAGAAAATTGATTTTCAATATGGCCGTTTTTTTTTTTTTTTTAGTAGGCACACTTAGGATCATGAAAAGCACCTTGCCAGTTCCACACACACCATAGCTCTTTTGCAGGGACAGTCATCAAAAGGGCACTGGGAAATAAAAATGAGGATCTTCAAAACATAACATCCCAACGCTGACTGATATCAAGATCTCCATGAAGAAGCTCTACACAATATTATCCCATTTCAGCTCAGAACAAGTCCGTCTCTTAACCTTGAGTGGTGAGTGAGCCCAGCAGAGAACGTCCTCATACCACAAAAAGTAGATGTTTTGCAGCTATTACCTACCTGCTCCGTTAACAGGTCAACTAACCCTTAAAGCTGGGGGACCCAACTTTAAAACATGGCACAATGGCACAGTTTCAAAAGAGGAAGCACCCTGGCAGTTAGGATTGATATTTCTATTCATTATCACCCATGTTAAGGGGTGATAGGACCACACAGCCAAGAAGAGCTGTACATCTTCATTTAACTGTGCTGTCTGCTAAACAGAAGTTATGTTAAATAATAGAGAAGATCATTCCTAACTTTCTTCCTGTTGCCACACCTTGCCAGCAAGATGAAGGTGACAACTACCTGCTGGGTTATACATAGCCTTTCTAAGCCTCACACTATGAATCAGTAATAGAAATAAAACTGTAAGAGGTAAGGATCTGTGGAAAATGGCACATCCTTGCAATGTGTCTTCTACAAAAAGTTTACAGACAAATTGAATGTCTCCATTCCTAAAAGTCATTTGAATTTCTTTATAGGGCAATCCAGCTGTTGTGTTTGACAAATGGCAGCCAGAGAATAGGTATTACTAATACATAGCTTTTATCCATATGGTACTCATATAATTTATTTGCATCTCATGTACTATTGCCCCTGCACCACAAACCTACACAGCTTAATACACAGCCTATAACTGGCCATACTCCAGAAGCACTTCCAAGAGACAGCACCTGCACACAGACTCAGGAGCTGTAGACAAGCTCAGAACAGGATCCAGCTCCAGCGTACAACGATCAGTCTTTGGCTGCTGCTGAGAGGATCAAAATACAAAAGCCAGGAGAAGTAAAATGATTTGACTTCTGAGTCAAACTGCCTCACCCCTCTCAGGTTCACAGTTCTATTTTAGTCTCTTTACATGTACCCTTTCCCCATTCCTACTCAGTCAGGCCTTAGCAGAACCCAGAAGGAAGAACTGCAAACCTGCTATGAGGTTCTAAAAGAAAATATTTACCCCAAAGTTGATATATTCACATCACTGAGGAACTGACTGCAATAAATCTGCCAAGAGACACCCTTTCTGTTACCTCCCTGCACCCCCCACTTCACTGGGTACATTCAGCTCTGTGACACCCATAGTTAATAATGGTGCATCCTACTTGTGCAGCAGCTGAGCACAGAGATTTTTACTCCCTATGCTCAAACATCACAATAACAACACAGAGGATGCTTTCACCTCCAAAGGCACGGGGGCACAGCTAGAACAACCTCAGTAAAGTAGATAGGTCAGTGTGAGAAGCACTTTCACCTATGGAGATGCAGCTTCTATTCAACAGGCACATTGTGTAGCTTAGCTAGTTAGTGTTACTGTGCTGGTTTGATACATAAATCACCTATTAGTACTTTTGTTCTCTGTCTGCAGGGCACGCATAACTAACTGACATGGTGCAGAATTTGCTTTTGCTCAATAGCAGAGCTACTATTCTAAAGGTATTCATTAAGTGGAAGTGGCCAAGGGAAACAGACACAGCACGGTGGATATTTCCCTTCTAATTGCCAATGCATATCTGTTGAGAACCTTCCTACTTTTTTCCTCAGTTTTAGCAGCTGGAGAAAGGACTGTCGATGGACAGTGAATAACTGGGTGTTACGAACCTTTCCAGATTTATTAAAGTAGCTTTTTTCATTCCTCATGAGAACCTCTTTTCCTCAATTTCCCTCCCAGTTACTTGGAGATAACAAAGACTGGGATTGCTGCCCATAGACAGGACTATGTACCATTCCCCTCCAACTGACTCTGGTCCTTTTTATTTTTTTTTTCAGAAGACATTGTTATTTTTCTAATCTTCCAGCATTTGATATTAGCAGATCACTTGTTCACCATTTTCATCTTCCTCCATCACTGGTCTTCACTGCTTAAAAACCCCTTCTTCTCAAAGGACTCCAAAGCCTGCACTACTCTTCACATATGCAATTACATTCCTTCCCATATGTACATAAATCCTGTGGTGCACTGAACAAGCTAGGGATGCAGTCTGCAGAGATCTTTCAGCACAAAGTCTGTGCTCTACATGTCAATGAACTTAAGTTTAGCCTGAACTATAGACAGAAGATCAGTGGTTCTACTCCATAACTGTTTCCTTCTGGTAGTTTTACAAATGAGTAATATTGAACAGAACATGTAAGTATTGAAATAATGAAAGTTAAAACGTAAGTGGAGTCACAGGAGCTGCAGCTTCAAGAGGCATTTGTCAAGTTGTGCTGGCCACTTCACAATCAGTAAATGCAATCTGCTAAGAAGCTCCAAGGGAACAGATACCTGTAAGCTGTTTGAGAAGAGAAGCCATTGAAAACAAGATTAATAAAAAGACTAGGGGTGAGCTGAGTTCAGGCACACAAAAAATAATGTGATGGATTCCAACCAAGAGTTAGCCTATGTAACCCCACCCAAGGCTAGAGGGGCTGATGATGCTCAGCAGTTCACAGAGACCAGGTCCGAAGACTCTGAAAAGAAATGATGAAATCCAGAGATCACCTCTATCAGCTGAGAAAGTTTTCATTGAAAGCCCTGGGAACCCCACCATTTAAACCAGCAGAAAAACCCCTAACCTATAGTCATAGAATCATAGGGTTGGAAGGGCCCTCGAAAGTTCATCTAGTCCAACCCCCCTGCCAGAGCAGGGTCACCTAGAGCACATCACACAGGAACGCATCCAGGCGGGTTTTGAATGTCTTAATAGTGATTAAAATTGTTTTTAAAAAGTCAAATATTTGATTTCAGGATAGTAATCTGGAACTGGTCTGTGAGTCTGAATTGGGATGAGTCATGTATATTTTATTTCCTTCTTCACATGCTGTTTCATCTATTGCCAGGCTGCTTTAACAGCAGATGCACAAAGGGAAAGGGATGACAAGGGATGACTGGAATAGGCTGCCCAGGGAGGCGGGGGATTCACCATCCCTGGAGATGTTTAAGAAAAGGGTAGATGTGGTACTTAGGGACATGGTTTAGAAGTGTTTTTTTGTCAGGGTAGGTTGATGGTTGGACTTGATGATCTTAAAGGTCCCTTCCAACCTCACCGATTCTATGACTCTATGAAACTATAGCAAGACAGTTCTCTCAGCATTTGAAATCCTGAGTATAGCAGCACACTAGATGTGGCAATGATCCACATATCCTAAATAGTACAGAAAGAGGCAAATAGAAGGGAAAACAGTCAAGGAGAACGGGAAAGAAAAAGAATGCCCTTTGTCATTACTGGGATGAAATGAGATAGGTGCAAGACCCAGCTTTATTTGTGTCTTGCTGTGTTTACCTCCAGCCATGTTGATATTCTTTCAGTGCAGGACGTGTTCTGTTTTCTTGAGTATCTTCAGCATCCTGAAAGTTTCCTTCACTGTACAGAAAGTATTTTCCAGGCACCAAAAATATCAAAAGACAGCCATTGTGCCCTTCCTCTTTCCCCAACCATGTGCCCTGTTCCTAGGTGGCGCATTCATTCTGGAGAAGAGAAGGCTCCAGGGAGACCTTATAGCAGCCTTCCAGTATATGAAGGGTGCCTACAAAGAAAGCCGGAGAGGGACTTTTTACAAGGGCATGTAGTGACAGGATGAGGGGTAATGGCTTCAAACTGTAAGAGGGCAGATTTAGATTAGATGTCAGGAAGAAATTCTTTACCCTGAGGGTGGTAAGGCACTGGAACAGGTTGCCCAGGGAAGCTGTGGATGCTCCATCCCTGTAAGTGTTCAAGGCCAGGCTGGATGGGGCTTGAGGAACCTGGTCTAGTGGGAGGCGTCCCTGTCTATGGCAAGGGGGTTGGAACTAAATGACCTTTAAGGTCCCTTCCAACCCAAACCATTCTATGATTCAGGAAGTAAAGCAGCACAGGAAACTCAGTAGATAGAAAGTATGTGGCGAGGGGAGAAGGTGGATCACAAAGCTTTCCATCTGTTTTGGATCACCAGATAGCCCAAAGACATGAGATCTGATGTGAAAACAATCTGTCTGCCTATTTGTGCCTTGAAAAAGCCCCAGGGAGCATACAGAAAGACTAGGTTGGCACAAGCCAGCCAATAGATGTAGGATTGACAGTGAATTACCATAGTTTTTTAAGAATAGCTTGCTTTGGGCCAGGTCTCAGAATAATACCCTACCTGAAAGACAGAAACAACTCAAGGCATCGTAGGGAAAGGAGAAAGCAAGTTTCAGTTTGTCCTGGTTCTGGCGGGGACAGGGTTAACTCTCCCCAGGCTCGGGGGTATCAGTATTCCATCCCATGGGAGCCAAGCCCTCCCTGAGCTGCAGGAGGGGGCAGGGAGTCGCTTGGAGCGGGTGGGGGCGTCCCGGGTCCCGTCAGTGAGCGGCGGTTCCCTAACCGTGTTTGTATATCCCTCTGTCCTTGTTATTGTTGTTGGTTTTGTGTTACCTTTGCTGTTCTATTAAACTGCCGTTGTCTCAGCCCACGAGTTCTGCCCTTTCCTTGTGCTTTCCATTCAGCGAAGGCCTGGAGCAAGTGGCGCGAGGTTCTTTGTTGCCGTCTGAGGCCAAACCATGACACAACTCAAGGCATCGTAGGTGAAAGGAGAAAGCAAGTTTCAGTTTGGGACCCTCTGAGACCCATACCCATTCTATCTCTTACAACACCAAAGTTTTCTCATGGCCAAGAGGTCTGGAAAAAGACCAAGTCACTGAAAGTAAATGAGTATTTCCAGTAATACTACTCCTTTCACCTAGTCTTATTCTTAATGGCTAGAAGCTGCTGCTTACAGAAGAGTAAGCATGAGAGATGGAAAGAAACCAAAGGACAATTAGGTCATTAATTCTGCAAGTTGACAGAAGATTAGTCCTTAGAGCATATTTCTTACTGTTTTATCCAATTTACTTTTTAAACAACCTCAACAATGGAGAGTCTATCACTTCCCTTCAGGAAAGTACCCACAGCTGTCAAAGATCTCTCACCAGGACAATTTCAATTCTTTCCAGCTTACAGTTTCTCCTTTTCTTAATTTTATGTTATTCCTTTAAGCATCCTTTTGTGGCCTGCTTTGTAGTCCTTTACCCAGCGTGCATTCTGCATGTGTGCATGGATCCTTCCTTATCCTCTAGCCATGTAAACTATATCCAGCATTTTCATCCATTCTAAACGCATCTTCTTACAGCCCTTAAGATTTGTTGAAAAGTGGTAGCTGCTTTTGGGATGTTTTTTCCTTGAACTTACCCTCCCACTTTTCTCTATGTTCTGCTGTCCCTCTGTATTTGAAAAGCTCAGACTGGCACACTGATCCGATGAAAGAAATAGGACAAAAAGACAGAGCAGACTATGGAATGCTATCAATTGCACTGAATTCCTTCCAGAGGGGTAAATATAACACAGATATTTTTCTTCTCTGGTGAAGCAATGAGACGGGAGACTGGTTGGCTGCTCACTCCTCTATCAGTAATAGCTGTCCTCTGAATGCACCTTTACCTGCCTAGCAGAAGGGTCAGTCTAACTTCTGGTACAGAGAAGAAAGGCAAACATGAGCACAGAAAAAACACTTCCAGGCAACCACGTTCCATATGGACACCATTACTACATCCAGCCACAGCAGAAGTTTGGATGTCAAAGCACCACTCCTGTCTCTGAGTCAAGTCTCAACCTCCCCATGTGCTGAAATGGAGAGCAGCTGCAGTAATCATTTGTGGGAGAGCTGATGGCAGTTAGAGCCTGGGCTCCCCTTTGCTAGATGCCAAAAAGAACAAAGACTGGCTTACACACTGGAGTAATCGATGGAGACTGAATCCCTTCTGATCTGAAGCCAGGAAATCAAAAAGGAACTGAAAAGAGGGATCTCTTCAGAAAGCCAACTGCATCCTGGGCTGCATCAAAAGAAGCATGGCCAGCAGGTCAAGGGAGGTGATTCTGCCCCTCTACTCTGCTCTGGTGAGACTTTACCTGGAGTACTGCGTCCAGCTCTGGAGTCCTCAACACAAGAAGGACATGGACCTGTTAGAAAAGGTCCATCAGAGGGCCACGAAGATGATCAGAGGGCTGTAGCACCTCTGCTATGAGGACAGGCTGCGAGAGTTGGGGTTGTTCAGCCTGGAGAAGAGAAGGCTCCGAGGAGACCTTATAGCTGCGTTCCACTACATAAAGGGGGCCCACAGGAAGGATGGGGAGGGACTCTTTATCAGGGAGTGTAATGATAGGACACGGCGTAATGGGGGATGTGGGGAGGCACTCGAACAGGTTGCTCAGGGAAGTTGTCAATGCCCCATCCCTGGGAGTTTTTAAGGCCAGGCTGGATGAGGTTTTAAGCAGCCTGGTCTAGTGGGAGGTGCCCCTGCCCATGGCAGGGGGATTGCAACCAGATGATCTTTAAGGTCCCTTTGAACCCAAACCATTCTGTGATTCTGTGATCTCACACCACAGAGCCCCAGAATGAAATAAACGGTTCTTACAAGATGTTTTTGCTAAGTGTGCAGCATGTAACGGAGGTGCTGCCTGCAATTACAGGCAGAGGAGTGCCACGGACAGACAGCACAGCTCAGCTGCTGGATATCCCCAGGCAGAGGTTCCTAAGGTACCCAGTTCTTCTCAAGGCAATTACTTGCTGACTTACACAAGTAGAAACACTGAAAACACACTACAAATTATTCCAGCCTCACTGAAGCTGGAAGCTTGTGCAGATTTATATCTGATAAAGGTCTGCTCAGGAAAGCACAGTCACACAGACCATTCCCACAGCCCCACTGACTTCAGAGAGACTGGCATGCACCAGTCAGAGCACATCTGGGCAAGGGTGAGCAGGATAACAGTCTCATGCTGCACTGCAGGCCACTTTGCTCAGCTGGAAGGGAAAAGCAGTCAGAGGCACATTTCATGTGACTGGAGAGCCACAGGCTCACAGGAAAGTCCAGAGGTGGTTCAGCTTCAGGTAGTGACTGAGCTTTCTGCAGCTGCCTCATTCTCTGCTTCTAATTGAACAGGATTTTGGGATCATGAGCAACAGAAATCTGCTACTGACTACATGAGTTCTGTCTCTTCCTTCAATGGATGGGAGAGATCTCATTAATGCATTTTCACACCACACCATCATAATCTCTCTTGACTTTCAATAGCTTTGAGCTACAGCTACACACCTGGCAGAGCTGAGCTTCTTGTGTGCCTGATAAACTCAGCTTTAAACTGATTATTGAAATATCCAAGCTGTTAATGCAATGACTGCCAGATGAAGCTTCACTCTCTTCACTGCCTAATCTTCACTTACAGTGTCAGAATTCATTTGTTCTTTCCCACTGCACTCCCTTTTGCCAATTGTGCATTCCCAAGCACTCCAACACACCCCTCTTCCCATCCGCACCGAGCACATTGCTTATAGGATTGCTGGAAATGGATCATTCAAGGGAGAGCTTAGTTGTTTCAAGCAATAGACCAAAGCAAGCAAAAGGAACAACTCAATTACTGTTTACCTGAGGACAAAACTAGAGCATCTCAGATACCTTTGTGTGCAGCAGAAAGCGAATTTCCTATTCCTATTCTTCTTTGCTTTCTCTTCTGAATTCCTTAGCAACAGTAAGTAGCAATCAGCTCTCTACTCTGCCAGAAGCAATTGCGTTTTAGAAGTAAGCTGTCCCAACAAAAGTTTAAGTAGAAAGCATAAATATCAAGACGCAGCTACCATGCCCAGCAAAGGGGATGGAGCTTTTTCATTACCTCACTACCATCTGTGGCTTCAAGCAACACATGGACTTACCTGAGCCATGAGCCCAGCGTCTGAGTGAGACATCCCCACACCTCTGCCATGCCAGACACTTCCCTCCATGCTGCCTCCAACTCCTTTTGTTCTCAGCCAAACCAAGAAACAGAGGAACTCGGGGTGTCTGCTCAGAAGCATCCACCACATTGCTAATCCCTTGCTCCTCCTCCAACATTGCAAATTTGAAGGTTCTTTTCTGTTGCAGCTCTTTCCACCCTCTCCTGAGGGCCAGGGAAGCAAGGGCAGACAGCTGAGGCCTTTCTGTAGAAAAGGGCATTTGCTGCTTGCTGGCCAGCTGAAGGACAATGTCCAGCCCCCTGAGGGAGGCAGATATCATCTCCTCTGCATGACATTTGCACAGTGCTTTGGAACGCAGCTATGTAAATGTAAGACAATCAGGGGATAATGTTCAAATCCTGTAAACCTATCTGAAGCCAAGAGGGTAATACCAGTTTACACCATCCAAGTATCTAAGTCTAATTAACAATTAGACATGAAGCATAGGGGCTGTAAGCAATAAGGCCAGCTTTACTCAGGTCTATGGTCAGCATGTAAGTACAGTTTTACTATGCTTAGTTTTAGTGAAAAGCATAATTCTGTAAACAGTTTTACTGAAGAGTAAAATTCTCTCAGAAGAAAGCAAAATTCAAACCAGTTGAACAGATCATCTGACATCACATTTATCATTGCAATGGCTGGAAAATTATCCAACCCGTTGAACAGCATGTACGATCTTTGTAGGTGGGTCAAAAAAAGCCTAAGGCACAGAACAGCAGGCACAGTAGAGGTCAAACAGCACTATGGTGTGAACACTGAGGCCAGAAGAAGCTGTGAACACACATGGCTTTGAGGACACTGCTTGGCAAAGTGGAATTTTCTAGTTTTCTTCCAGTGAACCCACAGGAATACTAACACTGCAATGCTCTCCCCACCTTCCCCACCACAGTTGAGTCCCAGTTAAAAGATTTGGCAGAGCTGACTTACCCAACCCCATGGTGCAGCACAATCAGATGGTTAGAAATGCCCCAAGCCCTGAATTCCTACCATTGTATCTTCTTATGCCTTTGCCTGCCAGATCAAAGAGCTTCTTTAGCATATTTCCTCTTATGCAACACGATCCACTGTTCTAAGACATTTTCGTTTATTAATAAATACTACAACAATACCCTGAAAGTCACAGGTAAAAAGTGCTGGCACTCCATAGAGCAATGCATGTGAAATACTTCAGTACTTTTGTCCAGGGCTTTCCATGCAGCTCCCGGTTTAATGAGTCCATCACCAGGTTTAATGACCTGCCAGAGCTTTAGAAACATTCTGCCCTCCTCATCAATGATTCACACACAATCTTAAAACTGTGCACAGATTAAAGAGGCTGCTGCTCCCCCACCTCACTTCAACCCAAAGCAGTTTTAAATATTTCATCTCACCACAGAATTCTTCTGTACACATCCCAAAGGCGCTCTAGGAAGCTCTCACTAGGAGTTCGGCTTTACCTGGCAAAGGGCCTACTGGAACTACGAGAAAGCTGTTGCTGCCAGGCCTACCCACATCCTTTATTTACTTTCTTTAATGAGTCCTGCATGACCCCAGCTGTTAAAGAGTGGGGACAGGGTATTCTGAGGTGGTTGATGCTTTCTATTCATGGAAAAGCAGACAGAAGCCCTGATTGCAGGGACAGAACAAATAAGCACCTGATGCACAGTTACCGGGGTCAGCATAAGCCTTGCTTCATCTTCAAGGGAGAGAGAGTCATGACCTTCTTTTCCTGTCAGCTCTGGTGGTATTTAAAGGGGACCAACAACGGCAGAAATGTAGGCAGGATCTTGCACGTCCCAGGTGAGCACAAGGATCACCAGTCTTTTAGGTTACTCAGAATACCTTATAGCTCTTACTGCGAAGCAACCCTGATGCTAGAGATCTCACAGTCCAGACAGCCACAGAGACTTCCCTCCTGGCAGAAAGCAAGACTGTGCGCTGTGATATAGTTCTCATGAACACATTTTTGGTCCCGAGGGAAGGAGAGCAAAGTAGTACAGGGGAGAGGGAAAAAGACCTAGAGCCACTCTTCAGCTTTGCCACCAGTGGCAGGATGCTGACAATACTAGTCTCAGACACCGCTTCACCAACTTCCAGACGAGAATGCTGCCAATAGGTCTCACTGTCCAAAGCATTTTGGGATTTACAGATCCCTCCTACAGCATAAGCTATTACATTACTAGGAACAGACATATTTATATGATACTGTGTCCATGCATACCACTTAATTCTAGCAGACAGAGGTCTGCGCAACCTGCTGGATTTCGTTATCAATGCAATTTCCCCACAATTTCTCTAGGCAGATTCCTGCACCTTAATACTATTTTTTGAAGTATTCATTTCTATGTATCTGGTACCTTAGGATTATATGCTAAATAAAGAAAGAAATCATTAAAAAGATCAGGAAACACATAATGACAGAATCACTTATTAAGTACATCATCATACACCCTCTCACCTGTTTTTTTTAATTTGCTCTTACCCTCCTTTCATCAGCAGTGCACAACAGCTTCTCTGCTGGCACTCATGGGTAGCATCCCCACAGCATTTAGACTGTTGATAGTTCACTAATTTCATGATAAATCCATTTTCCAGCAACTTGTCTAGCTCCACAATGAGACAAATAATATTGTCTAGATAAATAATTTGTAATTTTTGACTGACAAATCATTTATGCACTTTTTTTTTAAAGTTAGTCAACCACTTCTGAACACAGAAAGAGAAGGACAAATCCAGAAACAGACTTGCAGAGACACCAATGCACATGTGCACAGACACACGATTTGCTCTGTAACTGCTTCAGCAGCTCTGGATTTCTGCCCTCCTTCCTGCATGTTTCTCACCTAGAGGCCTTGAAAGAGGCAGGGAGCATGTTGCCGCCACCTGAATACCTTCGCCCATATCTTTGCTTTCCTTTACATCGGAGTCAGTTTGGTTGTACAGCCTGTAGGAAGTGGCAACCAGCCTGCATTTCCCCACTGGTTTACAACTATTTTACTGGCAGTGGAAGGTGCCTGCTGAAAACATGAGAAATCAATCCCTGTCCCTCAACAAGGATACAGGACAAGCCTAGTCTGTGCTGTCCATACACCCTGACCAATGGGGACAATCTCAATTTCTATGTCCATTCAACATCACGAGTGTTTAGAAAGGAGACCTTCATCACAAGGAGCTGATCTGAGACCACGTAGGTCACAGAATGGCTTTAAAACACAGTGACTTTTTCTCAGGAATGCATGAGATCCAGCTACATAGGGCCACACAATCTATCTGCTCAACACAACCAGACAGTTCATTTTCTCTGTTTTCAGATAAATTGATAGGAATGGGGAGGATCTCAAAAACTGTCTAGTTTTCACCCACCTGAGTATTAATGAGGGGCTAGAAACCCAAGAGCCCAAATTCCCAGTCCCTCTATAAATCCATCTCCCCTGGTTTCTGGATCCCCATCAGTTCAGCCTTTACCAGATGCATGGTCCGTGGCCAACAGCCACACTCCATCTCCACATGCCTGTGGTCACTCATGGCACAGGAAAGGTTCCTCAGCAGATCAGCCTGGGGCCCTCTGGAGAATTCCTGACCTTTGGATTGTCATTTAAGCTAACTTAAACATTTAGGGCCTCCATGGTGCAGAACAGTTTACACCCGCGCAGCTGCTTTCACAGCATCCTCCCATGATCAGAATTGTGGGTGAGGGACCAGATGATCCCCCTATACCACAATGGATATTACAGCTGGTAGCACTTGGTCATGTCATTTCCTTGTCCTTATTTCTTTCCTGAGCTGCTCAGCCCATCTGTCTGCTGCAGATATGGCCAAATAGTGAAAATTTTAGTTTGTTGGTGTACTCAGAATATGAAGTTTTGCCCTCTCCTTTGTTTTTCAGCCTTTCCTATATGAGGAAAGACTGATGAGCTCTGTGGGCCTGCAAAGGGTAGCTCTGCCTGAGAGAGAAGACAAAGATCCCCTTATTTAGTGAAAAACTAAACAAAAGTGAGCAATAAAGCACTGCAGAAAATGAGCAGGTAGGTACTTGCATTTTATCTTCAATCGTTATCTTTTCAGCATGGCTGATCTGTGAAATCTGATTTTGTGTTGTACGGCAAATCCACCCCCCTGGGAAGCTTGCATCCCTCTTGCTGAGCATTAGCTCTCACTTCATTTGTCCACACAATCTCTACACAGCTGTCATCTCAACATCTAAGCAAGCTTAAACAAAAACATAATCTCTCCATAAAGCACACCTTTATACTCGAATAGCTGTTGCTCTCAGGTGTCCCATTCCATGGAATCCATCACCAAACCACTTTGCCTTCTTCAGTGAAGGGAGAACGTCCAAGGAAGAGAGCTCTGTAGTGCATCACAGACTCAATTTATTGGGGCTCATTGCCTCTCCCTGGCTCACTCTAATCTTTTCTGGGTGTGAGAGGCATGGCATGGGTTCTTGGCCAGAGCTGCTGTAGCAGCCATGGAAGGATTTGTTGTACATCCTCACCGTACAAAAAAGCCATCACACTAGGATGTGGCAAGAAGAGAGCTTTCGGTTGAAGGGCTGTGTGGTGAATAATCAGACCTTGAGGAGGATGCAGGAACTAGATGATAGGCCAATAAAGCAGCTAATGCAATAATGTCAATTTATTCCCTCTTTCTTTCATATCTCTTCCTGTCTAGTGACTCAGACATTAAAGAAAAGTGAATTGATCGATGCAGTTCAGCTGCTGTTCAAGCTAAATCCAGAAAAGATTGTGTTTCCCCATTATCCTCTGTTACCTCCAGGTATCTTACTACAATCAGTGGAGGGTGAATGACCACATTTCTGTATAACCCCTGTACAGAAATCCCTGCAGTTTAACCACAGCAGCAGTGTTACACCAAAGGAAAAGATGCAGGTGCTGAGCCTGTTTCCAAGCCACCTTCACTCAACTGCTCCCAGTACAGCTCAGCCAGAGAGCCATCATCATAGCCCTCCCTAGAGATTCTCACTGGAGTAATGGTGCTAAAGCACCACACTAAACTACCAGTGGCATCAGGGCTCCCAAAGCAAAGAGCTGTCAGGTATACCCACTGTGCTACTACTAAAAACCTGATGCACTGGGACACTGAGTCATATTAAAATCATGCTTGACAAGCCATGAGGATCAAAGAAGCATCTTCATCCCTAACAGAATCAGAGTGACCTTTAAGAAGTTTTATCAGGGTTGAATTTATCTCAGATTATATAATATCACTGCAGCAGCCTCAAAGTTGCAAAACATGGATATGAGAGGATAAGTATGTTAATTACATTGAGGAGTTAAGGTTAGTGGAACCAAACCCATGCTGGTGTGAATCATCGCAGTTCCACTGGAGGGAACAGTTACATTATTTATTCCAGATGACAATCCATTTCAGTAAGTTGAACAAAACAAGAGAGGGCTATAAGCAGAATCAGACTTATAAAACAGTAAAACACAATTTTCTGTCTTTAAAATAAATGTCTCTCCCTCAACAGATTTCAAATCTGAAGGCCATGTCAGGTGAAAAGCAGGGTCTGCTATTTGCTGACTTACAAAAAAAAGGTTGTAGGCTGATGAGGCCTGTCAGATGCAACCCAGTTGCTGCATCAGGAAGTGTGGCTCATACATTGATGGGACCAGTCACCTCAGCCCATCATTTAAGTCCTTTCTCCAGACGCAAAGCCAGCTCCAAGGACTGCAGCACAAGTACAGGATTTCAGAAGGCTGGGCTCCAAGTGCGGCTACTCCTCAGCAAGGCTTTTAGTTGCCCTTCAGGACTACCTTGCACTTACAACAATATCTGTGGAAAAAACATCCTCAGTTGAGGTCCAGGGACAGGGCCCCATGACACCAGCTGCTCCCCTCCTGGACACCCCTCTCTCATCTTCCTGCTTTGCCTCTCTCCATTGCATCACTGCAAAACCCCTGCCCTGAGATCTCTGCCACAGGCAACCAGGGCCAAGACCAGACTTGCAACTCCTTATTCCTGATACCCAGCTCTGCCATGTTCTGCTTCCTCCCGCAGCCCAGGAGGAGGAAACTTCTGGGAGCTCTGCTTTGTGAGGGAGCAGCACGCTGCAGGCAGCTTGGTGCACTGCAAGGTGCTGTACAGATGGGACAACGTTAGCAGACAGAGGTAATCTGTCACAGTAAATCATCTAGGAAATGGCAGGGGGGGAACAGACATATTTTCCCACAGCATTCTCCTGGAGAAACTGGCTGCTCATGGCCTGGAC
>VXBO01000520.1:559860-619012 GCA_013400135.1 Rhinoptilus africanus
GTTTAAGAAAAGGGTAGATGAGGTGGTGAGGGACATGGTTTAGAAGTGGTTTTTGCCAGGGTACGTTAATGGTTGGACTTGATGATCTTAAAGGTCCCTTCCAACCTCACCGATTCTATGATTCTATATTAACCCTTGTCACACCACACCACCTACAAAAGGCTTATAGTGCTCCAGCCACCAGAGCATTGCTGCTACAACACAGCTGACTGAGAACTATAAAACAAGGACAAGCACTTTGACTTTACAGTGCCCTATGACACCAGCAATTTACATTGACTGAAGTGGTGACCCACAACAACATTCAGCATTAATCCCAGAGACCAAGTATTGCACAGCTCCCCTCCAGCCTCCATCCCCTACAACAGGGACAGGCTTTACACATCAGGGCATTAAATCAGCGATCTGCTACTTCTCTGATGTTGTCATGGGACTTCACTGCTACAGGAGCCTGGGCTCTTCAGCTATGGCTGTTGAGATGATCTGCATATTAATCCAATAAGCCTTAGCAATTAAATAAGATGGGGTGTGGGGGAGAGAGAGAGAGAAGATATGAAGTCCTCTGCAGATGTTGTCCTCACATATGGTATCCCATATGGCTATGTGTCACTGTTGCTTTACTTTATAAGATCTCTCTCTTCAGAGAGAAACTCCAGCTCCTTCCATACTGCAATCAAGAGACTGATTAAGAAACAGGTAACTCTGCACACCACTTTGTCATTGCCAATAGAAGTGCTGAATAGCCACTGCTAAATTACAGCTATCAATCTCCCAGGTTGTACATAGATACATTAATTATTTCTTCCATTCCCCTCAGACAGATGCTTCCTGTTTTTTTGACATAAACTGTGTGGATCACTTGCCCATCTGGTTTCTCTGCATTGTTATAACAATATCTTTCCCTCAGATGTCATCTTTCAATTTCTAATTGTCTCTACAGGGAGACAATATTATTACCTAGCATTTCTAAAGATATGTCTCTAATCCTCCAGAATTTATTAATTTACCCTGAAATTACTGTATTTTGTTGGGATGTACTATTAGCCCAGATTTACAGGGCGGGTGTAAGGCCGGGAGCCTGCTAGCAATGCTATCACTTGCCAAACATCACAATGATGACCAGTGACCAAGCAGACACATAAGTAAAGATTTTAAAGCTGGATTTCACACCAGTAAGTGAGGATAAGAAAGAATGAGAGACAGCAGTACGAAGAATCATAGAGTTGGAAGGGCCCTCTGGAGATCATCTAGCCCAACCCCCTGCCAGAGCAGGGCCACCTTAGAGCAGGGGGCACAGGAATGCCTCCAGGAGGGTTTTGAATGTCTCCAGAGATGGAGACTCCACCACCTCCCTGGGCAGCCTGTTCCAGTGCTCTGCCACCCTCAAGGTAAAGAAGTTCCTCCTCATGTTTAAGTGGAACTTCCTATACTCAAGTTTGTGCCCATTACCTCTTGTCCTGTCGCTGGGCACCACTGAAAAGAGCCTGGCCCCATCCTCCTGACACCCACCCTTTAAGTATTTGTAAGTATTGATAAGATCCCCCCTCTGTCATCTTTTTTCCAGACTGAAGAGACCAAATTCCTTCAGCCTTTCTTCATAAGAGAGCTGTTCCAGTCCCCTATCATCTTGGTAGCCCTTTGCTGCACCCTCTCCAGCACTCCAGCGAGTGACCATTGGTGTGTTTACACCTCGTTTAAATTACCTGCTTGTTTAGGGAAAACAGAGTCCATGTGCACAAAATGGTGCAGCTTCAGCTATATTCAGGCCCAAGGAAGATATTGTTTCTTTACAATCATGTAGGACACCCACGGGATCCTGGCAGATGAGAAGCAGCAGCACCACAAGGGTAAAGCCACAATCACACTGGCAGGGCCACCAGCAGCAGCTTGCCAGACTTGACAACATCAGACAAGTCCCTTGCAGACACAGAAAACTCCAGGTTTTCTGCAGAAGGGAAAAGCCCCTCAGGATGAACTACATAACAAACCTGAAGCTCGCTCTGACTAGCAGATAAAGAAAGCACTGCTTCAAGGGATTTCCATTTCAAGTTCACACCATGGTCCATAATCCTTGAGGGGAAGACAGCCATAGATGTGCTATTAGAGCAATTCTACAAATGATCTCTCCTAAGCATCAGTTTCTCCAAGCAAAGAGGAATGGGCAGTTTTTACAGCAGTTCCTTTTTTATGACTCACTTCCATGTCACTATAACAATAAGATCCTGTTTCTCCAGGGTATTTTTCTCTGGTGATTAAAGCTGTGAGCCTTCGACCTTGTGCCTTATCAACGCTACACAACACACACTATAACCACCCAGAAACTTGCTGCCTTTCATCCCTTATTGCTTAATAAACTTGCCAGCAGACCTATTGCAACAGAATAATGAAGCTAAGCAATTGCATTCAACTCAGTAAATCTAGGAGCAGAGCCTGTTAAAAATAAATAAAATTAAATTAAACTAAAAAAACCCAACTAATTGCAGAAATGTGGAGTGTTATGAAGAGATCTCGTCAGTTCAGCCAGAGTTCACAAACCACTCACTCCTGATATTTGAGCTGCTGAGAGGAGCAGCAGTGTGAGAGGAGATAAGGGCAGGCAGTTGCATAAAGCTAGAAGAGGAGCAAGAGGAGGTGTCAAGACAGATCCACGCACAGTCTGCAGGTTAAGAAGCTGACGGAGGGATTGCAGACAGCATGGCCTTTGGCACGAGGTGCTCGGGAAGGGAAGAGAAACAGATGCTTTGGCAGAGTGATGTGGAGGAAGCAACCCAGCACCTGGCTCCTGAAGTTTCAAATTCAGTGAAGTTGCAGCCAGCTGACATTACTAACCTCCAGTTTACATTGTGTTAGTGCTGTAATTGGGCATTTCCTGTCATGAAGCACAAGACAGGTCCTGTTCCAAGGCAAAGGCGTGGGCAGGACATAACACTAAGGTGCAGGGTAAGCACTGCATTTGAAGGAACATCTGACACTCTGCTATAGTGAGAAGTCACACGATGGCTATGCAGGTCCAGATGCCTGACCAAGGTGCCTAACATATGGTCCTTTCCCACCACTGCCTACGTATGGAGGCTGTGGCGACCACTTTTCCACCTTTGTGTGCTTTGTTTCAGTATTACAGACAGGGCCACAGAACATCTGGTCTGCAAGATCACACACAGACATCCCACAGGGCCATGACACTGCTTACCACGTGCTGGGCAGCCTGAGACTGTAGGCCTGCAAGACTAAAAGCCACAGAAATATATTCAGCCCCCAGACGACAGTAGGAGAATACAAGAGCCATGCTCACTCCCATATCCAATTCCCTCCAACAGCAAAGACGGCATTAGGGAAAAATTCCCAAACCATATCAGGATTACCTATAACTTCACTAAAACTTTTCTGCCTGTACGGCTCCCTGGTCTGTTCTGTTACTGGCATATATCCCTCCCTTCATCCTTCCTCAGGCAATAGCATCACACTGCAAGGCCTCCTTATTGCTTCGTTTCTGCAGCGAGCAAGGGGGATCAGAATGCAAAGCTCTAACTTTACTACCCATGGAAGGGCCTTCTTGATCAGACAGTTTTTTAGGACCACAAGGAAGCGTGAACGCAACAAGGAGACCACATTGGTTTTCATGCAATGCCAGGGGCAGGTCCAGAGGGTTGACCCTTTCCAATAAAAAGATGAGTGGTCTCCAGGATCCAGGGCCATCACAAGGCTCCAGTGGTACCCACCACCACCAAAACCACTTTTTCCAACTACCAAGTCACTTCTAACTGAAGCTAGAGCTGTGTTTGGCTTCCTGGGAGAAATTTCTGCTGCAGGTGTAAGCTGCTGCTGGGCCTTTCCACCAAGCTATGCAATACATCTCCCAGATAGATAGGGAAGGAGAAACGTGAGTTCCATCACCACAGTGCACTTCACAGTAAGCACTACAATTTATAGCACATAAATACTGTATATATACTGCAGCTTTTTGCAGACAAATCTGCAATTTTGCAGATAATACTGCAGACAATATTATCATCTCAAAGGGTAGGTAGGAGGTGGGAATAACAGCTTGCAACAACTGTAGCATAGACAGCTCCTTTCTTTGCCACGTCTAATGCTGTTTGGGGAGGTAAAATGGGTCTACCATCAGTGCCTCCTCTTCTGCTAGCATACGCTGCAGCTTCAGATGGGGCTTCTGCTGAATAATTAGGTTAAAGAAGACACAATCATGTAAACAATCTTGTAGAAGCTTTCTGGGATAAATTTGAGACAAAATCATTCATAACTTTAAGCACATTAATTTCCCAGAAAGCAGAGATGTTGCCCTCATGCTGTGCTTCTGCACTGCATTTAATACAGCCTGTCCAAACCGGTCACTGTGTCTGAAAATCTGTGGACAGGATTAATCCTTCATAATGCTAGGTGTCACAGCTAATGGCATGTTTCATCCACACACAAGATTATTTAAAAGTTTTCTGCTACCAGAAAATTCAGCCCTAGTCTTCCTACCCTCCCTCCTCCCTTTCCCCAACCTGATTATCAGCCATATGGTCCCACTCCCTCCCTTTTCCTTGTGTCATACACTTTACAGAGCCAGTTCAGTTCACTAATCTGACAGAAAGCGCTTCATTTATTCTATCCTGGGGAAGAACTTTTGGCCAAGTTTATTTTTTCTGCCAATTTAGTGAGTTGAATCACCTCAGCAGGAGCGGACTAGCAAAATCAAAATCAAAGCTGACAATAGCTGTACAACCAAAGGTGTACAAACAGAACATTAAAAATGTTCAGGATCAGGAAGGAATTGGATCAGCTCAGCTACACTACTGAACTGCACCCTCCATTAAACATGGAGCATTTTATACTTCCTTGTATTAGACAAATAGATGATTTCTCTCCTATAGCCCAGAGAACATAAGAAATATTTACACTGATCTAGTTTACTCTAGTTTCTGGATAGCTTGGCTCTACTGGCCGAAAAAAGTAGCCTTTTCTCCTTTGTGCTTGGAGTTTGCCCTGAGGAATTTTGGCAGGATGCAGCTATGACATCTGTAATGGTCACAGTCTTGGAAAGGACTGCCAAGGTGATCCTGCTTTAGTAAGTGGAATCACACACAACTTACACAACATTAAAGAAATCATATTTCTTTCTGGCCCAGGATTTTAGCATATAGATAAATGGAGTTTTGAAGCATTTGTCAAAGCTTTTGCAAACTGACTGTAGCTGGAATGAGACTCAGCCTGTATTGTAGGGCTACTGCATACAGAGACACCATGTCTAGTTCTGGAAGTCTCCAGATCACCACAAGCACAGCACAGAGGTGAGGCAGCAGATCAACCTTTGCTCACCCTGTTCTTGCTCTGGTGTTTGCTGCTGGCCATGACACAGCACAGTGTCATCACAGATCTCTGCTCTGAACCACCAGAGCTGTCTTCATGTCCAGCCTAGACACTCTGCAGCCACAGCCAAACAGTGGCCAGAAGCCTTTCTTGACTCCTTCCTTCTCTTCTGCTTTGAGCAATCAGAGCAAAGCAAGCTCTGCTTTTCCCTTTGAGGATGTCAGACTAAGAGTCTTCCACATTGATGGTTTATCTGAGCAGCAACAGAAGAGAATTGCCATGGTTACAGCCTTATTCATGGACTTAGGGAAAACAGCAGGCTTCATGGAGCCAAACTCAAAAGCTCAGTTGTACAGCAGATAGCTGCAACTGGAGACTAGTCAACATCAGAAGGGAAAGAAATTGCTTCTCTCACCACACAAAATGCCAAAAGGGGCAGGCAGGAAACCCAGCATCTCATCAGAGCTTTGAGAAAGGTGAGCACAATTACTCTCATTAAAAGGCTTAGGGAAATATCCATCATCAGAGTGGGCAGGAGCTGCAATCCAGTGAACTTCCTCCTTGAGGGCAAAGTCTGATTATTCTTTTAGAAGTTCAAACTCCCTCAAGCAGTTCTCTTTGCTCCTTATTTCGCTTCAGACAGAAGTTGTGAGGTTGTAAAGACCACACATGCCTCTTGGCATCTTTGCTTGCAGCAGCCCTGAAAGAGGCTGCAAGAGGAGCTCAGGGTAGAGCTCAGCCTGGGATACACAGCTCACCTGAATCAGCCTCCAGCTCACAAGTGTGACGTGTCACTGCTGTGACAACCCTGCATGTGCTGCATGACCAGGTACAAGGTGCAGCAGCTGAAAAGGGCAGCCATGTCCTGGCTGGCCCTTTGGGTAGTCTTCCCTCTCAACAGCAGTCAGTGGCTCTGTTCATCCTTGCAACGTTTTTGGCCAGCAGGTCAAGGGAGATCATCCTCCCCCTCTGCTCTGCCCTGGGGAGGCACCACCTGGAGTGCTGGGTCCAGTTCTGGGCTCCCCGGGTCAAGAAGNCTCAAAATCTTACCAATTTTCCCAAGACCGGAAATCTTAAAGAGTCTGTTTTGAATGCTCAGAGAAACACTGCACCCTGATCCAAAATTCCCTTCCACTGAAGTCTGACATGAAATCCAGAGCACCACGGACCATTCACTTCAGAGGAAAAGCATTCTGGGGCAAGATGAAATCCAGACTTCCCAGGCTATATCTTTGGACCAAGAAGTGAGGCTGCATTTAGCTTTCCTCTTGTCAGCTCATTGTGATTTGTTTAGATTTATGACCAGTCTTTCCTGCTCCCCTCTCTCTCTCCTTTCTTTTTTAATTATGCCATTGAGGCTTTGTTTTCAAAAACCGTCTATATCCCAACAGAAGCTTATAAGTCTCAGACATCAAATGGTAGGCAGTTTACTATAGTTAATTATAGTAATTTTTGCTTAGTAGTAGCTTCCCTCTGAAGAGTCAAAACTCTGAAGAGAAAAAGCCCCAGCCTCAGGCGTGAATTTCTAAGAACATATTTTTTGCCATTTATTATTTTATAAAGGTAAGTAGCAGCAGAACCCAGAGGGGAGAAAAGAACTGACAAAAAGAATAATCTTTCATGGGCTATACACCATCATGGGATACACAGCCAGACTACGTTTGCCTTTCGCAGGTATCAGGCACAACTCTGCTGAGCTGCAGTACAGGGTCTGGGTCTCCTATAAGTGGCCCAGTTTTCTGCCACAGCTGTGCTCTGCTCTCAAGGTTGTTCTGAATTACACAGAAGGGCAGACAGCCTTCCAGGGCAGAGAAGACACAAAGGCCTCCTGAAACCACAAACGAATGGGGATTAGGTGGGTCATCATGGGCAAAGCATAGGTATCCGGCTGTCCCAAGCTGAGATACCTCCACAGGCAAACTGTTACATGACCCACTGCATTCAACCCCTGCTGTATGCATCCCGGGCATCCCATGCAGCTAGAGACCAGAAAGATCATAAAAAAACCAGAAAACCTCTCCCAAACACTTCTATAGGAAAATTGTATGCGGCAATAGGGCTTCCAAAATGCCCTGACTAAAGCAGACTCTGCCTCTTAGCAAGAATTAAGCCTGTGGGCTAGACCATATTGCATGTTAAAAATGAAAGGTCCTGTGACATAAATGCCAGCTTACACATCCTCTCTTAGTTACTCCAAATAAACCCCACATACAGCCCAGGCTTTCTCACAGTCCCTCGGCGGCAGCGCTCTTGCATGCTGGTTTTTGCTCTCCTATGTATGCAGCTGCTTCACCTAAACTTTCAACCCAAGCTTGTAGCCTAATATGAATCAAAATGAACACAACCATGGTGCTCACAAAAAACAATCCATTACAAAGAGGGATGGAGTTGATTTATGCAGGGAGTCAAGCTTCTTGCCTAAGTAAAAGATGTGTCACCTCACAAACCAGCAAGCGAAATGGTGAGGAATTAAGAGTTACTTTCCCGATGTCTGGGCAAACCATAACACTGATGCCTATTAGACTACTCAGCCTGGCATGAGAAATATCTTGCTTTCTACCCCTACTTCTTCTGTTGCAAATCAAGGCTACTAGCCTCTGCCTGGTTTCCAGGATTTCCTTCTATGTTCTCGTAGAAAAATACTTCCTTTTGAAGAGAAGTTCATCTCCTGGAAAGGAGAGGAAAACAGAGGGAAAACTGACAGTTTGCCTTTGATTTCTATGGCTACAGAGTCTGCACAGATAACCTGCACTTTGATACACAGATTCTTTCTTTTATGAAGGGTCTGAAAAGGTGGCACCATTATCAATTACTGAAATATGTAATCTTCAGGTCTGCTTTGCTACTGGAGATTTTGTTTCATATTCAGGCTCCTCTTTTAGGCAATCTAGCATGTCATCTGGGAATCTAGAAACCATTTGGAGCAGTTTAAGTCAAACTTTCAAATACTTATTAGAAGATGGGTGCAGAGATAGGCACAAGAATGTAAAATAGAAGTTCAGAGCCTCCTGCAGAACCTTGTCAGAGCTGCAGGAACGGAGGGGGGAAAAAAAATCCTTATTTCTAATTTAATCAACGCAAGTACCTAAGCAATCACTATGGTCCTTTCCAGAAGCTCTCATTCTCTGGATGTTGCAGCTGTTTGTTTGCCAAGTGTTTTGAACAGCTTAATCGTTGTTTAGTGTAAGAGAAAGTAATTGATTTTTGAAGTTACACTAACTGAGACATGGCAGAGCATTGAGAAAATTGCCTAAATTTCCAAGAACATCTTTTTAAATACAGTTTGCCTTTTTCAGCAAAGTAGATCTGGGTCTCTGCCTACTTTCAGACAATGAAATTCTGGCTCTCAGCACGCTTCTTTATATGCAAACGTGACTTGGTTTCAGTTCAATTATAGCTGGTGCTTTAGGTCAAACTGATCCTGCGCAGGAAAGGTTAGATGACCTTCAAGACCCCTCCCAGCCCTATTCTGTACAATTCTGAAATAAACACTGTGCTTTTTTCTCCTCTCGCCACCCCCTCCTTGAATGCTACAGTCAATCCAGAGAGCTGCCAAGCAGCAGACCCGAATTTGGCATTTGGGACTCACAGCTCCAAAGCCCTTCAGTGCACATGTGGCTTCACACCCTCAAGTCACACCAGGCTATGAGTACCGCTTTGGGCGTGTATGCCGGTCATTAGAGGCTGTGAGACACAGACAGGCTGGATTGCTTTGTGGATTTGGGGCATTAATGAAAAAAAGGAGCACTGGAAAAGATGCCAACTGGTAGGGATAAAGTTGAAGAGCTCCATTTCCCAGGCCACGCAACTCCACTGCCTGAGCTGAGACCTTTTCTTTCTGTAGTCATGGGCTGTGCCGCCTTCCCTCCTGTGCCAATTAGAGACAACAGCCCCTTCAAGAAAACACAAGGACAACTACTGCGATGGTGTCAGTGGTAGGATCAGCCAAGGCAGGGAGAAAATAACCATTTCTCCCTGACAGACTGTAAAACCCATCTAACTCCCAGGATGAATGCCCAAGGATCACACCTCCATGACCCCTTATAGCTCAGAGCCAGCTCTGCTATCCCAGCACAGAGCCTGTCTCCTGTCACACTCCTTTACTGCAGGTTTTTGGAGTTTTACCCCCACCACAAACCTCACAAAGCAGCACAATGATCAAAACCACAAGAAAAGACTCACCTTCACTGCATTGACCATGTAGTCAACAAGGGAATCCAACAAGGGAGTGGTGGGAAAACCTCAGATAGCCTAAAAGTCCCCACTTGGAGAACCCCTCAGGGCTTAGCTCTCCAGTATCCTCTTTTCTGCAACTCCAGATGTGTCAAGAGTAATTCCTGCAGTCCCAATTCTCGTGTCACACTTTAAATCTTCCACTTCAGGACTAGAAGATTAGAGCACATAAAAAACCCTTACATCATGCTAATATTTAAATAGTGGTTTTTAGCCATAGATCAAGGTACTTTACACAGAACAGCTCAAAGGGTCCAGGGCTGTGCTAATAGCCAATGAAGAAATCTCAAAGCACTGTGCAGAGATGCTTATGCTGTGGGGTCGAGCACGCATACCAGGGATCTTCAGTTCCCTTTCCCAGTTCTTGTGTCCCAAATTCCACACTGTGCATTCGAGAGCAGCTAGTGCAACATCTGATGGAAACTGTCACCATCTTTTGGCTCCATACAAAACATCCATAGTTTAACAGCCCAACATTCATAGCAGGCAACAAGTTGGGCACCCAAAAGTCATAGGTATCACACTCGAGCAGCTCCTGTGTTAAACCTGTTCCTCGTAACCAAGCAAGGAAGAGACCAGAGTCACCTCTGGTCAGTCAGGGAAGTCAACAGTAAAAAAGAATGAGGCAAAAATTCACAAGTATCGCAGTATTTACATGGAAGTTAGTGTGCACAGAGGCTTTCAGATTTCAGAGGTTAGTCAGTGTTTTGGACAAATAAGATACCCCTATTATACTCTGAGGAGTTAGTCATGCTTGCTTTTGTGGTTTGTTTTGGTTTTGAATTATTTTTTTTTTTACTAGTAAAGCCAAGATTTATTGCAGACATTTCACGGGATACATTCACAATATTTAAATTACAAAGACTAATCATTCCTGACAGGCACCTTTGACATATTTGGATTTAAAAATTAAAACAAGTTAATTCCTTACATAGAACAGGAAAAACACATTTCAGGTAACTGCTTTGCAAGCAGTGGCTTGTTATAAATAGATCAGTGTTTTCTTCCAAAGAAATACCCAAAGATATTCCTAATTAGCAGTAAGCTAATTACCACAAAGCCTCCTGCTTTCAGCAGTGACATGCTAAATCACCCCCACTTGCAATTTCTGTAGCTTCACAAAAGCCAGCAGTGGGAAGGAGAAGCAGAGAAAGGAGTCACCGCCTGGGAAGGAGCTGCAGCTCCCACCCATGCTGAGGGGTGAGTCCTGGAGGACCCCTCGCTGCTCTCCCAGCCAGCTCCATCCCCTCATCCTCACTGTCTGAGCCCACCACAGTGCTTGTCTTCCAGTTATCCACAGCTGTTTTCACTGTCTTGGTTTCATCCATTATGAGCCTGGGTACTTCCAACAGCACAAGTTAGCCAGAGCCTTTCTTTAAAGGCTTTTCCAGTCTGCCCACCAGTGAGCACAAGTTCCGTGCAACTAGACAAGGGCAGTGCTTCTTGCACACAGGTATGTGTTACAGCCAGGGAAATAAGAAACCCAGAGCATTTAGTGTG
Source organism: Rhinoptilus africanus (assembly GCA_013400135.1). Taxonomy (NCBI): domain Eukaryota; kingdom Metazoa; phylum Chordata; class Aves; order Charadriiformes; family Glareolidae; genus Rhinoptilus; species Rhinoptilus africanus. The sequence continues at coordinate 570,907 of VXBO01000520.1, forward strand.
GAATATTTGACATTTTTTTGTTTGTGTTTTTTTCCCAAAGACAAACAGAAGTCCCCAAAGCAGCAAGCAAGCAAACAAACAAAAACCCATTTTGTTTCCATTTTCAAAAGCTTAGGTATTTCAGGATATCCCCAACAAACCCTAACCTAATCTTCACAACCTGGAAAAGAGAAAGTCAGGTGAAGATAAAGGCAGGAAATGAGCCTGAAGAAAATGGAGAAGTCAAAATGTTTGAATTTCAGCATTTGCAATGCAGTTTTGTTATTTAAATAGAAACAAACTTGTTTTGACTTTGTTAAAAAACAGCAGGAAGTTTTGGCAGACAAGAGCTGCATCATGACAGTTTCTCTTCTCAAGATCACGTTCAGTATTTCTCCCTCTTGCCATCCTTTGGCTCTTGAGCTGATGAGCTCAGGGGAGCGCACACCTTGCAGCTAGTTCTGCAGGGGTTTCCCTACTCTCAACTACTCCCAGATATAAAGCAGGAATACCAGGACGTTTCCAAAATCACAGATTTTCTGGGGATTCCCAGATTCCCCAAATCACAGCAGTGGAGAGACCCTCCCCCTTGGACTGGTCCAGCCCCAGCCCCACAGACATGGAGCACCCCAAGACCCTTGTTTCTTGCAGCCGTCTGACCAGCTCTGGACAGCTCTGTCCCAGCTGTAGCCCTCGAGGCTGTTGTAGAGATGGGAACTGCAAAGTGAGTTGCCCAAGAGGTTGATGCAGAGAAAGAGCTTAATTTAGCCTCTCTGAATCACCCTGCAGAGGAGACGGCTGCTCTCTGACTACAAAAGGACCTGGATAGATAGCAGAAAGTTTGCCTGTGTGAATCCCTTTCCCTAGTGTCACGCAAAGTCTGCTTCAGGGCTTAATCCCGATGGCCCAATCCCCATGGCCCAAATCTTAAACTGTTGCTGCAAGCAGTGTCAAGTAAACAGAACAGAAACAGCTGGGACAGAGCAGAGAGTAGCAGGAACCACTTTTGTTACAGTGCTACACACCATCTGAGTTAAAACATCATCAAAAGCATCTCTCTATGCCTCCAAATGCCACCTGCACTCCCTGTCCGGGGTCCAGGGGCAGCCCAAGGCTGCATTTGAAGTTCAGGGATAAACCCAGTGGTGGACATGTAGCAGCACCAAGGCTTTCAGAGACAGGGAGCAACGCAGCAACCTGCCAGTCATCTCTATGTCCACCTAAAAAGCAATAGAAAGTCAGGGCTCATTTGTCTTGCTGTTTTATATAAAGGATCCTGAGCTATTATTAAATCACAGAGAGAGACCTAGAAGGAAAAAACGGTTCCCAGACTCCAGCTCTCAGGTCAGCCTCTCACATTCAGAACATTACTTGCCAAAAAGAAAAAGCTCGATAAGAGTGTTAATGGCTGGGACGCAGATCCAGGAGAGCTCTCCGTTTCCATTTTTTCTGGAAGCCTGCCAAAGGGTTTTCTCCAGCTGACAAGCTTCAGGAATAGGGCTTGCGTGCTCACAGTGGATCAGGCTGTCTGCACCCCACTTTCCTTGTATCCTGCTCCACAGCCTTTTAAGCTTGGCAATCAGTTTTGAACAAAACTGATGAAGGAGATCTGCTCTGTGCCCTTACCAGAGCCATGCAGTTATGACTGCGGTTATCTGTGCCTCACAAAGCCTGTGCTTGGCCTGTGCTGCCTGTGATGGGCAGGTCGGTTCTCTCAACCCCTCTGCATTTCTGTGGGCCAAGAAACTGCCATGGGGCTGCTCAGGGCTGACATGGGGACTGCAGACTTATCCTCTGACCATGGGCATAAGCAAGGAGAAACATGGGGGCTACTCTCAGTGCTCTGCAGGGAACCAGGTTTCTCCACCCATAACAGCATTTGCCCACTCGTATCACCAAGCAGTGGATCGGGGCTCTGCTGCGCAATAAAAGCACAAGGTAGACTCTGACACTGTGTCATCTCTGACAGGGTTAGTCCAGGTTTTTAATTGATCTGAGCTGCATTTGTGGGGTCTCATCCTGGGCAAATCCAAGCCCAGGAATTAACCTAACGCAAAGTTTTTTTTCTGGAAGCCCCCTCCACACCTTGTGTGCCTTTGATGTGCCACACTGAGGCTGTTGCCATCACAATAATGTCACTGAACTAAAACTCCTTTTAGAAGCTGCGCCACATGCTCCACCTCATTACTTGACAGAATCCTGTGCCTTAGATCCTCTTGTTTTTACCAGCTTTGCTTCTTGCAAATGACTGGAAGTGTAAAGCGATGTGAAAAAGTGAATGTTTTGCAGATCAGACACTGCTCACCACAGAACATTACAGCTCCTAAATTATTAATAGTAAAAAATGAGGTGTCCCAGAGCGGCTCATTTCTGGGTGAGGGAGAGTAGGAGGAGAGTAAGAAGAAAGAATTGTGCTGTTACAGGTTATTTTTATCCAACATTTCTGTGCTTCTGTCATTAGCTAATTGATGACACAGCCTGTTTAATATTATGTCTGCCTTCGGTATTTATAGCTCACCAATTACTGTAGTATCTAGGTGCTAATAGGCTGCTCCCAGATGAATTTGGATGCTTGTGGCTGGATTCTTTGGTGCAAGGAAGTGCAACTCCCTTGAAGTCAGCTGTTTTACACTATCCAAGGATTTATTGACTAGCTTGCTTAATCATATGTGGTAATGCAGGATCCCAGTTCATTCAGTACTGGGATGGAGCAACAGTAGGAACAAGTTGCTGTATAGCACAGCGCAACATCTCCCACCCTTTGACACCTCCAATATTTCGCCTGCACTTGCCACCAGGGGATCCAGGGCCAACTCTGCAGCAGGACACCACCAAGTGTTATCACTGCCTTCAGCAGGGCCAGGAGCAACCCAAACCGAGTTCTCAGATGTTTGATCCTTAAGGCACAAGTTCCTTGGAGAGAGGGAGGCAAGACAGGCTGATTTCCAGGCAACTATCCAGTCAAACACCTCTCAAATACCAATTATCTCTTTGTAGCTGAATTCACAGCACCAAGCAGTGTCATTATAAGTTGGTTGAGGTCTTGCACTTGTGGTGGATGACACTGACCTTTGAGCAACGCTGCTCTGTGAGAGAATCACAGAATCACAGGGTTGGAAGGGACCTTAGTAGATCATCTAGTCCCATCCCCTGCCAGAGCAGGGTCACCTTAGAGCAGGGGGCACAGGAACACTTCCAGGCGGGTTTTGAATGTTTCCAGAGACGAAGACTCCACCACCTCCCTGGGCAGCCTGTGCCAGGGCTCTGCCACCCTCAAGGGAAAGAAGTTCCTCCTCAGGTTTCGGGGGAACTTCCTGTGCTCAAGTTTGTGCCCGTTCCCTCTTGTCCTGTCGCTGGGCACCACTGAAAAGAGCCTGGCCCCATCCTCCTGACACCCACCCTTCAAGTATTTATAAGTGTTGATAAGGTCCCCCCTCAGACGCCTCTTTTCCAGGCTAAAGAGACCTAATTCTCTCAGTCTATCTTCATAAGAGAGGTGTTCCAGTCCTCTAATCATCTTTGTAGCCCTNTGGGGAACACCACTCGTCACTGACTTCCAACTAGACTCCGCACCCCTAATCACAACAACCCTCTGAGCTCTGTCTTTCAACCAGTTCTCTATCCACCTCACTGTCCATTCATCTAACCCACTCTTCCTAAGCTTCCCTATGAGATGCTGCGGGAGACCATGTCAAATGCCTTGCTGAAGTCACATCTACCACATCTACCGCTCTCCCCTCATCCATCCATCCAGTCACACCATCATTGAAGGCGATCAGATTAGTCAGGCATGATTTCCCCTTGGTGAATCCATGTTGAGTACTTCTGATGGCCTTCTTTTCCTCCATATGCCTTGAGATGACGCCCAGAACGAGCTGTCCCATCATCTTTCCAGGGATGGAGGTGAGGCTGACCGGCCTGTAATTCCCTGGGTCCTCCTTCCTGCCCTTTTTGAAGACAGGAGTGACATTGTCTTTCCTCCAGTCTTCAGGTACCTTGCCTGTTCTCCAGGACCTTTCAAAGATGGAGCACTATCCACATGCAGAGCAACCTCTGTATGTCAAAACTGCTCTCAGCTGTGACAGACAGACATCAAACAGCCCAGTTAGACCTTTGCCCACAAACTCTCATTCCCATGGTACATTGCCAGGAAAAAACATGCCTCGGTACATATTAATTTCTCTTTCTGCCACCTACCCTACAGCTTCCAAACACACGGTCCCAAGGACACCGTGCTCACGAAGAGCTTCTTGTTTGAGATGCTGGTCTATTGGGCTGCCAGCCATCAGCAGGTCCTGTTGGCCTGTGGGACACAGTAGAGCACAGGGACATAGCGATTCAAGACCCACCAGGAACAGGCCCCACACAGGAGCCTGTCTGCTTTCAAGTGCTATAGGCTGTATGCACAGGAGTGGTTAGCTACAGTAAAATAGCAATTTTCTGATAATTGTAAACAATGTTGGTGCCTATGTATTGCGTTCCTGCTTTTACTAAGTAAACCTGAGAAATAATGAAACCCAGGGAGAACATCTGAACTTTTATTGTACATGGTATATGCTCTAGAACATTAACAAATCAAAAAACATTACTTCCTGAATAGCAAAATGCCAGGATATTTAGATTATCCACGCTCAGATTCCTGCTGTGATTGGTGTGTAATTGTCCACCAGCAAAGAACAATCTCTCAAAATTAGTGCTTGTCACAGAGCTCCAGACTGCCTAGAGCTGCACTTAATGGGGCTTAAAGCTGAAGCACACAGAAATCTACTTTTGACCCCAAATCAAAGAACAGCCTTTCCAGTGGTATTCTCTCTGCAGCTGCCCCCTGCCTCTTTTTCATCCCTCTTCCACAAGGGAATCTAGCTTGCCCTTAAAAAGCATCTTTGCTGTATAGATACTGGCACATTGCAATGCAGCTGCACGTGACCCACTGATTGCTCCCCCCACAAGACCGATAGGGACCCCAGGGGCTGACATAGACTGGTTCAGCATTACTTTACGATAGACACTGCGCAGAAGAGACAAGCCATGAGACAGGACTGAGGCTCAGTGACAGCTGAAGGGAACATTCCTCTCCCACCACCAAGCCAGTTCCTCAAGGGACTCAGAGTTGGTCTGGCTGGAGCATCCGCCATCGGAAGCAAACACCTCAGCACCAGGGCCTTATTAGCTACTCCAGCACTTTCTCCTCCGTTTCTAGCCAGAAATATTGTCACGGAGCTGAGAGTACTTTGCCATTGCAAATTTTGTTAAAATAAGCATATGCATTTGAAGAGTTCTCATTCCAACAATTCGGCATATTCTGCTAAAGAGCATCTAGTCAGAAAACCCCCAGATGTAATAGCATTCAGTGTTTCTATGAAATTTCTTTTTCATTCATAAAAACTGTCTGTATTTTTAAGTTAGAAAGTGATGGTGAAAAGTTTGTATGACTCCGAGATTGCATTCTTTAGTGGCAGCTCCTCAACAGGGAAAAACAATAGCCTTAATTTTAAGAGAGAAGGGGAAGGCTGCAGAAACATAAGTGGAGAAGATTAGGTGGGCTGGGGAGAAAAACAGCACAATCGCCTCCCGTCTTCACCCAATGCTTTCCTGCAGGCTCTTCCCAGCTAAGCCAGTAACAAAGCAACACAGTCAGGCTGCTGGGAGAAAGCATCTTTGTCCTTCCTCATGCCCCGGCACCCAGAACAGGGGCAGAGCCCCTCTCCAGAGTCTGCCCACATTTGCAGATTACTCTGATTCACAGTCTGTTTTCTCTGGCTCTTGTTTCCCTTAAAGCTTCCTCAGTCTCTGTGATTGCAACAGACATTTGGAGGGACCATCCAGAAACTTAAGCAGCCATGAGTTTACACTGGATACTCATCTTTAGCAATTAGAGGGAGGCATTTTCCTTCCTCCAGTTTGCAGAGGGGAGCAGAGCAGTGGCTCTGCTTTTTCTCTGTACTTGTATCACAGAAACAGCAGTTATCAGCAGAGACACTGGCACAACAGATTAAAACAGTGGTTGCAACAGGTGAATAGCCTCTCCCCAGACAGACATTTCAGGTAAAGGAAATCCAAGTAAAGAGAAGGTCCTATAGAAGTTATGAAATCATCTGCTTTAGCAGCTCAGTCTGCCAACAGCTCCCCTGCAAGGCACAAAGAGAATAAAGTTAGAAGATGGGAGCCCCTTTGGAGTTTGCTCTCCCCCCAGACAGAGAGAGAAGGGCTCAGCCCTCCGTGCACTTAGAGCTGAGCACAGCACAAGGGATCTCAGAGCACGTCTGCTGCACTACGTGACAATGGGGAGCAGCTCCTGAGCCAGATGGTGAAGGGAAAAGCAGCTGCTGCACAGAGAGCAGCTATTTTCTTTCCCAGCACATGGCCTTCCTCAGCCGTTCCTCACCTGCCATGCTTGCAGCACCCAGGCTCCCCGTGGTGAGTCCTGTCACATCTTTAATATCAAAAGCAGCTCTGCAGGCTCCAATCCTGCTGGAGCAGCAGGATCAGCACCTGCCTTGAGCCAGGCAGATCTGACACAGCATCAGTCCCCTCTGCTTGTGCACAGTGTCACCAAGGTTGGGGTGGGGAGGGAATGCCTGGAGCACCTGGGGACAACATGAGTTGTGTCTGCCTGCCTCTCACTCCTGTTGCAGCCCTAGGGTTTGGGATGCTTCAGCAACCCTCCATGAGCAATCATCCTGGACATGCCAGCTCTACATATGCCGTAGCAAAGAGCTGAGCATCTCCTTGTGTCACTGCTCTTCTGATATACTGGGCAAAGAGGGATTGTGCCAGGGCTCCAGCGAGTGGTTCACCCAGTGTTAGCACAGCGGCTTCAGGATAAAGTTCATGATCTGCGTGGGCTCAGGGTGCCTTTCTTCAAAAGTGCTGTCCGAATGCTGCTTTCTGGGAGACATACAAGGGAGGACATGAGAAAGGAGAGTCCAGATGCACCAAGTCAGGAGAAAGAGAAAAAAAAAAAAAGCCAGAAGGGAAAGCTGGAGACTTTACTTCAGTCTGACTGGGGTTAAATAAGTCCCTTGAGTCAAATCAGGTATTTGGAAGAGCTGGTCAGTGATGTGCTGACACACCTTTGCGCTATTTGATACAGGATGGAGAAAAGCTCCCCCAGGCTGTACAAAGGCTGTTCCCCACTTTTTGTCCCAGCTCCTAGGCTTGGACTTGGTCTGACTCAGACAGGACATTGGGCACATTACCCACCCCTTGCCCTGCAACGCCCTCATTCCCTGCTCTTTGGCCAGCATCCTTCTTCTCCGGAGTTTACACCAGTAAAAGTCAGCAGCGCATCCTGCCCTGCCTACAGTTCCATTGCACTACATTTTTGAACACCCCAGACAAGCGAACACAGCAACTGGAACTTGACCTAACTAAACAGAGGAGTATTTCTCTGGATTAATCTTACTTAGGTATGGCACGTTAGAAAGACACAGCTTCCATGGTTGTTGAGGTATTAGCTGTCTCTCCTCATTGGGAGTCAGGAAAATGAAGCAGCTACGTGAGATGTACCATTACTTAAACAGTTTGTACTGAACCTGAAGCACCCCACAGGGAGGCAGCCAAGATTCATCCTTCTGTTTCAATAGTCTTGCCCTTTATCATAGTGTAAGAGTTTGAAGCATTACAAAAAAACCAAAAATGCCCTCTACAAAGACAGGAAAATTGTCCATTACTGCCCTCTGCAAATTCCCTACTTCCAATGGAAAAGTCCTAAATACATACATAAGTAGTTTTTAAAGGTGCCCTTTGGCTATAATACAGTTTTTGCCCAGGTTTGTGTCAGCAGCAGGAGACGCATCCAACCCCTTACACAGATCTTCCATTCAGGGTATGCTTAGAGCTGAGATGGAGGCAGAGGAGGTTTACTCCAGGCTAAATTCATCACACCACAGAAGCTGGAGGTGACAGGGCTGTAGCATACAAAACTTGGAGGATATTCAATGTGGCGGGTGGATGTCCAGCACAGGGAGACAAATCTGGGTTAGGGGAGGGCCAGCAAAGCTGCAGGAACGCAGCTCTTTGAAGAGGTCACCCTCTTTCACTGCACGCATCCGGGCTCTCTGGGGATGCCAGAGCAGCAGGTAGCTGAGGCTGGGAGATGCTGAGCTCAGAGCAGTCACCCAAATGTTTCTAATTTACCTCAGTGCAGTTTGCCTTGCTTCAAACTGGTGAGCTTGGGAGGTGAGAGCTGAGCCAGAGAGGAGCCTGCACTTGAGATTTCCAGGCCAAAAAGATTTGATGCAAACTTCAAATGTACACATCACCAGCACATCCATCACTCCATCTGCATTTCATCCACCAGGAGGAAAAAAAAAAATCTCAACTTAAGAAAGGCTGCCAGAAACCTCACAAGAAACAACTTCAGTAGGGACCAAGTGACAGAGCCTCAAGCTGCTGCCTGGCCAGGACCCACCCGATACATGTGCCAGGGCTGGAAGGGGGCACAGAAAGCCTTGGAGGAGGTTGTGGAGGTGGTAATCAGGCAGCAAACACTACACGCACGCTCATGGGGACGAATTAGATCAAAAGGCTCCTGAGCCAAACCGCTGTTGTCTAGCCAGACCTGCTGCTTCCTTTTGGACTTCAGGTTTCAGAATACTTTAGCTGGGCTTCAGCAAGCCTTGCTACTACCTCTTAGGTTGTTCTCATTGGTTTTGATATCTAGATAAAAAGACTGCCCTCCCTGCATCAAATTCCAGTTATGCATTAGAGAAGGAACATGCTGAGTTCCCAGTGTGGAAATACATCACATTTGGTACAGGCACCTCACAGAGACGCTGGCACAAAGAGGCCACACTCTGTATAACACATAGCCTGGGAACAGGTGGGGACCTCTCACATGCATACAGCACCCCTGGGACAGCCTTGCTGCACAGGGGGTGGCACAGTGATGGCAGAGGAAAAGGGGGTAATAGATGAGAACACAGGGGACCAAGCCCAGGACCCCTCTGTACACGTTTTATGGTTGCTCTCGCAGCCCTGCTCCTGCCACAGGCCCTGAATGTCTACCGCTGCTCCTCCATGCTCCTGCAGCTGTCTTTCCCATCTCTTCCCCTACACCCTCCACATCTGGGCCAGTACTAAAACCTTCTAACCACCTACACAACCCATTACCAAGAGAGGACCCAAATACTTTGTCTATCTGTTTTTAAACCCAGTGCCAGGCTGACCATGGGTCAAGCACCCACATCAAGCCTGGAAGATCACAAACCTTCCAGGCTGATGTAGTTACCACTATACCACATATACACTGGGAAATCTTGGCAGCTGAACAATACTAGCCTTGCCATCTGCCTTTTAAATATGTGCTGCGCATACACTACCCATACGTCCATCACCGACACAATTATCTTTTAAGCATTTATGCCATTTGCTGCAGTCCTCCAAAATCAATCAGGCTGCACTATCAACATCAAATCCTAAGGGAAGATTGTTTTATAGAGTAAAGCAGTGCTTTAAAATTGCTTATGGCTGCTGTATTAAAAAAATAATAAAAATAAAACCTACCCATAGTTCCAAACCAGTAATTATTTTGCCTTTAAAAATGCATTAGATATTACACACAAATTATAGCCCCAGAGGGGGTAATTGCAAAAATGTAACAAAATAAAATAAAATTAGGAAGAAGGGAGGAAAATACACCTTCAGCTCTGTAAGTCAAAGCAGCTTTCCCATCCTGAACATGCAGCAGTGCTGAGGAGCAGCACCTTGGCACAGCTGTGCTGTTTTCCATCATTCTTAACAGCAGTTTTGGTTAAATTAGGAAAAGCGACATTCAGAGCAAGAGTGCGTTGTGGCCCTGCCTGAGTAGCCAAGAAGGAGTACTTCCAGTGGCAATGGCACAGTTACTTCTCATCGGAGAGTGTATGTTGGTCCTAGGTGCCTTGAAGTCCTCAGTTGCCAAAGCAGTGAATCCCCTTGTACTACTGGCCTGAGATGGCAGAGCAGATCCTGGAGGATGCTCTGGAACTCAACTACCCACACAGCTCCTCTGCAGGACCAGAGGCCTCCGGGCACAGAAAAGGAGCCAGGACACAGTGACAAAGGGCCATATGGGTTGGAGGTATCTAATTCCCACTGCAACCCTGCAAGTCAGAGCCCTCAGCAGAGCCTGGTACTCTCAGAGAGAAGGGTAATGATCCTCTTCTCATCCAACTCAAAAAGCAGAGTATTTGCAGTTCATCCAGACACTTCAGACTTGCCTGTGGCCAGGGAAAGCCTGTCCTGGTGGCTCAGTCACTGCCCATGACCCCTTGTTCATTGTCTTTAGCCCATGCTCTCCTGACCATCATTTTAAATCCTTGAGACTAAATCCTTGTGAGTGAGACTACCTCTTGGCTGTACATTTGGCAAGTACATTGCAAAAGGGATAAGGCTTTGCAGCCCCAGCACAAGAGAAAGATGCTCCACTCTTTGCACTAGACCTGCTGCACACCCCTTTCCTCCTTCCTTTTCTTCCCCCAAGTATGCTGATTAATTTTCCTGTGCAGGATACAACAATTACACTCACATGTTGCATTATAAAAGAGGAACCCAGTTTTGTACAGGAAACACTCTTAACCAATTCCTCAGGGACTGTCAGCTTGCACCAAACCTTTAATAATAGCCCCATAAGAGCTATTACAAGAAAATACAGGGAGGGGAGAGAAGGATGTTGTTACAGCAGCACTCTGAGAAAGAGCTTGTGAAGTTCCCAGGAAGGAGACTTTGGGCCAAAGGAAGATGTTAAGATTATGCAAGTGTTCCTTGTGGGTCTCCCAGGAGTCCCTGGCTTTGCATCCCAAATTTCTGCTGTTCCTCATTAGTCTCTCTCTATCCCCTGCTCATTAAGCAAGCCAAAACATTCATCCTGTTATCGAAATCTACCACATATCACAGAGGAAACACGTTTGCTCCCTCATGCCCACTTTCTGTGTCAGGAAGACTAACCCCACCTGCCCTTCTCATTTGCTATTTTAATTTCCCCAATTGACACCATTTGGATCTGGGGAGGTGTTTGTTCTCCATTGTTGCTCCTGCACAGCAGAAGGCTGTCAAAACCCTCTGACTGACACAGCAGCCTGGAGGCAAGGTGAGCACTGGGGTGAAGTCCTTTTGGAGGACAGGCAGCTTCTGCCATCTCTGAACTCTACAAGGAGAACAGAGAAGCCCAGAAAGCTGAGAGCAAGGGGCCTTTGGCACCTGATCCACACAGTAAATTAAGTTCAAAGGAGGGAGATGGCATAAAAGGGCTGTAAATGCGCCACAGTGATTTATGCACCGCCTCGGCCCTGAGCTGTGGGTTACAACCCTCTGATCCAGCTGGCTGCATTTATCATCATGGCTCTTGCTAAACTCTGCTTCACTTCTAGGAACAGTTTCCTTGGAAAGCTCATGCTTCTGGGATCAACACATCTTTCACTTTTAGGTTTCTTCTCTCCCTGCCTTTGTTTTTTTAAGTAAGCGTCAGACTCTTAGGAAGTCCTGCTGTTTGCTCAGGCTCCCAGCCCTTCATACCTTCCATGCAGCCCTTCTCCTCAAAAGGCTTTCAGTCTGTCCCACTCTAAAAATAATTCAGGAGAAATTACAGAGGAGTTATACTCCATCTGTCTCTGGAAATGGTCTTTGTGCTCATATTACTTGCCAATGACACTCCATCACCACTGCTATTTTATGTGTCTCTGCATGTAATGCTGACGAGGGAGCTGCAGACAGTGCTGGTGTTTAAACTGAGTAAGTGACTTAAATACATTTATACCCCCAGATTGCAACATACAGCATAAATCTAACCATCTATCATGCACCAGCTTGATACGAATACTCACCATGATATCAGGCAAAGCAATCACAAGAAAAATGCAGGATGATTTGAGCTACAGCTGCTTGCAAGTCTTTGACAAGGATATTAGATAAAAAATTCAAAAAAAGGATGAAGCATCTCACCTAGACCTGGCTTTTGCTGTGCTAACTCCAGAGAAAGCAGGGACTTGAAAAACTTCTTGGTAGATTTGCAGCTATGCTTGTAATATCCTACACCAGCAAGGGATTGCCCAAGGCTTGGCATTGGAACTGGGTTCTTTTTGTAAGCAAATCAAAGAGGAAAAATGCCCGAGGTCAGGACACTTGGTATTGACAACCTGGCTCAGGTCCTGGCTGTGAAGCATCTTCCAGCTCTGCTCCACTGCCCCATCTGTGTGCCAGGGCTGGGAGGCCTGTCCCTATCACTACTGTGCCAGGCAACAGTTAAAAACTGGGGGATGCTTGGATCCTGACGCAGAGATCCTGCACATCTTGAATGCTTCTGAGGGACTCTGGCATAGACTTGACTGGGAAGAAATGACCTTGTGCTTCCAACTGCCTGTTTGAGGCATGATGCGGGTATCTCTCCCAAGCAGGGTTATAGAATCGGTGAGGTTGGAAGGGACCTTTAAGATCATCAAGTCCAACCATTAACCTACATGAAAAGAAAACACTTCTAAACCATGTCCCTCAGCATCACATCTACCCTTTTCTTAAACACCTCCAGGGATGGGGAATCCACCCCCTCCCTGGGCAGCCTCTTCCAATTTTAATAACCCTTTCAGTGAAAAAGTGTTTCCTGATATCCAATCTAAACCTGCCCTNCACCCAGGACCCGGCACTTGGCCTTGTTGAACCTCATGCCATTGGCCTCAGCCCATCGATCCAGCCTGTCCAGATCCCTCTGCAGAGCCAACCTACCCTCCAGCAGATCAACACTCCTGCCTGGTTTAGTGTCATCTGCAAATTTACTGAGGGTGCATTTGATCCCCTCGTCCAGATCATTGATAAAGATATTGAAGAGAACTGGCCCCAGCTCTGACCTCATAGCATCACCAGGTTGTTATGATGTGGTTAGTGTTGGCCTGTTCCTTGTAGTCTTCACCAGGAATGTGTTACAGAAAGGTGAAATACTGTGACAGACCTCACCACATCTGGAGCCAGATGTGCCCTGTGAAATCCACCATCTACCACAGCACCACTGAGCCAGAGGATTGTTGGGTGGGCATATGTCCCTGGACACCCCAAGGGGTGGATAAAGCTCAGCAGAGCTCGAGTGCTGAGGTGAACAAGTTGGTGGCTATGACATGCTGTGATCCTAGGCAAGAGCAGGCAATTAACCCAACACCTTTATTCCCGATTCCCTTCTCCTTCAGCCTCAGCATGAGCCCAGGACAAGATCAGGGAACATGCAAGCCATGGTCTGGAAGTCTTGCATGGTAACACACCTTTTCTTTTCTCTGCCTTGCAGGGGCTTGGAAGGACAACACTTCAGCCTCTCATGCACTCCGAGGATCTCTGCTCCCAACACTCACCTTCTCCCTGGGCAACATTTTGCCCACAGCACTTGCCTATACAGACTGTGCTTTAAATGGCAACGTTTCTTAGTGGAAACATAGTTCAGCAAAAACAGCCTTGTTGTTTCTCTAAGAGTCCAATAAAACCCACCAAAAGGTTGATTTCTTTCCCTCCTAGGATTTTCCATTGCTGGCTCTCCCATCAGGAGTTGCCAAAGGTAGTTTCCCAAGGCCAGCCCTTCCCAGCACACCACTTCATAGCATGTTTAATCAAACCCTACCAGCTACTCAAAAAAATCGGCCTCTCCCCACGAGATGAGGGAATTGGGGAGGAGAGGGGAACATCCCAACATGGGCCAGCAGCACTGCGTGGCTCACCTGGGAGGATTTGTATGTCCATGCACCAGGCACTGTGGGTGGAGGTGATCGGAGGGAATAAGGCAGGTTACAGTGTCACAAAAGCAGGAGAAAGCTGTTTCTTCTGGTGCCAGGAGGCAGGGATGTAACACAGAACCTGATACTCTTCTGTGCTGTGCTCAGGTGAATTTTAGCTCAAGATTTGGCACTAGAAGTCTCAGGCTCCCACCCTCAGCTCCAGAAAAAAAATCCAAAAAACAAACCTCCATGACCTGTCTTGTCTGCAGAGTACCAGAAGCAGCCCATGGCCATCGCCTCCTGCTTCTTTCCTCATGTTCAGCTTCAACCCAGGCAGTGCAGGTGCCTGGCTGAAAGCAGAGGCCAGGCTTTGGTACAGCTGCAAGTGCCACTGCTTTTCCCCCAGGCAGATCCCAGGCTGCTTGGATGCAGCTTAGCAGCTGGCAGCAACCAAGGGCAAAGAGGTACAAGGCCGGGACATGGGATGGTGATGGGCAAACCAGAATTGCCAGCACACAGAATAAAAGAGAGTGAAGAAAGCAAGGCGCCAGCTGCAAAGCTTGATCAAAGATCAGCAGAAATGCGCTCACTGCCAGCAAAGGAAACAGTCAGAGGAGACGCACCAGGCAGGAGAGGGCTTGGGTAGTTTGCTTCCAGCTTGCACTAAGGCAGATAGGGGTGAAAAAAAAGAAAAAAAAATTCAGTTATCCCTCAGCCTGAAGTAAATTACAAGACACATCCCTCAAGCGCACAAGGTGAAGCTCTTGATCAGACAAGAAACGCTGGCACGTAATTCCCCCTGATATTGCCTGATTTGAATTTTAGTACTTGTGAAGGATGCATGACTGACAGCTCTGCAAACTGCAGGTATCTGTTCCCATGCAGAAGGAGCAGAGCACACAGCCCCTGGCACGAGCAACCCCACACTGGCTCTGCTACTGGCCAGAGCCACAGGAAGAGGCTGCACATCTAGGGATGGAGGACAGAGCTCACCCCCTGCTCCGTCCAGTCCTCGCACACCCCACCAGAGATTGGCACACAGGGGCCAGCTAGTGACTTATGGGGACAGTCGCCTGCCCCATATGAGACAGGCAGAAATAGATTTGCCACTAGAAATATAATATCTCCTGGGGTTGTAAGTCACATCCTCATCCCCACACACCAGCACAGATTCTGCCTGTTTCTGACACCTCCCCACACCAAGAGCTGGGCAGGAGCTGTGGAGGCAGAGGGGAGTGTGTCTTCAAACATTGGCCCAGTACCAAAGAAATAGTCTCTTAAACGTTCATCCTCCCTTAGCACCTCACTGCTGCAAGGATCCACCATGGGGTCTACCAACAGCTAAACCCACCAGGAAACCCTACACCATCACAGCCTCTGCACACTTGTATGACAGCAGCATCTCATTTTGGATGACAACCCCCAATGCACCTATACAAAGCATCAGGCTGTTTATCTTGTATGCGATACATGTGACATTGCTGTACCACGATACAGCATTTGCCCTGGGAATAGTTTGCGTACCATCAACATTCAATATCAATGGTAAAAGAGAAAAAAAAATCAAATCAGACTTTGATCTAGTAAGCACACATCATATTAAAAGCAAAGAAGCAATTGCACCTGATTAGATGCAAATGGAAATACACTAAACCCTCAGCTAATGTACTCAAGCAGAGATCTGTTGACTTGTGTAACCAAAGTTCATTTAATTGCTCACTTCTTCCAGTTAATACACGCAGTTCTAACTCATCTGCTGTGCTGCATAACAAATTGAAACTCTCGCTTTTTCAGCAAGGACAACAGGATCCACTCCAAAACCAAACCACAACAGAGATTGTTTTAAGGAATTGTGAAGGTAACCTTGGCAAGAGAAGCCGACTATTGAAGCTGGTCCAACTCCAGGACTATTGCAAGCATCAGGAATTAGCAAACAGCTCACCACTAAGCAAATAAAGCAGTGCAAGGCTGTTAAAGAAGGCTGGTCTGAGACATTTCAGGTCTGCCTGTCTTTTTCTTCTACAGCATCTGAATCAGCAAGGGACTTGGCCATTTCTGGAAGACTTGTGTACACTCAGTTAAAATACAGCTTCAGTGATGAGTTTTCCTAACCTGCCAAGAGGGAATACATCTGAATGATAACACAGAACTTGCAGGGGATGAGGCAGCTCAAACAGGGACTTGGAAGCAAGAACATTTATTAGCCAGCCAGTGTCCAGAGTTTGCCCAGTCTGTCAGCCACACCACGTGCCTTCGCACACCCTTCGTCAAAAGGGGCTGCAGAAAGGCACAGCCTTTGCAGAGGAAGCACAAGCAATTCTGAGGGTGTTCACAAATCTGCAAGTTACTACACTTTGGGTGAGACACAGTAACTGAGCATGTGTTTGCTCTTAGCCTGCCTTGATTGCAAAGTAAAACAGGTTTATTTAAACTGCTGCTTCAGGCACCTTTTCATTTGAAGTGACAAAGACTGTTTAAGCAAATACATTTTACTCTGCAGTTGAAGCCAGCTGACAACATACCTGTGGTCAATTCCTGCAATTCAGCTGCTATTGGATAGCTTCTGGCACATCCATTCTGATCACAAAAATGTCAAAGCAGTCCTAGAAAATTATGCTTTCCCACAGAAGATAGGCACAGCACTTGAAATATATTTTTTTAAAAAAAAAAAACAAACCCAAAACATGCATTTTTCCTCCAGAAATACTCTGTACTCAGAATAAAATTTCAGGGTGTTCTGTGAAGGGGAGATAGGAGCAGATGTTGATGAGTTTCTTTATAATTTTTTTGGTAGGGAAAAATGGTTAATCACCTGCATTCCAGTGCTGATCCCAAATACACCACTCCCTTACTATTTTTCTCACCCTACATCTCTCAATGAGGTTGAGCTATCAGTGTGTTTTGCCACTACACAAACACCTTGTTTCTACAGGGACACTCAGAGAATTAAGAGAGATTAAGTGAAGTATGTATTTGCAACTTCTGTTTAAGTGCATTCAAACCTCATGTAGAGATTCTCATTTCAGATTAAAATGGCTTTCAATTACTGCTTAGTCTTCTGCCAAGAAAGAACCCTGAGAAATGGCTCTTGCTGTGAAGAACTTTAAAGCTTAAATAGTCAAAGCTGTCTGAAAGCATAGTTATATCCACTTCACACCTGGGCAGATTAAAGTGCTCACCAAGTAAGGGAGGCTCCTGGAGCCTTGGAGGGGAATTCAGATCTGCCAAGACCCAGCCTGCAAAAATAACATCCTTCAAAACCACCTTTGCACCCCTTTTTCTCTCTGGATATTAGGTAAGCAGAACAGCCCATAAAAAACCCAATAATAATAAAGAGAGAGAAAATACTGACAATATCTGCAAAACAATATAGAATAGTAAAAATAAAATGGCTGGTCTGGGATTCACAGAAAGCCCGCAAGACGACTTCCCTTCAAGCCAGCAAAGGACATGCAACCAGAAAATTCACTGTTAGGAGAAAGCTCTGCCCAGTCATGACAAAGCCAGCCTTTCATTTTCTATAGAGGATGGAGTCCCTCCTTGAAAGCACTCAGGCTGTAAGACAAGAAGCATCCCAAACAGAAAATCCACCGATACACCCTGATTATGAAACAGTTTGCCCATGACTTACAGATTTGGGTTCATCCTTGCCCTCTGCAGAAGACGTGAGCACCATACAAGCCAAGGCAGTAGAGAAACTAAGACCCTCCCTGCAGCAAGTAGAGCAGGAGCTATTGGATGCACAAAGGCACTGGTAATACCAATTCCTCTTGAAAACCAGGCTAAAACCATCTCTGTGGTAGTGCCCTTTGTAATGCTGGAGCCTTGGCTGACAGCAGCCAACCCACAAATGGCCAGTGCTGATGCTGCGCCTCCCAGCCTTGCTATTAGATGCAATTGCCTAAGAAGCATGCTGTTTCTAGCCAAAGTAGAGCACAAGAACAAAGCTTACCTTTGCCTCCGTTTCAGAGCAGCCTTATAGAATCTATCGCTTGATCCCTACCACCCCATAACATCCCCTTCACCCCGGGGTGGGGGGGGGGGAAATCAGTGCCACTTCACCTCCCAGGCATTCTGTTTGTTGTCACTTGCTACCCAACTGACACCCAGACGGGACGCCCACTTCCCAGGCTGCATCATGAGACAGCCATAATGTAGCTCCTACCATAGGGATGGCCACGTTACAATAGCTGCTCAATACTTGGAGACTCCTGTTCAACCTGTTTACATCAGGGTGACACAAGGGCAAGACAGCAGCTCTACCTCCAAGCTGCCTTGCTCCTGCAGCCATCTGCACAGACCCTGTTGCTGAAGGCAGAGCTGGCCCCAAGAGAAATCTCAGTGTCACACACTCCTCAGCAGAGAGGTAGCAAAGGGCAGGGAGGATCTCAGCAGGTTTGGAGCCTGTTCCAGCCCCAGAGCTTCATTCCCAAAGCCTTTCTCATACAGTCTTGTCTGAGTGGCTCTATATACACCTGGGATGAAGTATATAAACGCACTGAGATCAGAAGAGGGATTAAAAAACATACAGGTTCAATGAACTTACATCAGTACTCCAATTCAGGGAGAAAGCAAGCTAAAGGGTAGGGCTGAGCAGAGGAGCAGGTCAGCTACGTTTAGCACGTCCTGCAGACCCTGCCCTGCTCCCTCACACCCATGTGCACAACAGGCAGAGCTTCGCCTTCCCCTTGGCAAATAAAGCTCCTCAAGCAAGGCCAGAGGATGAGATCCTGACATCTTTCTGTACACATAACAGCATAAGTAGTGCATCTGTGTGGGGATGTTTAAAAAGCACCCAAGCAGGGAACAGGAAGAGCATCAAAATCAAGCTCCTGCTTTTAGAAACACACTAAAAATATACTCTGCTAGAGGAGATGGCACAGCAGCTAAACCACCTGCTAGGAAAATAACACTCAACTGCTAAAGTGCCTAAATACAAACATACATGATTTAGAGACTCTAATTTGGGTAAAGATAGTTGGGACAGGCCCACTTTCAGGAAGCATCATTAACACTTCAGAGATGGCAGGCACTGGTTTTGCTGCTTGCTTCTCCTTTTCACTCTCCTGCTAACTTTACCCTCTGGTAACTTCACATGGGGGACAGGGAATAAATCAAGGGTCCATTTCTCTCTGCTCTTTCTTGCAGCTTATTTAGGGCACAACAGTTTTACCATAACACAAGGATATGAAACAGCAGCACTATGGACTCACACAGTTGCTGGGAACCCACCTGCTGACAGTGCTCTGGGATGCACAGCCAAGCACATCCATAGTGGTTCTTCATCTGCAGGAGCCATAGGGGAAACCTATTCTCTTGTTCACCTGAGCTCTCAACAGCTGAAGCTCCCTTTCCTGTATAATCTATTCTTCTTCATTCTGTACCAGCTATGCTCTTTTAAAGCACTTCAAAGATAGCACTAATGTTGTTCTTTAGTCCTACTATCAGGGTGCAGCACTCTCCTGCAGCCCTGAGCTCCTTAAAGGGAGCCCCTGGGCTCAGGTGGAGCTGGTCAGGGTGATTAAGGCCTATCAGTGCCCCAGGGCCCAGCACCCGCTGCTCTGTAGATGCCAAGTACTCACCTGTCCCTCCTGCCTCCCCAGCCTGCCTGGGGCTTGTCGCTCCCAACACATCAAATCTGAGCTGTGGCCTGGGTTTTCCCTGCTGTCGACTCACAGGGTTCCCAGATTTACAGCGGCAGGACATGGTACTGGGTGTGTAGTGAGCGCTCACTAACCGAGTGTAAATTAAGGGTGGGATTCTTCTGCTGTTGTCGTTGTTCTGGTGGTGATAGGGTTAATCCTCCCTAGGCTCCGGCAGGGACACAGCTATTCCATTCCACCTGAGCCATGCCTATGCTGAGCTGTTGGGTGAGGGGGTAGGAAGTAGCTGCTTGGAGCAGGCTGGGGCATCCCGGATCCGGTCAGTGAGCGGCAATTCCGTGATGATGTTTGTATATCCCTCTATCTGAGTTATTGTTGTTGTTTTCTTGTTCCCTTTTGCTGTTCTGTTAAACTGCCTTTGTCTCAACCCATGAGTTTTGCCTTTTTCTTCCGATTCTTTCCTGTGTTGTGAGAGCTTGAGAGAGCGGCACCTGGTCCTTTGTCGCTGTCTGAGGCCACACCAGGACAGCCTTGTGCCCTGGGAGCTGCCAGGCTGCCCCACAAGGGTCGGGCTCCCGCCTTTGAACTTGGTAATTCAGTGTCTTGTTTGTGCCCTGCTCGTACAATATGCTGAGTACAGACCTCCTAGACAAGATCAGAGCTTAATTCAGATAGGAAGTTTTATTATCTACATATTTAAAGGCCTCTGAAAATGAACACTGTTACGCACTTTGCTGACTGAAAAAGACTCCAGGATAGATATACTGTGCGAGCTACTACAGCTCCAATCCGAACCAATTAAAGTGAAGAAAGATTTCTTCTAACTTAAGTGCCATGGCTCATAGCCCTTCACCTCCATCTTTTCACGTATCTTTACAGGAACAAGCAGTTAAAGATACACTTGATACTTCTAGGCTTACATCTTGCACAGACTGTAATTCAATTAACATTATTCTGCAACAGAACTTGGAGAAGCACTTCAGAGCTGCTGCTCACAATGCAACCGAAGCAACTGAACAAATGATACTCTCATTAGCGCTCTGCCTTTCCCTGCTGTGCAAGCCAAATCCTTGAACACGAAAACCACCTCAGCATCAGCTGGGTTCACAGACATACAGAGCAATTTTTCAAGCTCCCTGACTTTTATAGACTGGGGTGGTGAGGGATTTGGTGTGCTTTAATCCCTTATATTATGTGAACTCAGAAATGGTTTTGACTCTCTAGCACTATAAATTAAGCTGGCTGCAGTTATTCTATTCCTGATTATGCTGAAAGTTACTGGCAATAATTTGATGATGGTATTTTCTTGCCTATTTTTTTTTTCTTTTTTTCCAAATTAGCCTCTGAATTTAGTTTCCCTGGTAGTAAGTAAATAACACAATAAAACTGGAGATAGTAGCCAACACATTCACATCTGGATGCCTGAAATTATAGGTGAACACAGTAAAAGCTGCTGTACTTTGTAGGTGGAATTCACTGCACTCACTTCCCAGCCCTTCAGACTGGAAGAACATGTTGTATTAGAAAATCACAATTTTTTGCACTCCTCTATGTTTTTTTTAATCCAGAAGACTTTTTAGACATGAGTGAATTGAGCTTTGCAAGTCATTAGACAAATACTATCCCACCCCTTTTAGAGGCTGAAAAACTCAGCTCAAGAATCATTTAGGGATGGAGCTTCTTACCCTGAAAATAGTCCAATCCCTGCAATGCAATCTACTATTAAGTATACCTAAAGATGGAAAAGAATCCGCTTTATTAGTGCATTAATAAATATATGCAATTAGGGAACAGAGTCCATCTGCTTGGCTTCCCTTCCTTTGCTCTGCCCACTGTAACACCTTGTCTCCTAAAGCCTGATAACAGAGGGAAAGATGTACACAGTCTTGGATTACCACTGGATTATGCTAAGGAGTACACTGTACAGTTCAGAGTGGAATAAATAAGTTGCTTCTCTACAGTGTGATGGTATTCTGTGAGTCTAACTGTGTCTCTCCTTCATGTGAATTAATAAGTGTGACTTTGATAATTTATTTCCACATAAATTACTTCCCAGTATCAGTAAGCACAGCAGAGTCCAGCTCCAGGCTGGATATTTAGGACCTTAACAAATACTGGTTTTTAAAAGCTTCAGTAAAACTTACTCGAGATCCTATCAAACTCAAGTGTCCATGTCAGTTATTCTCAATTATTCTAACTATAAGGACATGTCAGGTACACAAAAGACATGATTCAAACAGCATGACTGCCCTAAAATGATAACTTTAGCATAATGCACTTGACAGTGAATAAGCAATAATAACTATTTTGGGAACAAAAGTCAAAAAACAATGGATCTGATGACTAAGTGTTCTAGTCCCCACTGTAAAAGCAAAGTAGATCCCTGTCACATTTAAATTGATTCCTTTGAATTAAACACTTCCATTAAAAGTTTCCCATAGTAGCTTTAATATTTAATTATGTATTCCACCAAAGGAAAGAACAAAATCTTTGCAAAGGGGTTTTTTTTCTGCGTGTGAAATATTTATCAGCACATCTCTTTGGACAAGTATTTTTATCCCCCAGGCTGGGAAAAAGCTTCCATGTACAAATCAGTTTCAAAGCATTTTATTTTATAGCTTGAAAGTTTTCTATACTTCAGCACCTCATGCCGTGACTTTGTTATTTCACTTGTTAATGAATGGTAATTAAATCTCTTTTGGCTGAAAAGGTTGGAAGGCTCCCGCTGTATTACAAAAACAATTTCTGAAAGTTACAAAAATGCCCAAGTGTCTAGAAATTAAAGAGTAAAGTTTGCCATGTTTTGAGTCCAAGTTTGAATCGCTTGGAAGGATTTATGTGGGAGAACAGTATGTCCCAGTCAGTGTGTACAGTCTCCCCAGTTGAACAGACGTAATTGTGTCACTTTCTGTCTACCAGAGTAAACAGAATCGCATTCTTAATAACGCACGTTGTGGCCACAAACTTCCTTGATCTTAATAANCTGATAACAGAGGGAAAGATGTACACAGTCTTGGATTACCACTGGATTATGCTAAGGAGTACACTGTACAGTTCAGAGTGGAATAAATAAGTTGCTTCTCTACAGTGTGATGGTATTCTGTGAGTCTAACTGTGTCTCTCCTTCATGTGAATTAATAAGTGTGACTTTGATAATTTATTTCCACATAAATTACTTCCCAGTATCAGTAAGCACAGCAGAGTCCAGCTCCAGGCTGGATATTTAGGACCTTAACAAATACTGGTTTTTAAAAGCTTCAGTAAAACTTACTCGAGATCCTATCAAACTCAAGTGTCCATGTCAGTTATTCTCAATTATTCTAACTATAAGGACATGTCAGGTACACAAAAGACATGATTCAAACAGCATGACTGCCCTAAAATGATAACTTTAGCATAATGCACTTGACAGTGAATAAGCAATAATAACTATTTTGGGAACAAAAGTCAAAAAACAATGGATCTGATGACTAAGTGTTCTAGTCCCCACTGTAAAAGCAAAGTAGATCCCTGTCACATTTAAATTGATTCCTTTGAATTAAACACTTCCATTAAAAGTTTCCCATAGTAGCTTTAATATTTAATTATGTATTCCACCAAAGGAAAGAACAAAATCTTTGCAAAGGGGTTTTTTTTCTGCGTGTGAAATATTTATCAGCACATCTCTTTGGACAAGTATTTTTATCCCC
The DNA here is from genome assembly GCA_013400135.1 of Rhinoptilus africanus. Taxonomy (NCBI): domain Eukaryota; kingdom Metazoa; phylum Chordata; class Aves; order Charadriiformes; family Glareolidae; genus Rhinoptilus; species Rhinoptilus africanus. Next base: position 593,848 of record VXBO01000520.1, read on the forward strand.
CAGGCTGGGAAAAAGCTTCCATGTACAAATCAGTTTCAAAGCATTTTATTTTATAGCTTGAAAGTTTTCTATACTTCAGCACCTCATGCCGTGACTTTGTTATTTCACTTGTTAATGAATGGTAATTAAATCTCTTTTGGCTGAAAAGGTTGGAAGGCTCCCGCTGTATTACAAAAACAATTTCTGAAAGTTACAAAAATGCCCAAGTGTCTAGAAATTAAAGAGTAAAGTTTGCCATGTTTTGAGTCCAAGTTTGAATCGCTTGGAAGGATTTATGTGGGAGAACAGTATGTCCCAGTCAGTGTGTACAGTCTCCCCAGTTGAACAGACGTAATTGTGTCACTTTCTGTCTACCAGAGTAAACAGAATCGCATTCTTAATAACGCACGTTGTGGCCACAAACTTCCTTGATCTTAATAACAACTGTAGCAAACACTGCATAAGCCCTATTATAGACTACCTGCACTAAGAATTGCTACATGTGTACATCTAAGTAAAGACATGTAATTTTGCATTTGCTCAGTAGGGCTTGAAACAGCAGCCTATTAATTTTTCTGCTTTTCTGTTTTCTCATTTCTTTCAGGTGCTTCGAGTCAGAAGATAAATGGAGGGAGTGCTTACAACAGAGGTAGGTAAAGGGGAAATAACTACATATTAAGGCATTTTGTGGTGTTACAGAGCTAAAAAGAGGCACAGTATTGAATAAGAAATATCTGCATGGTCTCCACTATTCAGTTACACCAGTGCAGACTTTTGCTGGCATCATATGGGCAGATTTGGTCCACAGTTTGTAAACCAAAACTACATTAATTCTATTATAAAATGCCTTTAGCTGAAGGCAATACAGTGATTTCAGAGGGAAAGTTAATTCAGAATGTCTTTTAAAGTTACAGTTTCTAAAAAAACCCAGCACAAATATACTTTAGCAAGAGACTGGGAACAGGCATGTGATGAGTCCATTCCTAAGCTGTAACTTTGGGAAGGGGTCTGCTGAGAGCAAAGCCCCCTTCGGTGAAGCAAGGAATATCAGACCTGTGGCATGGAAACTCAGGCTCCGTATCAGTCAAGAATTGCTTCTTCTCCCTTTAAATGGAAACAAAGAAAAGGAAAATACATATTTCATTCTGCAGCCCAGTGGTGTTTGCAAACTAAGAAAATCTGTGTCCTCCAAAGTTTCTTTGATGCTATCACATATCAAGAAATCATTAAAAAAATGTTGATTAAAGCCTGTTAGGCTAAAACACCAAGACTAGGTGTCTGTTTGCATCTAATTACAAGCCTACTGATTTTTTTTTTGAATTATTAAAAATCAGAAATAAATGATCTCTCTTCATGCTACTCCCCAAAATGGTCAGAGCACCTCATTAGAGCAAGTTTGTACATGAGCTCTGTGACTTCAGATTTCTAATCACTATTCCATTCTAGCAAGTATGTGCCTGTTTTCAAACAAACAGCTACATTCATCAAAGGCGCAACAGGGAGATATTTTTTCTTTGTTGAATTTTAATGAACAAATAGTGTTACCTGTCTTCACATTTTAACAAAGTTCTAGTGATAATTACCCTGCCTGTGACATTTGCAGAAAACTAAGTGTGCAGTGTGTGCAGTCATAGCCCCAGGAAGTTGCTCCATCTGAGGATCCAAGAGGGCTTGAATTTGATGGCCTTAACAGGAGGGAACAAGGTTTAGCTGGTTGCACTCTTATGAGGTTGGGGAAGTAAGCACAGCAAAACAAATACAAAGGGCAGTATTTGAAACTGACTGTGAAGTTCCTGGAGGTTTCAGAGAAAGGTCCTGAGATATTTAAAATTAACCAAGTGGAGCTTTATGAAGTTTATCATAACAGCAGAGGTCTCAAGGCTTTATAAAGAAATTCAGTGCCATTACTTTTATTTTACAGTCATTGAGACTGAGACACAAACGTGAGTGCAAACACGCTTTTGCAAAAGGTAGCCTTGTCACATTAGTGCCCTTTTCTCAGTCCCTAGTAAGGGAAAAGAAAACACTTTCTGGAATTAATACTTTTCTCTTTGTCCCTAAATAACTGTGTTGGGAGAGGAGGAAGTTCAGAGAAACCCTGTAGGATGACTAGTTATGCTTCTTTTTCCAAATTTAATCATATGGAGGTGGCAGAATAGGCAAAAGATGGCACAGATGAACGTAAAAGTGAAAACCGTTTATAACTGGTTTTAATTGTATCAATGTGGTACTAATAGATGTGCCAGCTGATAGCACTAAAAACTAACATGCTATATTTAGATGGCTCATCCAATCTCACTATTGGGCTTCTAACTTTGGGGAGAGAAAATGATCCAGAGTCCATGCTCATTCTTCCTTCATGCTCCCATGGAGACAGCCAACAGATGTGCTCATCAGTATGGAAAAAATCTATGCAGCTGAATACTATAATATATTATGCAGAATTAATGTGCAAGCAGACACGTGCAAAAGCTCACAGTTACTACTGACACCCCTCAGTGCAGTTATTTACATATATAGGACTGCAGGATCAGGTCGCTGGTGTGGATTTAAGCTTTGTATTTTCTCACCAAGCCTTATCCAGATCAAACAAGAACCCTGGTGCTAGAAACAACTAGCAAAAGTAGTGAAGCAGAACGGGTGGAAGAAGCAGAAGGAGAGAATGGGAAGAATGAGAAAAGGAAAGCCTAAGACATCTGTGAAGGACAACATTCAGAATTAGAGAGCAGAAAAAGAGGATTTGAAATTCACAAGCAAAATCTTAAACATTGGATTTTCCACTTGAACACAAAACAAAGCTAAATTCCTGTTGTACTCATTATATTCCTTCAGCATCCCATAGAAAGCTGCATTAGTTCAGTATCAAGACTTTAAATCACAAACCAGAACAGTCTTGTGCAAATCAATAAAAGCTTTAGATGATACCTTTGTGTGAGGTTATCTCAGAGTATTAATTCTCTTTCATACCAAGGTAGTCAATAATGCTATTAATGCTATTGTCCTGACAGGATCCTCTTTTTATTAGCAAAACCAGCCACATTTATTTCAGACATGATGTTAACATTAGCCAGCATGATAGAGATCAAGTCAGTCATTTTGTATCAGCTGGCATTTAAAGCAACCTGAGACTATACAAATTAAATGGCCATGACTCTGGCTGGCATCTACACACCAGGCAGTGCCTGTCCAGCCCAGTCCAAGCATGGAATGGCTGTACATCAGGGGTGAAAGACTCCTTGGGGAAGGATCTATTGCAGAAAGCAAAAGACCTATCACACACAATTGGTAGTTTGGAGAAGGAAGGCTGCACAACAAGGTTGTTTCCTTTGCTCTGCTGCTGAGCAACTCAAGTGCAGTCTAGAGATTACAAAAGCTGCAGTTATCCAGGACTGATATGCCCAGTCATGCCTTGCGGCATGCATATCCTTCAAAGTAGGACGTGGTCCAACAGATTTGACTGGGGAACAAATCAACGAGGGCCAGAGAAGAGCAAACGAGCACCTGGCCACAAAGACAATCGCAATTCAGGGCTGACAGCACAGGGCTGGTATCTTCTGAGCCTGAGGTGTGAGCAATGAGATACCACCATCCTGCAGAAGCACCGCTAACAGCATCTGAATGTACTTCCAAAACTCAGATGTCACAAAGATACCATGCTCATCCATCTACAGTCATGCCTGCCCGTGAGAACAACAACCTGACAAGCTGCAGTAATGGCAGCTACCTATCCTGAACCTATAAACATTGTAATGAGTCTGGCACTATTTGAATTGCACCATGAAATTCCATTCACTTGTGTATGATTAACAGACCCAAGTTCAGTCACGATCACCTTTCCCAATATTTTTGTTTTCTTTATAGTAGTTATGCCCCTAAAAAGTTGGGTTTTTTCAATAGTTATGACAGGAATTAATTCAAGGTATGGTGTAACAACAGAACATGGGTGAATTTCTTCTCATCTGATGAACAGAAAGAAACATGATGCCGAAGTCCAAAATGGAAACATTAAAACTATTGTGAAGAGGATACTTAGCTGCTCAAAATGGATTATCAGGCACTATGGAACGCTCACATATTGATCCTAAAGCTCCAGGAAGGCCACTAGCACTGCACAATTGTTGCTAATTCCAAACATTAAAGTAACGTTATGCAATTTGCAGATGGACAAAAGTCACTGTTTATCACTGTCTATTTTGCTAATTTAGTCATCAAAACTGTCTGCTGGATGAAATATGATTAAGGAAGAAATAGATACAGGCAGCTTTGAATTATTTTCAGCAACATAGAGAATTGTTTGCTTTAGCGCATGAGGAAGGGACTGGCTGAGGATGGAAGGGTGGAAAGACAGAAGGCATACACAGAAAGACTTGGTAACAGATTATGTCATCTGACTGCGGAAATCTAAGAAACTTCTCTTTAAAAGTAAAGTCCAATAACTCCATTTTCAGAACTGACTAATAGTTTTGGTGTCCCAGCTCTGAGATTCATTATGAGAATGGTGTCATCTCTCAGCCTCTGCAAATTAGCTCATTTTAATGGTCCAGAAATTGGGCGACTAAGATCCTAGTCATTTTCTTTTAATCAAGAGGAGCAGCTGAATGCTCAGTTGTGTACTGGCAGGGAGATGCCATGAAACTGCTACACCTACTACGTTTTGGAAACAGTAACTTTGTCCTTACACCAGGATTATGTAGTTGCCACTTGAAGAAAGGTTGTTCCCCATATTAGATGCTGTTTCATTACATTTATAACTTTTAAAATACGTTGAGGTCCTCATAATGCTTGAGGATCTCTCATTCAGTGTGAGAGACACTAAGCTGTATCCTCTGGGCAACATCTCATTGGTATGAATAATTTAACTGGACTACAGAACATGTCCACAACATCTCTGCTGGATGTTCTTGTCCTGGCTATAGATCATGGTAAGTCTAGACTGGACTGAAGTAATATGAAGGATAACATTCAGGAAAATTGGGCAGCAAGATTGTATCTTCTTAGTCAAATTTGGCCACGTTCTGACCAAAAGGGTAAAGCAGGGTCTAAAAAAAAATCTGGTTTATGCAGAAAGTTGTGTAGACAAAACTGTTATTTTTCCATACTTGGTCTGTTGTTCCTTGCGCTTCTGAGCCAGATATTTCTTTTTCACATTCAGAAGCTCGTTGGCAAGTCTTTCAATTTCATATTTGTATTCTTGGCTCTGTGATTCATACATATTCAATTCTGAGGACAAAACCTAATAAACAAAAGGCAAAAAGCAGAAACCAGAGATGTTAGTTAACTAACATAAGTTAGTACATTTACAAGCACTTTTTCCTTTCAGATTTGATAAGATCACCATTTTCCACCACATCTCGTTTTCTATCAAGATGTTTCTTTTGATCATTTCTACTCAGCTAAGGACAATTTAGGCTATGCCATTTAACTACAATAAAACATGTAAAATATGCCCCAAGCGTTATGGGAATGGTATTAATATATACATTAGCTTTTAATGTTCTGTGACACAAATCTGGGTGGAAATGCAAAATGAACACCTTAAAAAATAATAAAGCAGGTATTTATTTAATAATAATGGGGTTTATTCACAGGGATCCACTTTGATACATGAAGTAATTAAATCTACACAGGCAAAGTAGTACCAGGCAGTGTAAATATGAATACAATACTGCTTTCATGTGAATCAATAAACTTTAAAAAAGTAGGAGCATGAATAGTGTGTTTTCCTTCTTTAAGGAGAATAGCTTGACCGGGCACCACAAAATGGTATGCACGCCAGTACAGCATACTGTGCCTGAAATACACAGCAGCAATTGACTGCATTAAGGGCAAATGGGAACCGTATGGAAAACTTCAAACCACATTCAGTTTAGCTAAACTTTGGCTTCTATTTTACATTTTCTACATTGTTTTTCTTCTCTGTGGAAAGCTAAGATTTGCATAACAGCCTCTTTGTTTCCTAAGGGCCCATCTGCTCCTGCATTTTTTTCCTTGTGGTTAGTATAGACGTGATTATGATGCAGTGAACAGGGGATGATGACTTCAACAGACAGAGGAGCTGTAGAAGTAGATGAGCTCCTGGGGAGACTGATCTTTTATGCAGGCAAGAACAAGAGAAGATCAGCTTATTCTATCACAGAATCACTTTTTTATATCATGCTTTCAGAGTTTCCCACAAGATTCCTTCAGAACCAGGAAATCCTCCCTTCTAGTGACAAGGGGTTAAGACAGGTTACTCCTGTCATCCCTATAAAAGTTGCAAGTCTAATATAACAATAATTTAAGACTGGATTCTCAATATATTCCCACTAGTTTGTTAAAAAGAAAATAAAATTACTTTGATTTGCTTGGGAAGGAAAGGGGAGAGGAGGGGAGGGGAATAAGCTTAATGTAAAACTGACAGTGTCCCAGAATGCTCATGCACAAAAAGCATTTACAGCATTATGCTGCACACTCATATTCTAATGAGACTTTTCCTCTATTTTAATGAAACAAACTAGCATAATGTGAAAAAAATACTTCTGCTGCTTTTGGTTCTTCCCTGGGGAGAACCAAATAACCAAAATAACCTTATTTTCCTGATCTAATATACTAAGGCATGGACACTGTTCATCAAAAATCTTCTTGAAGCCTTGCTCCTCAGGATCGCAGCTGGAGGTGTTCTGCAAGCATGGCAGCCCCTCAGCCAGAGACAGAGGGCATCTCTTACTTTCAGCTGTTTAATCTTCTGTCGGAGGCTGTGCCGGTAGAGCTGCAACTGTTCCACAGCTTCAGGCCCAGGCTGCTGGGCCAAGATGTACCTCAGTTCCACATACAGTTTCTCCTTTTCATAATAAAAAGATAAGAATAAGCGCTTATAAAACTACTATAGCAGCAGCACAACATGTGATGAAACAACCTTACTGAAAAATGCAATTCAGTCAGGAAGATATTTGCAGAAAAAAATCTGCCTGTCTGTCAGTCTTTCCTCACCACCCATAAGGTATTTAAAGTTGTGATAGCAGTGGGAAAGCTCATTAAAAGAAATATCCAGGTACTTTGAACCGCGAATGAAATACTCCTAAACACTGTCATCAGTGAGCACATTCTACCACAGAGAATATAAAAGAGTCACTGGAAGTGTATCCAGGGGTGGGAAATTAATTACTAGTAACTGTGCTTATTGAACTCTTCCTTCTTATGATTCACATTGCCTCACAGTAAGGATTATAGCTTCACCCAACAGGATGTGAGCAGGCTGTAGAAATGTTAGGGAAGGACTGTACAAAAGAATAACTTCTTCTTCCAAAGAAAATCCTGCAAAGCACAGGTACATACACACACACATAAAGATATATATACACACACATATATATAACCTCTCAGTTTAACTGCAAGGGCCCTGGGAAAGGGAAAGAAAGTATAAACAGCAACAACTATGATTCGCACAATTACCACAAAGTAATTTTTCTTTGTCATGTCTCTTCTCATTCTTTATGTTGGAACAGTATACTTGTGGGAATAGGATATAGCCATGCCTGAACAGAAAACACACCAAGGACCCACTTACAGCTTTCTGTACTGAAATGCTGCTTTCAACTGCGTTTTGAGGCTGTACTTCTTTTTAGTCTGAGGAATAAAGCTCTGGACAAAGCCACCTTCATAGCTTTGCACATTACAATTTTTTTAGTATCTACCCAGTCAGACTAAGATTATTGTTATTTAACATTATTTAGCAAGATCCCATCCTTGTCTGGTACTTGGAGAGCTGGAATTAAAAAGGAGTGTTATTTGACTGGAAGTCAGAGTAGCACACACAAGAATTAACTGAAGAAGACAAAAATGCCAAGTAGGAGGTAGAATAGGTAATTATTTACATTGCCTTTGACAAAATTCCTTTTTGTTGTCTTTTTTATAAGCTCTATCTACAACTCTTTACCACAGAATTATTCCACAGATGTGGGAAATGGTGCCATCACATCACCTAGGAAAGCTACATTTGGCCTGGTTGAGCCAGGATTTTCAAAAGCGGCTTGTTATTTTGAAGGTGTAAAATTCTATGTGTCCAGTCTTTAAGAGCATAAGGAGATCTCAGCATTTTCTGAAAATCATACACTATAATGGTCACATACTGTGATCCAAAAATGGAAGTATTTCAAATCATAAATTGCTTTTGCAAGCATTGCCCTAAAATTTTAAATATTACTGAGGAAGAGCTCCGTATAAATGAAGCTGTTTGCAGTTTATCTCTGGAAAATTCAAAACCTCCTGAGACTCAGACTGGAGTTTGCATAGTGGCAAAAATTAGATTGAGAATTCATTCTCAGTAGAGAGTTGTTATGTCATTACAAGTGGTTTCCACTACCACCTTTTCCTCCTGAGGAAGCAAGATTTTACTGCAAGCTAAAAACAACAGCAAAAGAAAAATATGCCTTGTCAAAATCTGTCTGGTCAGTATTAACATTCCACCCCTGAATGTATCACAGATTTGTATTTTGTAAGAGCATAACGGTAATTTGGATAAATATGGAGCAGTTGATGGATTGAAGGTTTTATGTGCAATTGTTTTCCAATTTATTTCTCTCCTAACCCTCTACAATGGCCAACCAAGCTCTTCTAACTTTGTGCAATGGTGTGTATAATAACCCCACTTAGAGACAAAGCGTGCAATTCTATTATAAGAAGAATCTATCTTATGCAACAGAGACTTGTTATCTGTCCGATGTATATTGTCTCCATAATCCAACAGAGGCAGAACCAGCTGTCTTATAATGCATATCCTGTCCTTCCTTGCTAAGCACTGTCCATCTCTTTTACATCTAGTCAATTAATTTGTCATTGGGTTAGAAGCACCATATGTCAGCAAAACATTAAAAGAAAATTCTGGATACATCTTTTCTCGTCAGCAGTCAACATATTCACAAGTTAGCATTTCTATAATTTCTGACATTTTACTGCAGGATGCAAAAAAAAAAATAAATAATCATTTAATTTCAATTAATTTTAAAATAGCAACCACCAGAGTAAATCTAAGTCAGTCACAAGGTACATGTGGTACTACCACCAAAACCGCATTGCAGGTACTTTTACCTCTATATGTAAGAAATAAGGAAAGCCCAGGGAAAAAAAATTGGCACAGAATAATAAAGAAAAATTTTGGCTTCTACAATATTCTAGCTATATTCAAAGGACAGACAAGCTGTGCAATGTGTATTACATGCAGATATCTTATGAATAGCCAGTTATCAGATACAGACAGCAGAGAACATGTAGAAAGACCTGTAGGGTTGTGTGATGTGTGAGTTGTATTCTAAGTAGCTTTCAGTTGTAGTGCATAAATTGATACACCTACAAGACAGACCTATGTTGCTTTTTTGTTTTGGAAACAAGTAAAATGCATGTGCATTCCTTAAAATGTCTGAGACCCCAATGGGTCCAGATGGAGAGAAGGTATCCTGACATTGGCAAGAAAATAAGTTAGCAATGATGATCAACGGTGTAGCAGTAATTCGAAAACAAGAGGGTATGCTGGTCTGTTGGGTACCTATTGGAAGTCAGTTAATAATATTTTGTCCAACATAGAAGTCAGCAAACTCCATTTATTTCTGTTGGTGGCTGTGCCGATGATGTTGGAGAAAAAGCTACCTGCAATCCTACACCCATTGGGCAGGAGTAAATCAATCCATTATAGCATGCCTAAGATGAGTTTCCTTGGCTTGTCCCAAAATGCTTCCCTTCACACTCCCCTCCATCCTTGTGCCAGCTTGCAATCACAACATACATCTTGCTAGAGTTACACGTTCTTGAGATGAAAAGAACAAACATGCTGTGAGGCACTAGTTGTTTTCTTGAGGTGAAGGAAGATCCATGAGATTTCTCTGTAAATCCATGCTGTTAAGCTTTCACCAGTAAGACCAATGTGCATGTCTTCAGACCAGGTCTAGGCCAATACCAAAGCTTTTTATGTGATCCTTCCTGTGGCAAAATTCCCGTGGAATTCAGCAGGTGACTGTAGAACTGACCCCATAATGTCAACCAGCTTTGTTGGTTTATGGCATAAAATAACACAAGCCAATGGTGGAGATATGAGGGCACATTCATTTTGTGCATGTAGGGCACACTGGGATACTCAGATTGAGGGTTACAGTCAAATTTCAGGCATTCCAAAGAGAATTTCAGCACCTCTGTGAATATCTGCTGTAAAAATTGTGTAAATAAAATCCCACATTATTTTTAGAACAGCCCTTCCTGTCTTAGATTTGTTTTCAAGGGGAGATCCAAGGAGCCCAGAGGTTTGCCTTTAGTCTCGGCCATGTCAATATGTTTCTGCATCCCTAAGTCTCTCACCTATTAATTCAGAGTGGAGAGGACTGTTGCTTTCCCCTGAATTGAACTAGCTGCTGTCTCAGCCAGAATCTAGAGTTCTCCTGGCCTGCCTGCTCTACAATGAAGTAAGAAAAAATAATTTGCTTCTGCAGAGGACTGGTGGAAGTTTGGCCAATTTCAATTGATTCTTCAGGACTTGGTGGTCACAAGTTGGATCAGCCTACAGCAAGAAGAATCACTTTTTGCCAGCACACTCCTACTTCAAAAGAAGCTATTGGTGCTGACCAGCTCAGCCCAATTTTCTCATTGTTCCCTGCCAGAGGGACCATCAGCCCCATCAGACACATTCTTAAAATGACACCAAGGCATTTCACCACTTTGACAAGGAGTGGGAGGCAATTAGCAATGATGGCATAGACCAACGAACCTGGTATTAGCTCTAAAGATGACAGTGCATTTTATATCATCTGCTCCCTCGCCACAACACTTGGAATTTCCTGAAATGACCCATCTTGTTAGTTAGCCCAGGATACCATCCGGAGCCAAAGACGATGGATGACCATCCATTTAATGAAGATGTACTCACAGCAGAAATAGGCCATGAAGTCCCAGCTTCCAGATTTTTATCAGCTTGTCTTTCCAAGTAGAAAATTCAACAAATTTACCTGGCAGAGCAGCTCACCAACAGACTTCTCCACCAGACCTGCAAAAATCCTATTGTGCACCAAAACCTTTCTATCACAGACATTATTAAAAAAAGTCTACACACAAAAAATCCCAAACCCTTTGACTCAGACTAAGTTTATATTAGCTCCCATCTCCAGCAACTGATCTTAAGAAAAAAAACAACAAGATAGAGACGTAGAGCAAAGGTGTGTAATGCAGTGTGGTGCACATAGTGTATGGTGGCAAACCCCAAAATATTTAACCTAGCTAAAAATCCTTATTTTAATTAGTAAGGTGAAAAAGGCAACACAGTAAGTCTGTAAGCACGCTACAGTTCCTCATGGCTTTGGTGAGCAAAACAAGTCAGTCAACATGCCACGGGGGGTTTCTTGTTTATTTGCATTATAACCAAAATGTCAGTGCTATGCTGAACTCCAGAGCCATTTTGTTTATGATGTCACACAGCAGCAGAGCATCCTTAAGGGGTTGTGATCCCTTTTCAGAAGTGTTAAACAGGACACTGAAATCTGAGTTAAATACATACATAGACATACACATCTAATTATAGTTATTTTACCTGTATAAGCCACACTTACTTGCGTGCATGTGTATACCTAACAGAGTTGCTGTTGGCTCAGGACATCTATGATTGAAAGTTTTATGAGGCATAAAAAAAATCAGCATACAGTAACCTTCATGAGTTTTATAACAATAGAAGAAAGTTGCCTCCAGCACTCTGAGAAATGTGCAGTATAAACTTTCTCAATAAACACCTTTCAAAAGCTCCTGCTCTTTCTTGTCTATTCCACATCCATCAGCAAACACCTTTGCAAGCACCCAGTTCCCTAGAACAGCTTCTGTTTTCATCATTACCCAGATCCTTCTTTAACTGTCCAATATAAGTTTTTTTGTTGGGTAAATTAATTCATGTTTGAAACAGGACACTGAAGTCCTTTCATGCTATGACAACACTAATACTGCACAAGACACTTGGAGTTTTCTGTTAGAATGCTGCCACCAATTTGAAGTAAAAGCTGGGATCATTTTCATGTCTTTGGTGAAATTTGCACCACTCTGGATAGAGTTAAATTAGACCTGTCCTATGACTTATCCCTCCAGCTGATAATAATGCTTCTTAAGAGCAAATCTGTTTCCTTTTTCACAGAGCAAACTGCATCAAATTGACTGGCATTTTCAAAACAGCTTAATGAGAGAGGAAAAAACACCTTGGAGCATATTCTAAGGTCTTCACCCTTGACTCTTTTTTTGTAACAGTAAGAGCTGAATGCTGCATTATTACCATCTTCCAGGAACAACAAAGTACAAACATTTCCAGCTAAAGTGCAATTGCAACTTATTATTATTTTTATTATTATTGCTAGGTACTGGTATATATATTGTATATTTCTTAGGAAGTGTGTGGGAAAACACGTTTTTTATTTCCAATGGACAAATATATAGGTTACATATGCTCCTCTCCTTTCAGCTTTTGAACTCTGAGACAGAAGGATAACAATCTATCATAAGAAAATGGCATGGATGCCTCTCGCTGAAATAACAGCTGCAATTCCATTTTTACTATTGGCATTACACAAGCATCTATAAAATCAGAGTAGCTCATTTAATCACAGTTTTTATACTGTACATTGCAGAAGATGATCAATTAATTATCCCCTGTTCTTCTATATGTGTGAACAGGAACACATATGCACATACATACACACAAAAGAAAAGGGAGCTGCTCTTTGAAGGTGAGAATTACCGCTGACATGGCATGGATTGATTTAAATGTTCCAACTATTTCCACAGTGCCTGCAGCTTGACAGTTGGGCTGAAGAGAGCTCTAAACAAACCTTTGTTTCACATTCTAGTAGCAGCTTGTCTTAAAGTGTCCTGGAGGAGATTCAGAGATTGATACAAGTCTTATCAACAAGGAATCTAAAAATTCTAAGTGAATAACTCTACAAGGCAAACAATGGGAAACCTTTTACTGGCTAATAATTACTACATATACAATTTCAAGTAAAAAAAGTTATTATATTCTTCAAATGTAGACTATTTGACTTTAAACCTCTGTATTTTAATGTCAGTGTAACAGCATGTATTTTCTTTATTCAATAGCAATTTAGATTTTTAAAATATCAGGTGAATTAAAGGAGAATTATCACAGCTCTGTTCTTAATGATTAACTGTTCCTGCAGGTGGAGGGTTGGGATGGGGATTCTCAGCAGACTCAGGTTCTGCTCTCACTGCTGACTGCTCTGAGAGATGTCCTCAGAGGGTCAGAGAAACTGCAGATCTGCTTCTAGAAATATCTATCTTTAAGTTAGGTGCCTACGTCTCTTTAATCACCTGCTTGGGTTAGATCCTTAGATTTCCCTGAAAGATGAGAGCACTTAGCTTTGAGTCCTTTGGTGTCCTGGAATTGTTACCTCTGATAGCTGTCTCAAAGTCAAGCCACCACTTAAACGTACAAATACCTGTCTAACAAGGCACTAAAGCCTACATACATCTTTCTGACAGGACAGTGGAGTTTCCCTGCATATGCCAAGTACCTCAGGGAAGAAAGACTCGTCTCCTGTTACACTTTGGAACCTATTAAGAAATAACAGTACATCAAAGAAACACACACAGCAATTCTGAAATGGCTTCCTTCCTAATATATGGCTTCCTTCAGATTCACTGTAATTAGAGCTGACCCTTTGCTATCCTTCAAGGACTTCTGTTTCAGATCCCCTTGCCTGCTTCTTAAAATTCTAAGAAAAAGAAGCAGGACTAAAGGAAGGAGAAAGACAGCGAATCCTAATGCTCATGTAAAGGCAACTGCTGTGTCCAAGTGTGCCATCCCCTGTTTAAGATTACAGCTATATCTACTAAGACAGACACAGGAAGACTTGAGCTCTGAGCCTAGAGGATGTGGAGCAGCTGGCTGACTGATGCGCCCTACTTGGCAGAGAGTCTCCCTACGCAGGGTTCATGGCCCCTGCGCACTCAGCAGCTCATCTATGGCTGTCTCAGCATGAAGAATGGAGGAACTGGGTTCTTTCAACATCTGATTGTGTCCTCATCTGTCCAATTTTAAGCAATATTTTTTAAAGAAAACAACAACAGAGAGACTGTAACTGCCTGCCCCTAACACCCCCAAAATAGCCTTAGTGCTGCTGCATCTTTCTGCATGTTTCCTCAACAAGAGTACCATTCACACGCTCATAAGAATGAAAATAAGTGATCTGAAACTGATAAAATCTAATCTGTCCCTGTGGAATGTCTTTTTTTATTGGGTTTTGTTGTTGTTGTTGCAACTACCAGAAAAAATGATAATCCGTCACTGAATGGGATCCTGTATATTGTCCATATCTTGCTTGCTGAGGGAGGAGCAGAATACTCTTGCCTCAATGGAAGAATGCCTGCCAAAGGATACACCTGAATAATAAAGATTTGCAGCTGGCTCTGGCCCACACTATATAATATGGGCTTGTGAACATATTGCTACAATGCTGTTGCACTCCTCCAGTATTTTAACTTCTCTAGCAGCATCTGGATGGCTGACAGTCAGTATTGGATTGCTAACAGCACTGCAAAGTTTCTGCGTTGCAATGTATTCAGTCAGCACAGAGAATCATTTCCTTTAACAAGATAACTGGTTGATTAATATACTTTACCCTGGGGTGTGCAGCAGATTTATTTCCTTCCCAGATACATGGTGAATACAGGAATGAGGAGTAAACAAGTCTGTTTTCAGTTATGTGTTATTTACTGTAACAATTCCTGAACTTTTTACTCGAGCTTGAGTGAACTATTGTTGAAGCTAATGGCAATTTTGTCTAAGAAATTTATGAATAGATCATTACACAAAATATTTAAGTTTAATGACACAAAGTATCCATGCTCAGGATTTCTGTGTTTAAATCAGATACAAGACATTTGTATAAAATACTTTGGTGATCACCGTTTCCGCTTTTGTGATACAAATTACAGATAACAGCAATGTACCTCGGGTACATATACAGCTTCCTCCTTTCAGTGTCCGAATACTGTTAAATCTTAAATGTGCTTATGCTGAAGTACTGCTTTCAGCCAGGGCAGTGATTTTCTTCTCATTCAACAAAAGAGTCTGGACACAAAGAGTTGTTACATGAATCGCCAAAATTCACTAAAACTCCTGGAAGATACACAGAAATTAAACTCAGTTTACGCAGCTTCCAGGACCACCATGCTGAGTAAGCCAATACATCTGCTTCTTGCTTTTCAGAAACATCAGGGCTAGACTACAGCAGCAGGTTAGAAGCATGGGAGAAAAGTCACAACCATAAACCACAGTGCGCTTCAAGCCAACAATCTCTCTCATGCATGCTAAAATTCATGGACTGGGAGTACACGTATTAGAACACAGAAAACAAATTTATACTTGACATTACTTGACAAATACCTGACAAATACCAAAGATGATATTTGTGTAATTAAATCAATCTTGCATATTGTGGAGGGATGGCCTCTGATGACCCACTAGATTTCTCTTTCAAGCTCAAACTCAAGTATTTATACCAATTTTTCTAAAAAACTTTAAAAACAAATTATGCAGTCATGTACATTTGACACCTATAAACCCTAGGAGATTTTTACTCCACCTGCAACTTCTTCATCTTTGTAAATGGCACATGAATATTTCTGACTAAAACATCATTAGATCAGCTAAAAATGGTGTGGATCCCCAGAAGTTATTTTGATCTGTTTTCTTCTAATTTCTCAAATAAATATGCACTTTGCTTCTGTCCAAAACTAGATATATAATGAGAAATCTGTTTTGTTTATGAGGACACTGTACTTCCACAAAGATTCAGTAGAAATTGAACTTTTCTACGAAGAAAATTCACCACCAAAAATATTTTGTTCAATCACTAAGTAATATGCTTTGCTTCTCATTTCCCAGTGCCAGAAACATTTGCACTACTTTTATTGGAAAAGTATTTTCGTACACTAAAGAGCAGCTAATTATATTCACCTGATGACATTGAAGTAATCAGCACCTTTTCTACCCAGTTTCTCAAAACAGCTGTTTAAACAAACATACCCTAAACAAGAAAACCCAAAAAGGCTGTTTTTCCTGGGAGGACTTTATTCTCTTCTATTTGAATTGCAACATATGTGGGAGGAGGGAAACAATATAAATGTCAGTGCGTTTTTAAGAGCAGTTTATCATGCTGTAAGTTTCTATAGCATAGAACATCTTGTAATTCTAGATGGACTGAGATTAGAAGGGCTAAAATAAACTAATGCACCAAGAAGCGTATTCAAAATATGCAGAAATAGAAATCAGCTCCTTCCAGAGGAGAGCTAGGGCAAGAACTGAACATCCCTCAAATCCCTACTGAATTCTTAAGGCTTACATGAAACTTTCAGGTAGATATGTAGACCCTCAATAGACCTTCACACAGGTGACTCTTACCTTTCCTGTTTATGCAGTGTGATTACTTACTACATCATCACAGGATTGCATATGACCTCAGGCAAGATGCAGCAAGAATTAACACAATGATCCTAAAATTTGCTCAGTCTAAGTGCTTTATACAGAACCCTACTGGATAAGCAATCAACTAAAAAAAAAAAAATAACTAAACTACTTGGAAAAATAGTATCAGTGGCAGAACAAAAGGCATTAAAGAAATACTAATTGTATGGAGGAATCATCAGACCAGGCACAGAATCACTAAATGACATGAATCCTTCAACTTAACACTAATACTAAAAACCAAAAATTTTCACTTACAGTCAAAGACAAAATCCCCCATCAAAGCCCTAGCTCAGCAATTAACATTTCAAGCACAACAAAAGGAAAATAAAAAGATGGCACAAGAAGGAAAGAACTCGTCACTTCATACTGCACTGGAGACTCCAGTTCAAATCAGATTCAAGGTACTAGACAGAAATTAATTTGATGGCACTAACTCAGTAGACTGTTATGCATAAAAATATTGTGCTGATAATTAGGTATTTTTTGTTCATCACTAGCTAAAACAGGGTTACAGCCAGAGTTCATGGGAATACATTATTTTTCGATTTGAAAAAAGACATAGATTCTCTTCAGAGTCCAATTCTAAATCAAGGCAATTCTTACAGTGAGACTTTGACACACCAGTGCCTAATTCTGCATGACACTAGGGAAGTAAACATTTTTTTTAATTATTCATACCCATCTGAGCCAAAAAGTAAATGTCAGGCCTGAGTCTTTACTGTATTTCTCATTTCTATATTCCTATATAAATCCCTCTAAATTCTGGTCACCAACTTAGAATGGGAGTCATAAACTTGCAACCACACTCCATCAGGTACTGTTTTCTCTCTCTGCTCTTCCTTAAGATACATTCCAATGCTTAGGTTTTTATAAGGACAGAAAAACATTTTTCTGTGGGGTTTTTTTGCATGTCAGGGACAGTTTGATAAATGGCTAGAAGTTTTGCCAGCTTAGCTTTATCATTATTGGTGCAATTTCTTTGTGTTGACGTGGCTATGCCAGCTACTGGCTATGCAATTAGATGCAATTAATTATACTAGCAAGAAAGTCTTCTGCCATTCAAGAGCTGGTATAAGCTTAATCAGAAAAGTGACGTTTTGCCAGTAGGAATGGTACTTTTAAGCACAGAAAAGGCCTAAATCTCAATATACTCATCCCTTTAGTTGAGGGTGGAGAGAGCCACTAGCTTCAGATGCAAGATAGGGCATAATCCAGTGCTTCCAGAGGAAGTCAAATCCTCCAGGAAATAGAGACAGAAGAGAGGCAAGTCCTAGTAAAGTATAAAAAGGAGAGAAGAACATTTCCCTTTTCATTTTTGAATGGAAAAATCTGTTCGAAAGGTTAAATTTATAGATAAATGATAAAGGAGCAGTAAACAAAGGGTTGTATTTTGGCAGTGGATTTTGCAGTTCACCTGGAAGTTTTAGCACTCACAAAGCACTCTCCCAAGCTACCTCTGGTAAAATCTCTCTAAAGGCAAGATGACAGAGAAACAATAATGGGCAGGTCAAAAGAGACTCTTAGGGATTCTACAGTTATTAGTTTCCTGAAGTGAATTGCAGTTATTTTTATGAAAATAGACAATTGTGCCAAAAAATCCCCAACTCAGACTACCTACCCTACATGTAACATCTAAGTAGGTATTACTCTCAAATCCAAGTAGAATCTGTACGCAGCACTGAAAATATATAAATGCCAAATTTGAGAGGGCAAAGTAAATCTCAGACATTTTGAAGATGTACAGATAATATGTAAAATAAAACTGAACTGCACCTTAAAAATACTAGAATAAAGGCAGGTAAAAGGAGTATATTCTCCTATTTTCCCTAGCAGGCTGACCAATGAGAAAATCTCTTACTCAGCATTTGAGCACACTTTTCTGCATTATGTGCTGCATAATGGAAGCTACATGAGTGCTGTGAGAGCAATGAAGAACTTAGTGGAAGCATGCTTCATGAAACTGCCAAGCTAGGGAAAGAAATGATTTTCAAGAGGACTAGGGCTGTCATGAACAAGGCAGAAAAAAATGATACATTACTGAAAAAAACCTGTATTTTAGATAATGAATGGGCAGAAAATTTTTGTATAACAAATACATGGAAGCAAATCCCAAAGCTCCTCTACTACTGGGAGAAAACTTTGATTTCAGTAGCTACCAGCGTGCATAAACCCACATGGTAACACACTGTTCTAAAGCAGATTTCTTTATGAAACTTTAGTACCAGGTCTGAGAAATAAAGATGGTTATGTATATGTTCAAACACTATAGCAACAAGAATTTCAAATTGGATAGAACAGCTCTACTACCAAGTTAGCACAAACGAAATAAAACATCTGCCTATTTTGAGTCTTTAGCTAGCTATTTTTACTACTGAATTGAGTCATGTCTGTAATATATTTATTCACACCCCACTGTAAGAATGGAAATGACTTTATTCCTTTATTATTTGTGAGGCATGCAAAAGCTAAATAACCTGCCTAAGGTCACAGAGAAAGTCCCATTTGCTTTCTCCTCCCTGTATCTTACAATACCTGAGATGAAACTCTGCTGATTTATACTGGAGACAGCAGTGGGCCATGTGGATGTTACCTGGCCGTAATCTCTGGGTCAGATATATGAGCTAATCATGCCTTTTGCCCTTGCATGCTTTGAAACCATGAGCTCAAGATGTTAACAGCATCACATTCTGACTGCCTGATCCTGGTCTTTGATTGTTGACAACTTAAAACAATACTGAATAAAAATATATATGTGCATAAGAAAATACTTTCACTACTACATGCAAGGCTTAAATGAGAGACATTTGCCTTTGCCTCCCTCCACAAATAATTCTGATTGCACATCTCTCTCTTACATTTATAAAAAATCTTATGAGATGACTGACAATGGAGGTAACTGACACATAATGTGAATCTTCCCACTGTTATCCATTCCAAGACGTGCAGCTGAATAAAATTCTGCTCAGTCAGACATAAAATCAAATTAGAGGAGTTCACTCTGAAGAGAAATAACTACATTTGAAACAAATAAAGCAGTGCATAATTCACTTTTAATGGGATAAGTTCCCAAAATCACAGTAATCATAATCCTAACAAGGTAACATGTTACTTTGCAAGTCTACCACATCACCATTCAGAATGCAGTAGAGCAACAGAGCTTAGGGCATGTGGGGGATTTGCCCCAACTACAAAGTGAGTAAGTGTTTTTTTGCTGTCGGAATTTTTTAATCAGGGCACTTATTTTATTAATAATTATACCTTATGGCTATACAATACATTTTGCTCATACCCCATGTGTTTACAAAGACCTTCACCCATCATTGAAACCCCTTGTTTAACACATAACGCATTTCTCCACAAAGCCCTGAAGTATTACTCAATGGCTTAGAAAAGAATCAAAAAATGCTCCATCTTTTAGTTGCACAAATTCAGAAGGAAAGTAATGACTCAGACATGGAAGCTGGCTAACTCTGAAGAAACATTTCCTAGGTTTGGCAAAAATGCTATTGCGTTTTTATTTTTATTCAAGACCTTGGTTTTGGATCTGATTTTTAAGACTACGGTTTTCATCAGCACAACAGCTCACAACTGTGACAACGCCTGAGTTAAGGAGAAAGTATGACTGCTTGCTCTGCAGCCACTCTTTGAAGTCTCAGGATGTCCGCACTTATTTTATGTATGAGAGCTGACAGGTTAAAACCCAAGGTGCTGTGGCTACAGGGCACAGCTAAATCAGAAACAAGAAAATAATTTAATAAGTTCTGTAACACAGGACATCTTTCTACATCTCTATTAAAGTGTTTAACTCTGAAAAGTCATTCTAAAAAAACCAACAGTCATCATCTTGCATATTCAGTACCTCTCAGTAAATGTACAATACAAAAAAATATGCCCCGCTGACAGGTTAAGAAAGATATTTTTGTATAGGAGCTTAGAGTCTGGCTGGGTTCTTCCTGTACTCTCAGCAATCAAAATTTTCTGACTCAAATGTAGCGAATCTTTCTTTTAATCACATAGCATGGATTGTGGCATGCTTTTACTGCTCCGTGATTTTTAAAGAACTAACAGGTGAGAAACAGTGAAAAAACTAATAAAAAGGATATGATCAAATACGTTACAGGAGCAGGTAAAATAAGTGGGTGTTTTTCTACATGAATCTATCCACTGTGATCCTTACTTAGCGAAAATTTTCATTTATATATCCAGCTCATCCCGAAACATTGTTCCCTGCATAAAACAGCTTTTATTTAAAAGGTAATGTGCTAAAAAAAAAAAAAAAGTAACAATCAAAAGACAGAATTATAGCGCATAAAATACAAATGGAATTATTTTTTGCTTATGCAAACATTATGGTGCTGTATGAGGATGCAGCAAGGTGAATACCCTACAAATCAGACTGCAGGTTGCTGACACTGGGCTCAACCATTTCCAGATGGGGGTTATTTCTAAATTCCAAAGTTGTTTTTAATCACTCAATGTTCAATCTATATAGGTTTTTGCACTCTGTTGTGTTACTACACTTTGATGTGAGGGAATTTAAGTTACATAACATGCACACAAAGAAATCACAGACACTCACATGCTTCACCTTCAACAAATATTCTATCTGCCAGCATGATGGCTACATGCACATAAAAATGATTATGTATGGCAAGCAAGAGATTAAGATCATCTTAAAGCAGATAACACACAATGGCTATGCTCTTGTCACAGGGCAAGATGTGGATAAGGATGACTGGGAGTGAGGAGGTGTGACTTATGCAAGCAAGCACAACATGGGGAAAACTAATAAGTTTGGATCCCTCAGCTCCTGCAGTCTCTGATGCTGAATACAGGGGATGTTACACCAACTAGGCACAGGTCAAGTCATCAGCAGTTCCCCCAGTCCTGCAAATGAGCAGAAACTGACTGAACTGAGCTGACAGGAGAGACCCATAAGAAATAATAATAATAATAAAAAAGACATTGAATGCCTTTAAGCATGAGGGAATTCACCAGGATTTTAAAAAAGAAGAAAAAAAAAGGAATGACAGACCTTATGGGGGAGTAGTGCCTCATACACTGTCTGTTTTATTGGTCAGACAGCAAACTCACTAAGCAAGACAAAATATACTGAGGGGGAAAGAATAAAAATTCCAGATGTGGGAGCTCAATTGCTGTTTTTTCTCGTAATGGTAAATTTCAGTCAGGATCAAGCCTATACTCTTTGTTTAATACGGACACACTGCCCAGAAGGGGGCCTGGTGAAGCAACCCTTCTTATGCATACAGCTCAGCTCCCACCCGTAAAGTTAACATTACTGCTTTCCGTTCATTTCCTTCTGCTGGAGGTGTTCCTTAAGCTGGCTCCTTCACCAGAGGAGTTTGGAACATGAGTATCAGTTTCCTAAGTTATTAGCGAGCATTTTGCTTTAGTGGGTATCAGATAACTTCACAAAACAGGTATTGTCATACCATGTTACATGTATGTAGGAAAACCACTCCAAAGAACAATAAAATGACTCATACAAGGTTATCCAGACACATAGCAGAAGAAGCTCTCAGCTAGTGCACTTAGCTTGCAAGCTCTACACCAATGATCAGTAGGACATACAACCCTTTGAGGAGACGGGGCATGTCCTCCATCTCTTGTTACCTCACCTTACCCATGCCCTGCTATGGAAGAGCCCTATTTCAGCCGTTGTGGAGGACTAAAAATCATTGTGGATAACCAGAGAAGAGCTCAGAAATGTTGATGGTGAAGCCCTGAACTTGTTGATGGTGTGAAGCCCTGTGGAGTGTGGTAATTTTGACCTTTTCTTTATCACCAATCTCACTGAGAGAGACCTCCATTTCAGCATTACTGCACAGGATATTGGTGCCTGAAGGAAGGACGCAAAGGATCTCATTAATTCTAGATATAATAACTAAATTTCTTTTAGCCAAACTTGTCTGATTAAAAAAAAAAAATTAGAGTTGACACAGAAGGACTGCTGTATAAGCAGAAAGATTATGCCGATGGCTAGTGTAGTAATGTAGGCTCAAATACCTAGTATTTCAAAGATTTTCTTAGATAGGCAACTTAGTACCTCTATATCTCAGTTCTTCACTTCTGAATAAGGATAATAGCTAAATGGAAGCACACTAAGGATGAGGCAAGATATGCATAGAGACTATGTCAAAATCTAACAACTGGGTTTGTGCATGGGTAGAGGACAGCAAATTTGAAGCTATTTTGCTACATTTTGTTTAAGCTAACAAACTGTTTCACTGATAGTGTTTCAGTGCTATGCAACAAAGATTACATTTTTCCTTGCAAAGGCATAAATAGTCACATGTAACCTTTAAATGAATTGCAGATCTGTTTTTTTCCCATGAAACAGTAAATAAAGACAAACAAACCCTGCCTTGGTAACATCTGTTGAACAGCTTCTCAAGATGGGAGGAGCTTCAGGTCACATTCTACTCTCCATTGAGTGATACCCAACATAGGTATCAAGACTATTAGGGTCTTTAAGACCAAGATGTTAAACTGTAGCTATCCCTACAATCATCAGAGAGAAGATGAATTTCCCAGTTTTACACCTACAGTTGAAGTCCAAAAACAATCCTGTTTTGTTACATTTGATAGCAATGCTTGCACTACAGGAATATAGTCTCTCCTNATTTTGACCTTTTCTTTATCACCAATCTCACTGAGAGAGACCTCCATTTCAGCATTACTGCACAGGATATTGGTGCCTGAAGGAAGGACGCAAAGGATGATTAATTCTAGATATAATAACTAAATTTCTTTTAGCCAAACTTGTCTGATTAAAAAAAAAAATTAGAGTTGACACAGAAGGACTGCTGTATAAGCAGAAAGATTATGCCGATGGCTAGTGTAGTAATGTAGGCTCAAATACCTAGTATTTCAAAGATTTTCTTAGATAGGCAACTTAGTACCTCTATATCTCAGTTCTTCACTTCTGAATAAGGATAATAGCTAAATGGAAGCACACTAAGGATGAGGCAAGATATGCATAGAGACTATGTCAAAATCTAACAACTGGGTTTGTGCATGGGTAGAGGACAGCAAATTTGAAGCTATTTTGCTACATTTTGTTTAAGCTAACAAACTGTTTCACTGATAGTGTTTCAGTGCTATGCAACAAAGATTACATTTTTCCTTGCAAAGGCATAAATAGTCACATGTAACCTTTAAATGAATTGCAGATCTGTTTTTTTCCCATGAAACAGTAAATAAAGACAAACAAACCCTGCCTTGGTAACATCTGTTGAACAGCTTCTCAAGATGGGAGGAGCTTCAGGTCACATTCTACTCTCCATTGAGTGATACCCAACATAGGTATCAAGACTATTAGGGTCTTTAAGACCAAGATGTTAAACTGTAGCTATCCCTACAATCATCAGAGAGAAGATGAATTTCCCAGTTTTACACCTACAGTTGAAGTCCAAAAACAATCCTGTTTTGTTACATTTGATAGCAATGCTTGCACTACAGGAATATAGTCTCTCCTTGATTCTACAACATAAATCTTGTTGGTATCCCTGGGGTTAAGGGACATCTGATACAGTTAAAAAAACATAAGCTATCACAAAAATTACATTTTGGCAAAATTCAGCACAAAAACCTTCAAGTCAAACATGGCCCAGACAGCAACATACCTAAATCACACAAACTTTGTAGAGTTCCTTCTGCCAAAAGCCAAGCTAAGCACAAACAGAATCAAACAAGGATTTTTCTTCATGTCCTGGTCATAACAGGCATGTTTAACAGGACAAAAATCCTTTCCAAAAGTCTGACACTGACTTGAAGANCACTGACAAATGAAGGGCAGTGCAAGTACTTCCCACTGTTTCAAGAACTTCAAACTCTGTCAATTGAGTTTTAAGGAGAGGAAGATTTTTCTCTTGAACAAAAGAAAGAGTAACTGCAATATAGTCAGTTGAGAAGTTAAGACCAGGAGCTAGTAGATGTCTCCCCTTTCCTTTTTATCCTTTTGTCACAGATTACATGTGGAGGAAGCTCTAAGGAGCAGACAAATAATCCTGTGAGGAGCAGCCAGCAAAGTTAACTTTCCTACCACTTTTTATCTTCTTGTTGGATCCTTTAATACGGAGCAAACTCTGACTGATGCTATTCCCCCCTCAGGGATTCACATGACCTCTCTCCCACGTGTTTTCTCCTCTCTCATGTGGTGTCTCTGGTGGCTCATAAGGATTAAACTCACGCTGCAGTAAAGACTCCAATGAAGTCCTGTTCTGTGCGTATTTGTTTGAGCTTATAAGGAACTTGGTATCTCAATGCTCTTAATCCTTTGTCTGATTTTACCTAAATTGACTAATCAATTCAAGTCTAACTGGGACACTAACACAGATATTCTTGCAGTGTTCACAACACAACATCATTTCCTGAGAAACCAGGCTAAAAAGTAGTTCAGGAAAACTGACCCACTCAGTCCTTCATTCTTTTTTTTATAGCACTGTCCAAATATGGTGCCAATTTGTGACACGTGTAGGGATATGAGAGTTTTTCTTCATTAGGAATTGAACCAAAACCCCATCAGGATTATTTCATATGGATCTAGCCATCTGCTGGTCTCTCTGTGTTCCAAATACAAACCAGTGACCTAGAATGGAGAGAAGTCACTTCCCATCATCAGTCTATTTTCCCAGCACTGGATGTTTTGACCAGCCTGATATTCCTTTGTTACAAGGTGCTCCT